>CM042396.1:660715-1183215 GCA_023634145.1 Thymallus thymallus | reverse complement strand
CAAAATAATGTAATGTGGAAACTTTTATGGAATAAACCATTTGTCCTTTTTTTTCCCCATGTATCATGCCAACACTTTTTAACAGATCCTCCAGGAGTCTCTGAAGCTCTGAGTAAGGCATCTGACACTCTGAGTAAGGCATCTGACGCTCTGAGTAAGGCATCTGAAGCTCTGAGTAAGGTATCTGACACTCTGAGTAAGGCATCTGACACTCTGAGTAAGGCATCTGACACTCTGAGTAAGGTATCTGACACTCTGAGTAAGGTATCTGACACTCTGAGTAAGGTATCTGACACTCTGAGTAAGGTATCTGACACTCTGAGTAAGGTATCTGACACTCTGAGTAAGGCATCTGAAGCTCTGAGTAAGGCATCTGACGCTCTGAGTAAGGTATCTGACACTCTGAGTAAGGCATCTGACACTCTGAGTAAGGCATCTGACGCTCTGAGTAAGGCATCTGACGCTCTGAGTAAGGCATCTGACGCTCTGAGTAAGGCATCTGACACTCTGAGTAAGGCATCTGATGCTCTGAGTAAGGCATCTGACACTCTGAGTAAGGCATCTGACACTCTGAGTAAGGCATCTGAAGCTCTGAGATGTAAGCCTATTAGTTTGTCCTGGATAAACGTGAAGATCAATGCAGACATCTGATTTCTTCTCTGGGATACTTATCTTATAACCTGGGGTAAGATGGGGTTTTTCTGGCCTCATGAAATCCTGTTCTTGTCCAATGCTTCTATTCTCCTTTGCTTCCCCCTCTGTTTTTTTTTTTTTTAACTTTTACATATTTACTTATTTTAATGTGTGATTCTATAGCTTTTTATCCTGCTGATAAGCACTTAAAATAAAATGCATTATTATTATTATTCACCCACTATCTGTGACAGGGTTTGCGAGTACCCTTCTCTCTCTCCCCCTCTCACTGCGCTGCGAGCTGATTGAAAGCAGCAGCTGCTTTCTCAGTGGCTGTTACCTGAACTGAGGGAGGAAGTGATAGTCGGGGAGAGCCGTCACCGCGCCAAGGGATGCTAGCTGTCCTATATCGGTAATTCAACAGTGATGGGAACAGCAAGGAGACTGCAAGGCCCTGAATCTGACCTCTCCACAGCACCCAAAACACAGAATGGACTTCCACAGCACCCAAAACACAGAATGGACTTCCACAGCACCCAAAACACAGAATGGACTTCCACAGCACCCAAAACACAGAATGGACTTCCACAGCACCCAAAACACAGAATGGACATCCACAGCATCCCTTGGAATAGGCTCTATAGATTATAATATATTGATCATTTATTGGGCAATAGCATTATTCACGTCATTACATCTTTGTGATGCTGGAGATGAAATAAATCAATGTTTACATTGTTGTTGACTGTTCTGGAAAAGGTTAACTGAAATAATGAGATAAGCCAAGGGCATTTCCTTTGTGCCTAGTGTAGCCTGCTCTTGATACAATAAACTAAACAGTTTATGCTCCACAGAGAAAAATGTAGGTCTACAGTAAACTTAACTAAATAAAAAATATGATATGACAATTGTAAATGCTATTTACTCATGTTGAAACCAAATTGAAGAAGTTATTTAATTGAATTTCCAGAAAGCTGGCTTTGATCATCTCACTCAGGTTTATGAGACAGTGGGGATTGGTTTGTTGACATATATAATCACACTAAACATACATCTACTTTCATATTGTAGTTAAACTGTCAATTGAGTTATTGAATGAGTCTGGTTAATTGTTGATGTTTTTCTCGTGCCAATAAAGAGTGTATTTGAACAGTTTTATCAGGAATAAGGCTGAGACAACATATTAGGCCTTATACAAATAATTATACAATTAAAATTTGAGGTGAATAAAAATATTTGTATGGACTATTTTAGTTGCAAGAGAAAAAAGCCGTGTGAGGCTGACAATTAGGATGGTATGCAACAATGTATGAAGAAGCGCCCTTGGGAATCAACGTTCTCAAATCTCCAGCATCACTCAGTGAATAGTATTTTTATTATATTATTGGATACATTGTAGCAGACGTTCAAAGAATCCGAATATTTGAGGTCCAATAATTGGCTAGTCTTGACCACATGTGGTTATTTATCATTTTCAATTACCTAGCCAGTCTAGTCTTGTTTTTAACTAGTGTTAGTGTTAGTTTTAACCCGTGTGGCTCAGATGGCAGAGCATGGCGCTTGCAACGCCAGGGTTGTGTGTTCGATTCCCACGGGAGTCCAGTCCAAGATAAGTAAAATATGTCTGAACTAACCTACTGATAAGAGCGTCTGCTAAATGACTCAAATGTAAATGCAGATCTTTTGATTGAATGAGAGATGATTGCATTCAAATGGTGACCGTTTTTACGACATCATGACGTAGCACGGAAGACGGGCGTCGTTTTTTGCTGAATTGTGTGTGATTTGAGGGTTCGAGGAGGGCGGGGACGGAACCAGTCTAGCCACCTCCCAGTGTATAAAGAGTCCGGGCCGAGCCGCAGTCTTCCTCTTTGTGTTACCTGGCTAGGGCCAACAGCAGTGGTTGACTGAGCGCTGTAACACCGGTAAGAGCGTTCTCCTCTTTAGTGGGTCAGGAACGGGCCGAACCTGTTGGCGGCTTGGGTTTATAGCTGGAGAGACACATCGCCAGAACTTCCAACTATTTCAGGATTTAATGGAGTAGCCAATGTTTTAATTAAACTGGATATGTTGGTGTAGGGATGCTGTAAAGTTAAGATCTTAAGAAATGTCAACCTCGGGGATCAATAAATAACTTAGATAGATAAGTTGCCTTAAATGGCGGTGTGGTTTTAAGTAATCTTCAAGTTTAAGTTATATTTTTGCCGGAACAAAATGTTTTCCTTGGGGGAGGGTGAGGCGGGGTACAAAGGATACTCAGACCACGGCCTGGAGGAGGAGGAGGAGGATGAGGTCTTCATCGATCTAAAGTGCAGGGAACCCCAGGCGACAGCTGTCTGGTTGGGAACACATTCCTCCAGGATAGTTGGAGATGTTTCTGGAACTCAATACGACGTGGCCTACAACAAACACGTGTCTCCTCTGGCCCGTGGCCGACCGAGGCCTAACATTCTGGGTCTGTCTCGGTCACCCGTGGTCGGTGATTACCGGCGGTTTGGTCTGCTGACCCCCCCCAGGGGACCTTCATCCCCCGCGGCACATTGTTCCACCTCACGGTAACGTCGACGGGACCTAGTTAAGTAGTTTCTCTGCTCATTGTGTTTCAGAAACGAAATAAGCAACCATGGGAAAGGAGAAGATCCACATCAACATCGTGGTCATTGGTCATGTCGACTCCGGCAAGTCCACCACCACCGGCCATCTGATCTACAAGTGCGGAGGCATTGACAAGAGAACCATCGAGAAGTTCGAGAAGGAAGCTGCTGAGGTATGTGTTTCCAGTGTTGGATTAAAGATGGCGGCGCCAGCGTGGTGGTGTAACTGTGAAGCCGGCGGGGTGTGGGCAGGGAGCGGGGAGGAGGGAGGAAGGAAGGCCTGGCGGCGAGTAATGACGAGGCACTTTGTGTAATGGCGGCTGACTACTTTATAGCGGAGGTACAGTTTGACACGTTTACATAAAGTGTTTTTCTCTGTGTTTTTCTACATTTTCTTAACCATAATGTATTTCTGCTACCCTGCCATACAAAGTCACATTTTACAAAATTGTCCCATCTAGTCAAAACCCCTTATAGAATGCCTCTACATTTCAATAGTTGCATAAATAACAGCCTATTGTGATCAGAAGCTGTTAAATTATGCAGATTATTTGGTCTCACTACCGTTATTCCATGTTGAATGACTTACATTTTAGTAATTTAGCAGACACTTATCCAGGACGACTTAGTTAGTTCGTACATGTTCATACTTATTTCTATACTGGTCCCCGTGGGAATCGAACCCACAACCCTGGCGTTGCAAGTGCCATCCTCTACAGTCTTAGTTACAGGGATTTCACTGGTCAAATGAATGGTTAAACATAATGTACCTTTCCTCTTGTGTTAGATGGGCAAGGGCTCTTTCAAGTATGCCTGGGTGTTGGACAAGCTGAAGGCTGAGCGTGAGCGTGGCATCACCATCGACATTTCCCTGTGGAAGTTCGAGACCGGCAGGTACTACGTAACCATCATTGATGCCCCCGGACACAGAGATTTCATCAAGAACATGATCACTGGTACCTCTCAGGTAATTTGGCCCCCATCGCAATCAGAATATACTGTCAACCTGACAAACTAAGGTGGTGCTTTAAGATGTGTTGGACTGACATGACTTGTTCCCCGCCCCCAGGCTGACTGCGCTGTGCTGATTGTTGCTGGTGGTGTGGGTGAGTTCGAGGCTGGCATCTCCAAGAACGGCCAGACCCGCGAGCACGCTCTCCTCGCCTACACTCTGGGCGTGAAGCAGCTCATTGTTGGCGTCAACAAGATGGACTCTACTGAGCCCCCCTACAGCCAGAAGCGGTTTGAGGAGATCCAGAAGGAAGTCACCACCTACATCAAGAAGATTGGCTACAACCCCGCCACAGTTGCCTTTGTCCCCATCTCTGGATGGCATGGGGACAACATGCTGGAGGCCAGCGCCAACGTGAGTAGCCCGTCCTCACAGTACAATACACTACATTCTAAATCTCACCCTGACACTTGCAAAAGTTATTCTTTGTATATAAAGGGAATATCTCTTGTTCTAGATGGGCTGGTTCAAGGGATGGAAGGTGGAGCGCAAGGATGGTAACGCCAACGGTGTGACTCTGCTGGAAGCCCTGGACTCTATCCTGCCCCCCTCCCGCCCCACAGACAAGCCCCTACGTCTGCCCCTCCAGGATGTCTACAAAATTGGCGGTAAGAACCAGTCATAGACGTCATGTTTGTATCTTGACTAGACATGCAAAGGCTTGATTCTGCTCTCTGTATAGTTTGGTCACCTATTCTCCCTTGGCTCCCTCAGGTATTGGAACAGTACCCGTGGGCCGTGTGGAGACAGGCACCCTGAAGGCCGGTATGATCGTCACCTTCGCCCCCGCCAACGTCACCACTGAGGTGAAGTCAGTGGAGATGCACCACGAGACCCTGGAATCGGCTATGCCTGGTGACAATGTTGGCTTCAACGTCAAGAACGTGTCCGTCAAGGATATCCGTCGTGGTAACGTGGCTGGAGACAGCAAGAACGACCCCCCGATGGAGGCCGGCACCTTCACCGCTCAGGTAGGCATGCTGTTCAACGTTGTTGGGTGGGGGAGGTGTCTTCTGTTGACATCCTAATTGTGTTCATGCTCTAAGTGACCATGTGGTGTTTTTCCAGGTCATCATCCTGAACCACCCTGGTCAGATCTCCCAGGGCTATGCCCCCGTGCTGGATTGCCACACCGCTCACATCGCCTGCAAGTTCAGTGAGCTCAAGGAGAAGATCGACCGTCGTTCTGGCAAGAAACTTGAGGATGCCCCCAAGTTCCTGAAGTCTGGAGATGCTGCCATCGTTGACATGATCCCCGGCAAGCCCATGTGTGTGGAGAGCTTCCAGGAATACCCCCCTCTTGGTAATTACTCCACAGGCCCTCTTACCAACACATTGTATAATTATTTTAAAATTCTTATGCTTAGGATAAGGCATCATTTCTAATTGGCTCTCTCCCGCAGGTCGTTTCGCTGTGCGTGACATGAGGCAGACTGTTGCGGTCGGTGTCATCAAGGCCGTCGACAAGAAGGCCGCCTCCAGTGGCAAGGTCACCAAATCCGCCGTCAAGGCCGGTAAAAAGTGAATTCTCCTCCCACAGGACGTCCCTCGGGTGGTGGGGTCTGCAGCCCTACATCCTGCGAAGTCTCGAAACCTGAGCTCTATACTTAAGGACTGGTTAATGCTGATTAAAACCCATCGTAAAAGTTTCCGCCGGAAAAGAACCCAATGCGGATACACTTCGTCATATGACTGACCGTGCCTCTTTCAGTTACATTTGAGTTGAATGGTTTAGAACTGCACTTGTTTGATGCCACAATTAAATTGGAAGAAAGCTGCTGGTAACTAATAAAGGTCTTTTAAATGTCTTGACCAAAAAGCTTGCTCTGTCATTTTCCTTAATCCTTGTTCTTGTTGTAGTTGAGTGGGAGCTGCTCCGTAGGTTAGGACAAGTGCAGCACTGTATCTGACTTGGTCTTTGCAGCTGTTTTGAGACCATCTATCCCTGACTGCTGCAGAGCTGTGCCCAGTGATGGTTCTTGCCATCCAATCACCTTGGTGGGGTTACACTGGCTCAACCAATGGCTCTGTCGTCTCAGTGAAAGCAGCTCTGTAGCTGGAGCCGTTCTCCCGCCCCCCCCACGCTGCACCGGTATAAAAAGAGATGTGGCCTCATTGTCGGTCCTTTTTCTCCGGTCTAAAGCAGGAATACCCGCTCTGTCTTTTCACAGGTTAGTGAAGAAAATGCTCATTTCAGGACATCATAGGCACGTAGCTAGGCATGGTTATCAAAGTGTTGTGCCATACATTTTGGCCGCATGATTTAAGACTTCTAGATGGTAGAAAATTAGCAACTGCTCGATTTAATTTGGGGGTGAACTCTCATTGCGGATAATTTCAAGTTTAAGTGGGTCATTGCATTTCATTCATGGGGAAACATGAAGTATAACGGAGTTGCCTTAATATTATAGGCTAGCAAGAATTCTGAGTGCACGACTGGCTTCACGGTCATAACGCGTCGTAGCTGCGCCTCAACATGGCCGGCTTGTATGACTTAACATGGAGGACAGCTGGCACATGGCGCAGGAGGCGGCGCGGGAAGCTGCCGCTTTGGCGTTTCCACTCCCCAAGTCATGTCGGCCATGTGTGTTTCATGTAAATAAATGTGTACACCAGTAGTCATGTCAGTTTCCTTCTCATCAGTAAATCATGGGAAAGGAGAAGATCCACATCAACATCGTGGTCATTGGTCATGTCGACTCCGGCAAGTCCACCACCACCGGCCATCTGATCTACAAGTGCGGAGGCATTGACAAGAGAACCATCGAGAAGTTCGAGAAGGAAGCTGCTGAGGTATGTTCGGGAGCCCAGACGTTTTCTAGGGATCGAGTTTGATTATGTCGCTATGAATTGCGAGGTTACGTAACGGGTGTGGTTGGAACAGACAATGGTTTGACACCAGCGCCACCTACTGTACATACTGTGTTGTGCGCTAGAGGCAAGAGATGGCATCACAATGTCATTGATGAAATGTTATTTAAATCTGTGATTAAAATCTTATTTAAATCTAATCTGTGGTTTTGATTCGTCAGTGCGTTAAGACCAGTATTGAGGAGCACTCAAACTAATGTTTGCAAATTAGATTGAGTTGTCAGTTTGACTATAGTCAAGACAAATCTAGATTGTGGTAACAGACAGACTGCTCAACTTGCGGTATAAGGCAGTCCATTTCTCAGTCATTTTGTAAAAACATAATTCTTTAAAATTGAGTGATTTGCATTTCTGTAAAATGAGTACAATTATCATATACTGTTGTAGATGTAACTGGATATATTTGATCTGCTAAAAACATTACAGAACTTTGTAGATGTCTTTAGTGCAATAAAAGCAGACTTTATTCTCTGCTTGTGTTAGATGGGCAAGGGCTCTTTCAAGTATGCCTGGGTGTTGGACAAGCTGAAGGCTGAGCGTGAGCGTGGCATCACCATCGACATTTCCCTGTGGAAGTTCGAGACCGCCAAGTACTACGTAACCATCATTGATGCCCCCGGACACAGAGACTTCATCAAGAACATGATCACTGGTACCTCTCAGGTAAAAACAAACTGAAATGATCTATCAGTAGTGGCATTTTACCACAAGGTTTTGGAGTGTCAATATCTGTCTATCTCCCCAGGCTGACTGCGCTGTGCTGATTGTTGCTGGTGGTGTGGGTGAGTTCGAGGCCGGTATCTCCAAGAACGGCCAGACCCGTGAGCACGCTCTCCTCGCATACACTCTGGGCGTGAAGCAGCTCATTGTTGGCGTCAACAAGATGGACTCTACTGAGCCCCCCTACAGTCAGAAGCGATTTGAGGAGATCCAGAAGGAGGTCAGCACCTACATCAAGAAGATTGGCTACAACCCCGCCACAGTTGCCTTTGTGCCCATCTCTGGATGGCATGGGGACAACATGCTGGAGGCCAGCCCCAACGTGAGTAGCCCGTCCTCACACACTACACTCCCCCACAGCGGTATGGGTGTAAATTATTAGGGCTGCAACGTTATGGAAGGTAAGCAAGTCTCAGCCTGATTGTCATCCCGTTTCTTCTGTTGACCTTCGCAGATGGGCTGGTTCAAGGGATGGAAGGTGGAGCGTAAGGAGGGTGGTGCTAGCGGTGTGACCCTTCTGGAGGCTCTGGACTCTATCCTGGCCCCCTCCCGCCCCACAGACAAGCCCCTCCGTCTGCCCCTGCAGGACGTCTACAAAATCGGCGGTAAGAACCAGTCATAGATCAATGTTTCAATATACTGGTTATTTTCTTTAGCCATTAATGGGTATGGGTCTTGTGGTTAAATCCTTGTTTCCCCTCAGGTATTGGAACAGTACCCGTTGGCCGTGTGGAGACTGGCACCCTGAAGGCCGGTATGATCGTCACCTTCGCCCCCGCCAACGTCACCACTGAGGTGAAGTCAGTGGAGATGCACCACGAGACCCTGGAAGCGGCGCTCCCTGGTGACAATGTCGGCTTCAACGTCAAGAACGTGTCCGTCAAGGATATCCGTCGTGGTAACGTGGCTGGAGACAGCAAGAACGACCCCCCGATGGAGGCCGGCAACTTCACCGCTCAGGTGAGACACGAGACAAATATTTATTGTAGGTTTTGTAAGATAATAGAAAACTTTCCTACATGCCATGTTTCTGGACATGAAGGAGCACTTTCATAAAAATCGGCAAAAAAATTGCACTTTTAAAATTCATCAACTTTGCCACGTCCCAACCTCCTGTAGAGTCCAGCCCATCCTTACCCAACCTTTACCCGAATCTCCAGGTCATCATCCTGAACCACCCTGGTCAGATCTCCCAGGGCTATGCCCCCGTGCTGGATTGCCACACCGCTCACATCGCCTGCAAGTTCAGCGAGCTCAAGGAGAAGATCGACCGTCGTTCCGGCAAGAAGCTTGAGGACAACCCCAAAGCCCTGAAATCTGGAGACGCCGCCATCATCGTCATGGTGCCAGGAAAGCCAATGTGTGTGGAGAGCTTCGCAGCCTACCCCCCCCTCGGTGAGTCACACACCGATGACGAGTTTAATTTCAAAAGTGACATAAGAACTACAATGACTCCTGGAATATGCTAACACTATTACACACAGACTCATTCAGACCCATCCAGTAACCATTTCACTTGGCTGTTGCAGGTCGTTTCGCAGTGCGTGACATGAGGCAGACCGTTGCAGTTGGTGTCATCAAAGCCGTCGACAAGAAGGCTGCCAGCACTGGCAAGGTGACCAAGTCTGCCATTAAGGCCACCAAAGCCAAATGAATTCCTGCTCCAGACATCCAGCCACAACAAGGCGTGTCACCGGCATCCCATCCTGCAGTGTCTCAGAACCTGAGCTCTCTACTCAAGGACTGGCTTATGCTAATAAAAAATCATCGCAAAAGTTTTCGCAGGAAAGGAAAGCAAATGTTCGAAGAATAATGCTTTAGGGAAAATCATGATAAAACCCCAAATAAAAAAAAACCCAACATAAACATTAACTGACAAAACGCTGCTGTTTTTTGTTTCTCATAAAAGCCAAACGCTGAATGAGTTGCTGTTGGATACATACTGCCGTCATGAAATTATATGTCGTGTTAGAATATGAAAATAAAGTCTTTATTTCTGTTGCTGTGAAACTATTGAGCTAGTTGTCAGATTTTTGATTGATTTGCTGAAAACTCCATTGGTTTACGATATTGTCTACAAACAGAAACATACCTATCGATGTCTTTGGGGAATATTCAATAGATATGCCTCTGTTAGAAGCATTCTCATATGTCATCAATGTATGTTCTGTTGATAAACATGTCAATACTGTAGATGAATGCTTTCAGAAGAGTTTGACCTGTAGGAAATACACCAGTCAATGTCGGATACTGTTAAATGATGCGGTTGTGACAGAAAGATAAACTAATTGCTAGTGGGGTTTTTTTTTCTTCATAAAGCTTCGTCACAAAAGGGCACTCGTTCACAAACCTAGTAGAGCATAACATTACTGTATGACGCCACATATACAATCCGTAGTTTAACTTTCAGTATCAACCCCTCACCTGTAATCCACAGCTAGAAAAAGGTGGGGCAATGCTCTTATCTTTGATTCATATGTGACCTCATACTTGGAAAATAGGAAGGGAAAAGTGTCACGGAGAGGAGATTTGCTGGGTCAGGATGATGGAAACGCCAGGTAATAGCACAGTAGACCTGCTGCTTCAATGGTATTGTTGATTGTCCTCATCTGATGTGTGTATCATTGTATGTCAAAGATCCTAAGACAACCAGTAACATGTTATATTCATTATTATAAGCTGGGTGGTTCAAGGTCTGAATGCTGATTGGCTGACAGCCGTGGTATATCAGATCGTATACCACGGGTATGACAAAACATGTATTTTTACTGCTCTAATTACATTGGTAACCAGTTTATAATAGCAATAAGAACAGCCCTTAGCTGTGGTATATATACCAGATATACCACCCCCTCAGGCCTTATTGCTTAAATATAGCCAGAATTGATATTCGGAGTAGAGTGAGTTTTTGCCTCTGAGACAGAAAGATGTTTTGTAGATTAAGTTCATACTATGCTCATCTGAGACAGTCCAGCCAATACATCAATCTGCACACAGCCAGAACCCCACACCAGGGGATGCAATCTGCCCACAGCCCAGAACCCCACACCAGGGGACGCAATCTGCCCACAGCCAGAACCCCACACCAGGGGACGCAATCTGCCCACAGCCAGAACCCCACACCAGGGGACGCAATCTGCCCACAGCCAGAACCCCACACCAGGGGACGCAATCTGCCCACAGCCAGAACCCCACACCAGGGGACGCAATCTGCCCACAGCCAGAACCCCACACCAGGGGATGCAATCTGCCCACAGCCCAGAACCCCACACCAGGGGACGAGCTGGCCCCTCTCTCCCCTGCTGGATCTACTTCCAGTCAGCCTCTGTGCTCAGCAGCGGTTCATACTACCAGAGGGTCAAGGTAACTCACACCATGAGACAGGATATGTCTCTGTCTGGTGGCTCATTTAAAACACATGAACACAAGAGAATAACCAACAGCAAATTATCCACATTTTCACTAAAGGTGTGTTTTGATAAACATGGATTACATTTACATTATTTATCAGACGCTCTTATCCAGAGCAACTTACAGTAGTGAGTTCAGACAAACCCACAACCCTGGCATTACCAGTGCCATGCTCTACCAACTGAGCCACACGGGACCTGTATTAACCTTGAGTGGCTGATTAGGCAGTATCGATGAGCCAATACTGAACCTTATTTCACACTAACAGCCACCCACAAGTTTAACAAAAAAATATGGCTGCCTGTCCTGTATAACGCTAAATCTCTTACCCCTCACCCACACACCAATGCCCCACCTTAACGCTGATAGGAATGTTTGCTGTCCGTCAACAAATTCTTTTCACAAACATATACAGCAAAAAAACCATCCTCACCCCCAGACTTATAGTATCAAACACTGGACATAATAGGGAAATATGACATGGACATAATGTGGAGTGTTGCTGTTTGTAAATTTGTAAATTAATCTGGGTCTATCAAACCTGCCCTTTGCATTCAGTGAGTATAGTTTACCATTATTAGAACCCTGTGAATTAAACTAAATAGTACTTATTGCCATTGTGTGCCAACAGATACACGACCCAAATGAGTTTGACATGATGCTGAAGCTCCAGTCTCCTTCCCGCCTCAAAATGACTGAGCTGGACCAATACCACGGCCTCTTCTACGAAGTCGCCCTATCCTGATCAACCCGTTCCCACATACAGTCTTTCCAATTGGACGATGGGCTCACCATCTCAGCCAGCAAGATCATAAGTGAAATGCACCGTCTGGTCCGCAAGTTCATCAGCACCTACAGAGGTGTGGTAAATGGTCTATATTCACCTGAGAGTATACGAATGCAGTCATAAACATGCTCACATACCCATACTGTATATCTTGTCCGACTGGTTTGTCTGTGGATGCTATGTTGTTGAGGGGTCGATATGATTATTTCAGCCTTAGAGGTCAGTTGTCAGTGTCCACATCTCCAACCACCTATATATATACAGTGGGGAGAACAAGAATTTGATACACTGCCGATTTTGCAGGTTTTCCTACTTACAAAGCATGTAGAAGTCTGTCATTTTTATCATAGGTACTCTTCAACTGTGAGTGACGGAATCTAAAACAAAAATCCAGAAAATCACATTGTATTGGAATATGTTTGGTGTCTTTTCTAAATAAATGCCTGAGCACAGGGACTATCCCTGATATACTAAAACAAGCTACTGTTACACCTCTTCTCAAGAAACCTTCACTTGATGATAAGGATTTTAATAATTTTCGTCCTATTTCGACCCTTCCTTTTATTACAAAAATATTGGAGAAAACGGTTCTCAAACAACTCCAGTCTTTTCTTAGCTCAAATCAAATTCTTGAAACTTTCCAGTCTGGGTTTAAGCCTCTGCACAGCACAGAGTCTGCTTTATTAAGGGTTTCTAATGATATACTGTTAGCGACTGACGCTGGTGACCCTGTGATCCTAATACTGTTAGACTTAACCTCAGCCTTTGATACAGTTGATCATAAAACTCTCTTATCCCGACTAGAATATTTTGTGGGCATCCAGGGAACTGTCCTCAGTTGGTTTAGATCTTATCTAACAAATAGAAGTTTCTCTGTCAAACTGGGTGATTTTTCCTCCTCGCCAGCCCAACTCTCCTGTGGAGTCCCGCAGGGGTCTATTCTCGCACCTATTCTTTTTTCCTTGTATTTACTTCCTCTGGGCTCCATTTTCAGAAAGCATGGTGTATCATTTCACTGCTATGCAGATGATACACAAATTTATTTGCCTCTGAAATGCAATAAAGATACTGCTCTGAAATCTCTTTTTGCATGCCTAGAAGAAGTAAAAATGTGGTTCTCTCAAAATTTCTTATTTTTGAATGAATCCAAAACCGAGGTTATAGTCTTTGGCTCCCATGACAACTATAATAGCAGTAACATTGATCTAGATTATCTCTATCCAACTTCATCTTGCATAAAGAATCTAGGTGTTTTCTGGGATCAGAACCTCAAATTTGAAAAACAAATAAATGCGGTGATTAGTTCTTGCTTTTTCCAGCTACGTCTTCTCTCTAAAATCAAATCCTCTCTCTCTGAGAAAACCTTAGAGATTGCTGTCCATGCGCTCATTACATCACGGCTGGATTATTGCAACTCTCTTTATTATGGCTCACCCAAACACTCTATTGCTCGTCTCCAATTAGTACAGAATGCTGCTGCAAAGTTCCTCAAAAGAAAACGTACATTTGATCATGTTTCACCGATCTTAAAATCACTGCATTGGCTACCTGTGCATTTTAGAATTGAGTTTAAAATTCTTCTTTTTGTTTTTAAATCCGTAAATAATCTGGCACCGAGCTATTTGTCTGAGCTACTCTGTCCACGAAACCTGAGGTCTGGTGATCAGAGACCTTTGTCTGTCCCCAGATCACGGTTAAAGAATAGAGGGGACAGAGCCTTTGCGATTGCTGGCCCTAGGCTGTGGAACAGCCTTCCGGTTTACATCAGAGCGGCTCAATCTCTAACTGTTTTTAAATCCTCTCTTAAAACCTATTTTTTTCTTTAGCTTTTAATTCATTGTGAGCTTCAGTCATGAATGTGGGGTTTGTCCTTGTCCTTTATCTTGTGTATTGTTCAGCACTTTGGTCAGCCCTGTTTGCTGTTTTTAAATGTGCTATATAAATAAATACAAACTTGAAACTTGAAACTTGTATGATTTTTAAGTAATTAATTTGCATTTTATTGCATGACATAAGTATTTGATACATCAGAAAAGCAGAACTTAATATTTGGTACAGAAACCTTTGTTTGCAATTACAGAGATCATACGTTTCCTGTAGTTCTTGACCAGGTTTGCACACACTGCAGCAGGGAATTTGGCCCACTCCTCCATACAGATCCTTCAGGTTTCGGGGCTGTCGCTGGGCAATACGGACTTTCAGCTCCCTCCAAAGATTTTCTATTGGGTTCAGGTCTGGAGACTGGCTAGGCCACTCCAGGACCTTGAGATGCTTCTTACGGAGCCACTCCTTAGATGCCCTGGCTGTGTGTTTCGGGTCGTTGTCATGCTGGAAGACCCAGCCACGACCCATCTTCAATGCTCTTACTGAGGGAAGGAGGTTGTTGGCCAAGATCTCGCGATACATGGCCCCATCCATCCTCCCCTCAATACGGTGCAGTCGTCCTGTCCCCTTTGCAGAAAAGCATCCCCAAAGAATGATGTTTCCACCTCCATGCTTCACGGTTGGGATGGTGTTCTTGGGGTTGTACTCATCCTTCTTCTTCCTCCAAACACGGCGAGTGGAGTTTAGACCAAAAAGCTCTATTTTTGTCTCATCAGACCACATGACCTTCTCCCATTCCTCCTCTGGATCATCCAGATGGTCATTGGCAAACTTCAGACGGGCCTGGACATGCGCTGGCTTGAGCAGGGGGACCTTGCGTGCGCTGCAGGATTTTAATCCATGACGGCGTAGTGTGTTACTAATGGTTTTCTTTGAGACTGTGGTCCCAGCTCTCTTCAGGTCATTGACCAGGTCCTGCTGTGTAGTTCTGGGCTGATCCCTCACCTTCCTCATGATCATTGATGCCCCACGAGGTGAGATCTTGCATGGTGCCCCAGACCGAGGGAGATTGACCGTCATCTTGAACTTCTTCCATTTTCTAATAATTGCGCCAACAGTTGTTGCCTTCTCACCAAGCTGCTTGCCTATTGTCCTGTAGCCCATCCCAGCCTTGTGCAGGTCTACAATTTTATCCCTGATGTCCTTACACAGCTCTGTGGTCTTGGCCATTGTGGAGAGGTTGGAGTCTGTTTGATTTAGTGTGTGGACAGGTGTCTTTTATACAGGTAACGAGTTCAAACAGGTGCAGTTAATACAGGTAATGAGTGGAGAACAGGAGGGCTTCTTAAAGAAAAACTAACAGGTCTGTGAGAGCCGGAATTCTTACTGGTTGGTAGGTGATCAAATACTTATGTCATGCAATAAAATGAAAATTAATTATTTAAAAATCATACAATGTGATTTTCTGGATTTTTGTTTTAGATTCCGTCTCTCACAGTTGAAGTGTACCTATGATAAAAATTACAGACCTCTACATGCTTTGTAAGTAGGAAAACCTGCAAAATCGGCAGTGTATCAAATACTTGTTCTCCCCACTGTATATATATAATAGCAATAAACTGTTTGTCTAAATATCACATTGCCTTTTGTATGCTTTTGTGTGTTCTTCGATCACCCGTGCCTGGAAGTAGCTGGCGTTGGGTTGTCAATAGGATGCGTCCAAACTCCCCAGCGGTGACCCTTTCCCTGTTGGAGGTGGATCATGGGAAACAGGAAGTACTTTCCTCTGGCTGCCTGCACCGGCCCAGATTTGGACAACTGGCTGGGGAAGAAGACCCGGCGCTCTCTCACCCACCCAACTTGCTTCTTTGTGCCCAAGAAACCACCGGGGTACAACCTTAGTGAGGCAGCTAAAGGTGGGTACAACCTTAGTGAGGCAGCTAAAGGTGGGTACAACCTTAGTGAGGCAGCTAAAGGTGGGTACAACCTTAGTGAGGCAGCTAAAGGTGGGTACAACCTTAGTGAGGCAGCTAAAGGTGGGTACAACCTTAGTGAGGCAGCTAAAGGTGGGTTCAACCTTAGTGAGGCAGCTAAAGGTGGGTACAACCTTAGTGAGGCATCTAAAGGTGGGTACAACCTTAGTGAGGCATCTAAAGGTGGGTACAACCTTAGTGAGGCATCTAAAGGTGGGTACAACCTTAGTGAGGCAGCTAAAGGTGGGTACAACCTTAGTGAGGCAGCTAAAGGTGGGTACAACCTGTATATAGGTTTGTCATGACTGATACATGATTGATTCATTGAATGTGAATAAAATATGATGCTTTGTCTCCAGCAGAGTTGGATTTCTTACATAGAAAAGGAACTAATCAAGACTCGTGGGAACAAGAAGTTCTGCTGGTCAGAACTCACTATATTGCACCATTTACTATTAACTGTGACTCTTTTAGCCCTAATACTGAACAAATACCTTTATGTGAAGTAATCGATATCATGAACAGTACCTCTATTTCTCTCCTCTACCGCCCCCTTGCACTCACGTCTGTAGCCATGAAGTGCTTTGAAAGGCAGGTCATGGCTCACATGAACACCATCATCCCAGAAACCCTAGACCCACTCCAATTTGCATACCGCTCAAACAGATCCACAGATGATGGAATCTCTACTTCACTCCACACTGCCCTTTCCCACCTGGACAAAAGGAACACCTACGTGAGAATGCTGTTCATTGACTACAGCTCAGCGTTCAACACCATAGTGCCCACAAAGCTCATCACTAAGCTAAGGATCCTGGGACTAAACACCTCCCTCTGCAACTGGATCCTGGACTTCCTGACGGTCCGCCCCAGGTGGTGAGGGTAGGCAACAACATCTGCCACGCTGATCCTCAACACGGGGGCCCCTCAGGGGTGCGTGCTCAGTCCCCTCCTGTACTTCCTGTTCACCCACGACTGCGTGGCCAGACACGACTCCAACACCATCATTAAGTTTGCTGACGACACAATTGGTGGTAGGCCTGATCACCGACAACAATGAGACAGCCCATAGGGAGGAGGTCAGAGACCTGGCCGTGTGGTGCCAGGACCTCTCCATCAATGTGAGCAAGACAAAGGAGATGATCAGGACTTCAGGAAAAGGAGGGCTGAACACGCCCCCATTAACATCGACAGGGCTGTGTTGGAGCGGGTCGAGAGTTTCAAATTCCTTCGTGTCCACATCACCAACAAACTATCATGGTCTGTTGTGAAGAGGACACGACAACGCCTTTTCCCTCTCAGGAGACTGAAAAGATTTGGCATGGGTCCCTAGATCCTCAAAAAGTTCCACAGCTGCACCATCGAGAGCATCCTGACCAGTTGCATCACCACCTGGTATGGGAACTGCTCGGCATCCGACCATAAGGTGCTACAGAGGATAGTGTGTACGGCCCAGTACATAACTGGGGCCAAGCTTCCTGCCATCCAGGACCTATATACTAGGCGGTGTCAGAGGAAGGCCCAAAAAATTGTCAAAGACTCCAGTCATAGGCTGTTCTCTCTGCTACCGCACGTCAAGCCGTACCAGAGCGCCATGTCTAGGTCAAAAAGACTTCTTAACAGCTTCTACCCTGAAGCCATAAGACTCCTGAACAGCTAATCAAATAGCAACCCCCCCCCCCCCCCCTCCACACCCCTTTTACGCTGCTGCTACTCTCTGTTTATTATCTATGCATAGTCACTTTAACTCTACCTACATGTACATATTACCTCAATTACCTCGACTAACCGGTGCCCCCGCACATTGACTCTGTACTGGTACCCCTGTATATAGCCCCCGCACATTGACTCTGTACTGGTACCACCTGTATATAGCCTCCTCACACTGACTCTGTATTGGTACCACCTGTATATAGCCTCCTCACATTGACTCTGTACTGGTACCCCCTGTATATAGCCTCCTCACATTGACTCTGTACTGGTACCCCTGTATATAGCCCCCGCACATTGACTCTGTACTGGTACCCCTGTATATAGCCCCCGCACATTGACTCTGTACTGGTACCCCTGTATATAGCCTCCTCACATTGACTCTGTACTGGTACCCCTGTATATAACCTCTTCACATTGACTCTGTACTGGTACCCCTGTATATAACCTCTTCACATTGACTCTGTACTGGTACCCCTGTATATAGCCTCCTCACATTGACTCTGTACTGGTACCCCTGTATATAGCCTCCTCACATTGACTCTGTACTGGTACCCCTGTATATAACCTCTTCACATTGACTCTGTACTGGTACCCCTGTATATAGCCTCCTCACATTGACTCTGTACTGGTACCCCTGTATATAACCTCTTCACATTGACTCTGTACTGGTACCCCTGTATATAGCCCCCGCACATTGACTCTGTACTGGTACCCCTGTATATAACCTCTTCACATTGACTCTGTACTGGTACCCCTGTATATAGCCCCCTCACATTGACTCTGTACTGGTACCCCTGTATATAACCTCTTCACATTGACTCTGTACTGGTACCCCTGTATATAGCCTCCTCACATTGACTCTGTACTGGTACCCCTGTATATAACCTCTTCACATTGATTCTGTACTGGTACCCCTGTATATAACCTCCTCACATTGACTCTGTACTGGTACCCCTGTATATAACCTCTTCACATTGACTCTGTACTGGTACCCCTGTATATAGCCTCCTCACATTGACTCTGTACTGGTACCCCTGTATATAACCTCTTCACATTGACTCTGTACTGGTACCCCTGTATATAGCCTTGCTACTGTTATTCTATTTTTTACTTAACACTTATTTTTCTTAAAACTGCACTGTTGGTTAAGGGCTTGTTAGTAAGCATTTCACTGTAAGGTCTACACCTGTTGTATTGTTGGTTAAAGGCTTGTTAGTAAGCATTTCACTGTAAGGTCTACACCTGTTGTATTGTTGGTTAAGGGCTTGTAAGTAAGCATTTCACTGTAAGGTCTACACCTGTTGTATTGTTGGTTAAGGGCTTGTTAGTAAGCATTTCACTGTAAGGTCTACACCTGTTGTATTGTTGGTTAAGGGCTTGTAAGTAAGCATTTCACTGTAAGGTCTACACCTGTTGTATTGTTGGTTAAGGGCTTGTTAGTAAGCATTTCACTGTAAGGTCTACACCTGTTGTATTGTTGGTTAAGGGCTTGTTACTAAGCATTTCACTGTAAGGTCTACACCTGTTGTATTGTTGGTTAAGGGCTTGTTAGTAAGCATTTCACCGTAAGGTCTACACCTGTTGTATTGTTGGTTAAGGGCTTGTTAGTAAGCATTTCACTGTAAGGGCTACACCTGTTGTATTGTTGGTTAAGGGCTTGTAATTAACATTTCACTGTAAGGTCCATGTGATAAATACAATTTATGATTTGATTTGAACACCCCTCTGTCTCTGTAGGCCACCTATCTTATACTGTCTGGTCAAAAAGAGTATGACATTGTTGCAGCCTGTAGCATTGAATGCAATAATTTATCATATTTTTTTATAACATAATAGCCAATCAGCGTTGAGCTAAATGGTAGCAACATGACAACAACATGGTAGCAACACAACATGACAACAACATGGTAGCAACACAACATGACAACAACATGGTAGCAACACAACATGACAACAACATGGTAGCAACGTAACATGACAACAACATGGTAGCAACACAACATGACAACAACATGGTAGCAACACAACATGGTAGCAACATGACAACAACATGGTAGCAACACAACATGACAACAACATGGTAGCAACACAACATGGTAGCAACATGACAACAACATGGTAGCAACACAACATGACAACAACATGGTAGCAACACAACATGACAACAACATGGTAGCAACACAACATGACAACAACATGGTAGCAACACAACATGACAACAACACAACATGACAACAACATGGTAGCAACACATGACAACAACATGGTAGCAACACAACATGACAACAACATGGTAGCCACACAACATGACAACACAACATGGTAGCAACACAACATGACAACACAGCATGGTAGCAACACAACATGGTAGCAACATGACAACAACATGGTAGCAACACAACATGACAACAACATGGTAGCAACACAACATGACAACAACATGGTAGCAACACAACATGACAACAACATGGTAGCAACACAACATGACAACAACACAACATGACAACAACATGGTAGCAACATGACAACAACATGGTAGCAACACAACATGACAACAACATGGTAGCAACACAACATGACAACAACATGGTAGCAACACAAAACATGGTACAAACATTATTGGGCACAGACAACAGCACAAAGGGCAAGAAGGTAGAGATGACAATACATCACACAAAGCAGCCACAACTGTCAGTAAGAGTGTCCATGATTGAGTCTTTGAATGAAGAGATGGAGATAAAACTGTCCAGTTTGAGTGTTTGTTGCAGCTCGTTCCAGTCGCTAGCTGCAGCGAACTGAAAAGACGAGCGACCCAGGGATGTGTGTGTTTTGGAGACCTTTAACAGAATGTGACTGGCAGAACGGGTGTTGTATGGGTTGTATTCTTCTTACATCATTTTGCTTTAAATAAACCTTTTTCTTGTTTTATTTTATCGAAATATTCTTATATAAGCGCAATTTAATACTGATATATACAGTTTTACTGTACTTTATTATTGAATTTGTGCGCCTAAGGAACCTTTCTTCAAATGCATGATTTTACGTCGGTTCCTTTATTTGAACACTTCCCCATAAATACGGCGGGCCGGAAACGAGTCGTCCTCTTCTAGTGATCCAACATGGCGGTGAGTGCGGTGTGTACGCCTAAGGAGGCGAGATTTCGGGGTTTACCATTTAAATCCGCAATCATCAGTGTTATACGGCCAATAACGCAGTGTTTTTATAGCCAGATATGAAAAGGTTAATCTGCAGTATTGAAGCAAAGTTGTATTACACCCAAAATATTATAGGTAGTTTATTTTAATTGAAGTGTATGTAAGTGCTAGCGACATGGCTGTTGGACCCGAGGTCTCGCCCAAAATACGTTTATCAGTACTTTGTTACAGTTGACGTGACATGGATATAAGTCATTATGGGGACAGTGTGGAAATATTAACCTTCAGTAAATTGTACCATTGTGAATATAATACCGTAGTAGACTAGCTGGGGATATGCTATAGGATATGTACAGACATGTCCGTGTGGCAGGAATCAGTGGTTTCTTACACAGGAAGTTAAACTACACCTTGAATCAAGGTTTTGAAGGTATTTAAGTCAAACACGTGTGGCTGGTTGGAACGGCCTAAAGATGTCTATTGACATTGACCAGGATTTATTAACTAGTTAATATCGACATGTTGGCAGCTAGTTAACTACCCAGCCTGGCTGCATAGCAGACCTCTGATGTACATGCTGTAAATGTTAACCTTCCTGCCTCCTAACCCCAAACGTTTCATTCTTTCAACAGGAACAGGCCGAGAAAAAGGAGAACCCCATGCGTGAGCTGCGCATCCGCAAGCTCTGTATGAACATCTGTGTTGGGGAGAGTGGTGACAGGCTGACCCGGGCTGCTAAGGTGCTTGAGCAGCTCACAGGCCAGACCCCGGTCTTCTCCAAGGGTACATAATCTAAGTGTTTGGATTGTGATGTTAATCTGTGGCCGGCTGTTTGATTGTTACTGCTTCGATTGACACATTGTTGTCAGTGGAAAATGGCTGTTTAATGAGTTCCTCTCCTTGTACCCCTCAGCCCGCTACACTGTGCGATCCTTCGGCATCCGCAGAAATGAAAAGATTGCTGTCCACTGTACCGTCCGTGGAGCTAAGGCTGAGGAGATCCTGGAAAAGGGTCTCAAGGTGAGCATTCAATATTTGATACTGTCCGTATACGACACCTATTTATTACAGACACTGCGTGGGATGTTTTGCTATGTGGCTTTGACCTTAAACTCTTAGTCTCTGTTAATTTGACCAGGGAAGGTTTCTTTGACACCTTTTCAGGCAGGACTTAGTGTAGTGGTAACATTTGCTGCTCTAAGTAACTTTCTAGAGTTCTGTATACTTATGGTTAAGTTGTAACACGTGTTCAACCTTAACCAATGGTATTTCGGCAACGGGTCAACTTAGACCATTGTCCACATAGTTAGGAATGTATTTTGCCATATTGCTTAATGTTGCAACACGTTGCACCTGCTAATTGGTATAACTCTTCCTTCCAAAGGTGCGTGAGTACGAGTTGAGGAAGAATAACTTCTCCGACACCGGGAACTTCGGCTTTGGCATCCAGGAACACATTGATCTGGGAATCAAGTACGACCCCAGCATCGGTATCTACGGACTTGACTTCTACGTCGTGAGTGGCTTCAGAATGCTTTTTAAATAGTTTTGATTTTACTTGCCAGTTGGGATACGATAGTATATAAATGTCTTCTAATCTGAACCACGCTCTTTCTCACTCCTCTTGTTGTCAGGTCCTGGGCAGACCTGGTTTCAGCATCGCTGACAAGAAGCAGAAAACGGGACGCATCGGTTTCAGGCACCGCATCCGCAAAGAGGAAGCCATGCGCTGGTTCCAGCAGAAGGTGTGTCTGAGTTACATTTTAATATGTTTAATGATTTCTCTTATACAGGGGTGGGCAATCATACCTGTAAATGACTGTTGTGGATGCAGACTATTTGATGTGTGCTGTCAACCAAAATATAAAGTGTTTTACACGGACTGTCTGTACCAAGTATCCCAATTGTATTATATCCACTGTTCTGAGGACCACATGAACGTAGCATTTCTTCCAGTTAAACAGTTACATGCCTGAGTCTGCTAATCAACAATTTGGTCTTCAATGTTTACTTTGATCATTTTGAATCGGCTGTTACTGTTTGGCTGGAATAAAAGCCTGCACTCAGTGCCGGTATGATTGCCTACCGCTGCTTGAATGCTGTTGACTGGTGTTGTCTATATATAGTAAGGCTGAATGACCTGTGTAATAAACATTTGACGTCTTGTCTTTTGTGAGTAGATGTCTTTGCTAAGCAGCTAATTGTCTGTTTTTCCCCAGTATGACGGTATCATCCTCCCCGGGAAGTGAAGGACCACCGTTGACCTTGTCTATAATAAAATGTAAAAATACCAGTTTTTGGTTCTGTGGTTCATTGAAGTGATTTGAATCCTATGCTGAATCTTTATTGAGTAATCCACATCAACTTTTGTATTTTAAATGTAACCTTTATTTAACTAGGCAAGCCAGTTAAGAACAAATTCTTATTCACAATTACGGCCAAGCTCGGACAACGCTAGGTCAATTGTGCGCCTCCCTATGGGACTCCCGATCACGGCCGGATGTGATAGTCTGGAATTCAACCAGGGTGTCTGTAGTGACGCCTCAGCACTGAGATGCAGTGTCTTAGACCCCTGCATTACTCAGGAGCCCAAACTAAATCACCCCAGATGGGACACACCCACTACCCTGGCTTAGGCCAGTGCCTTATTCATTTAGTTTGGTTATGCATAATATGAAACTGTTGGCAGTAACTTGACAAAGGACGGACTACAGTAATGTGTGTGTAGGTTCGGGAAAGTGGTGCTTGCTTCTTTCAAGCACAAATATTAGTATATAGTTAGTATTTTGAGGACAGACTAAGAAGCTTTAGTTTCTGAAGCTAACATTGTATCTAAACCCTAGGAAGCTGTTAAGGAAAAATTAATGTAAATACATTATAGAGGAAATGCATTTGATTTTCCTGTACTTATGGTCTGAAACTACTTTCTTAAATGCAGCCAGTTGTATGGAACGGTTTGTTTGCTGTACGTGGTGTTTCGTTCTTCTTCCACATGATGGCAGTATTGGTTCTTAAAATGACAAGTGGGTGAAGTGAGTTCGGCTGATACTATTTTTGAAGGTCTCGTAGCTTTTGATAACACTAAAGCAGAATGCCATTGGGAGAGTGTCGGAGCTGAGTTGGTGCGAGCATGGAGGTTAATGCTTCCAAACTAAGACTGATTTCATGCCACTTCATCGGAGTTGGCCATTGTTTTGTAGAAGAATGTGACTGGACAATGCAGAAATAGGTTTCTGGACAATGCAGAAATAGGTTTCTGGACAATGCAGAAATAGGTTTCTGGACAATGTGACCTTTTCTAAGTTACCTCTGAGGAAAGAAGTTAATTGACGTAAGACGGATCCCATTTGGGTCAGTTTGTCTTTATTCAATGAAACCCCAGGGTTACGTTGCCCTGGCCTGTATAGACAATGGTTGTTTACACAGGCAGGCCAATGCTGATATTTTTCCACTAATTGGGCTGGCTGGGCAAATGCAAAAAGCATCAGCCCTTTCCCTGTGCCAGCCTCCCAGTAAGACTACTACAGAAGTAACATTAACACAGCTGTGTTGGAACCCATGGCCTAGATGCAAAACATGACCTGAGCTTAACCTTGACCTCTAACCTTGTCCACCTGTACTTCAGCAGTCACTGCAATTCTCACATCATTACACTTAAAAAAACATTTTTAAATACGGTATAATAACTTATCTGAGGTAAACCACTTTAGACAAACACTTTACAGTACTGTTATAAATATATATATTAGCTTACTGTATTTAATGAGAAATGTTGAAAGTTTTGCTGGAAATCATATTGCAATATTTGTCATAAGATTGTATGGCTTAATGTCAAACACCCAGACTATCATTCACTCCAGAATGTACACACACTTTTAACCACACACACACACACACACACGTAATCACCATAGTTCTTACATATTCCACATTACCAACTCCAACACATATTGTACACACACTGCAAATTGATTTAATTTAGTCATATTCACATTCAACAACTACAGGCCCCATTCTATTGAACCCCCTAATGTACTGTTGTCATTGTCACACCACTACAGGAGTTAATAGTTATTCACTCTGCCTTCCATCTTAATTTTCCTTCCTTTTCTACTGTGTTTCTCTATCTAAAGCTCTCTTCTCTCCTCCACCACTCCTCCCTTCCATCAGGCAGTGATGGGCTGTGGGGCCACACTGCTCTCTCTCTGTTTCTGTAGCTTCTCCTCCTTGGTTGCTGGGGTGTTGCCGTGCTGTTGCCTGCGGGGGGCGTGGCGGGGTGGGAGAGTCAGAGTGCAGCAGGACACGCCGACAGTGGCCTCGGGCAGATTCTCTGCCATGGACCAGCTGTCGGTTGCCGGGGTGTACTTCTGCACGGACGCCTTGTAGCGCTTCTCGGCCTCGTTCCAGCCACCCAGCAGGAACAGTTGTTCCCCGAGGGGCGACAGGCCTGCCGTGCTCACGCCCAGGGGAAGGGGTGAGGCCAGGCTCCATTCGCCGTTCTCTGGGGAGAACACCTCCATGGACAGGACGTCCACACGGTCTCCGCTGGGGCCCAGCTGGCTACCGCCCACCACGTACACCTTCCCTCCCAGGGTGGAGGAACAGTGCCAGCCTCGTGGGGTCTCCAGGCTGGCCTTCTCACGCCAGGTGTCCGTCTCAATGTTGTAGCAGGCCACGGAGTGTGAGTAGGCGCAGTTGATGTAGCCGCCGGTCACCAGGATGTCTCCGGAGGGCAGCACAGCACTGGCGTGGCAGCAGCGTGGCACATCCATGGGCGTCTTGAGCTGCCAGGTGTTGGAGGAGGGCAGATAGCTCTCGGTGGTGGCCAGCAGGCCCTCCACGTTGCGGCCGCCAATGGCGTACAGGCGCCCGCCAGTGGCCACCAGGCTGAAGTGGGTGCGGCGCTGGCGCATACTAGCCAGATGTAGCCAGGTGTTGAAGCGAGGGTCGTACCTGAGGAGCAAGAGATGAACAGTGATGAGTCAGAATATGAATTTGTCTCAAGTGAAATTAAATCTACACATAATCAAGGAACACTCAAGTATGCTTTACTGCAGTATTATATTTACTGTAAGTTAAGGTCTGGACCTGGTCAGTGACGTTTCTCATGTGTGGGCGTTTGCTCATACATATACAGGATATCTATGTACCTGCTGAGGGTGCTGACAGCGTGTTTGGCCTGGTTGCGTGCATCGTTCTGGTCCTCTCCTCCGGCCACGTACAGGAAGCCGTCCATTACAGCCACACACTGGTTGAAGCTCTTAGCGGGCAGCTGGGACAGCTGGCGCCATGTGGCCGCACCCTCACGTGGGTCTCTCCACAGTACCTGGAAGGGAACCAACATCAACAACTTAACACTTCTCATTTTGCATAATACTGTTGTCATGGAGATTGGTGAAACACAAGTCTGCAAGAAACTCTGCCTAATGTTTAACCCACCACAAGATCCCCCACACTCACCACTCTGCTCAGCGCCCGCTCGGTGATGGAGGGACGCCCCCCGACAGTCAGCAGGGTGGCCTGTCCGCCACGCACCTGCGTGCGACGAGACTGCAGCGTATTTTGTTGGTGGGGCAGCAGGTGGTAGTTCATGGCGTCCACCAGCAGGCGGTGGCAGTGAGGGTCCATCATCATCCTCGCCACGGGCTGGATCTCGCTGACCAGCTCGCTGGCGGGGATGGTCTCAAAGCGCACGTGGGACAGCAGCTCGGCGGTGTGCACCTGACGCTTGGGGTCAAAGTCCAGCCACTTCATGGCCAACTGTGGTTGAATGAAACCAGAACTATTCTTAGAATCCTATTCGATTAAGTTTATAAATACCGCTCCCTCTCTGCTTCCCTCTCTGCTTCCCTCTCTGCTTCCTTGCTCTCGTCCAGACTGGTATTGTGTATTAATAACCATACATACAGTTATACTGACTGAGTATTTCTATTCACAGTAGGATGTCACATAGCCTGGCAAGTGTCCGTGTACTAGGGTCATGTGGCTATATCATGTCCTTAACAGCTGGTCTGTGGCTGGATTTAGATTTTGTTCAAAATGGCTGTAGTTGGGGGTAGGGAATGATGAGACCTGATCCAAGGTCAGTTATTACATGCAGAAAAGTAGGAGCTGACCTGGAAGGCGGTGACTTCAGATGGCAGAAGCAGGCTGTCCTCATGGAGGAAGGCTGTGATCTGTTCCAGGGTCAGCTGGTTGAACAGAGGTGTCTCGGTGAACGCGACAAAGTTCTCCAGCACAAAGCGCCGGGCTGCGTCGCGCACGGGAATCAAGCCGTAGGCGGCGGCGATGTTCCACACGTACACGCACGTCTGCACGTTCATCTCGGCCAGCAGGAAGTCCATGCACATCTGGAGTAGCTGGGGGATCTGGAGGGTGGCAGCAGCTGACACAGTGCAGCTGATGGTGTATAGGGACATGTGGACGCGGCCCAAGTAGGCGAAGGTGATCACGTTGGCCAGGCCTGGGAATAGATGGACAACATCATCACTTTATTCATGTCTATCAATGCGGACTTTGACAAATATGTTTCCAAACAAGACCGTTCCTGCCTTTAATAAATATCAGGTGGTTTAGATTGAAACCTACCGAGGGGGGACAATGAGGGCAGCTCTAGACGCTTTGTTCCGGGGTCCTTGGCCAGGATCTCCCGGAAGTACTGGCTGACGGAAGAAATGACCAGCTTGTGCACATCGAAGGCCTTGGTCTTACAGGCCAGCTCCAGGTCGGTGAGGAAGCGCTCCTGGCGCATGCGGCTCAATTCCTCCAGCAGGGCATTGCCGTGGAGGGGACGGGTCACCTCACAGCCCAGACCCAGGCCCTTTTCCCCGGGCTTGATGATGGGAGGGGGCAGGGGGAGGTTGAGGTGGTTGAGCTGCACGATATCCAGTGCGGCCATCTCCTCGATCTTCTTCACACCCTCCACCACCACCACTCCTCCTGCCATCTGAGTGGTAACAGTGGTCACCTGGGTGACTGGCTCCGTAGCAATCTTCTTTGTACGATTGGCCTTCTTCTTGGGGGCCATGGCGACAGCTACTTTGACAGATTTTGTCTCTCAAGTGCTGACTGAAGCACTGATGAATCAATTCTCTAATGGACCAACTTATAAACAAATTGACAAACCAGACGTTTTACTGAGTGTGATAATGTGGACTTTCTTTACTGACAAACTATCACTGAAACACTAAGTGACTGGCTGTTGGACTAGCTATGTGTTCTCTACTGCTGACAGAAGGGGAACGCAAGATGAACAGATAGACAGACACTGGTGTGTGAGGGTGGTGGGTAGTTGGGGTTGGTCAGTTTCAGTGCGACACAACACATGACCTGAAAAAGAGAAGGAAAAAAGCACTAAGTATCACAACATCAAAGAAAAATACCATGACAACACAGTAACAACATATACTCTTTATCTCTCCCTGTCACAGAAAAGAGGGGTGTGTGATTGACAGCTACAGGTTTCTGGTTTATAGCAGCCAGACATACAGTACATGTACTTGTATTTATACGTACTCACAGACTCCCACTATATTTCAGCAACAGAACTGGGAATCTTATTCATGTTTTAAATGGCCCTATATAAAAAAATGTGAGAAACTTGAGGGGAGTATTAGAAGGACATATAGAAAAATATACAGTCTGATCATCTATAGTCCCTTAGTTTTGAATTAGAAATTCTATATAAACGTTGCTTATACACACTTGCTGTTTATACAAGTTTCAAAGTGTCTCAATCATTAAGACAAACTAAGCACATACTTGGAATACATACTTTGAAAAATACACACATCTCACTAGCTCAACATCGATGGCAACTTCAATCACAGATACACAGCTAAAAATACACTTAGGGCAAAGTGAGCATAGCGGTGCCCCTGCCGCTTGAATTACTACCCAGTAAACCCCCTCTCTGGGTCCCGGACTGGGCACCGGTGGAGCGGGCTGCTCTGGCACTGGATCGGGGCTGGGAACCGGCACTGGAGCTACCGGGCTCGGAACCGGCACTAGCGCTACCGAGCTGAGGACACGCACTGGAGCCACTGGGCTAGGAACCGAGACTGGCGCTACCAAGCTGGGGACATGCACTGGAGCTACCGGGCTAGGAACCAACACTGGTGCCACCAGGCTAGGAACCGGTACTGGCGCTACCAAGCTGGTGAGGTCCGGAGGTCTGGTGCGTGGGGCCGGCACTGGAGGCACATACATCCTTACATGTACATATTATCTCCTTTATTGCTACTTCATCACAAGGTATGTAAAAAGCATGTTTGTGTGAAAAGACATTTGTTCTCTCTCCAAAAACAAAATTGAGATGTTTCATTCCATGCTGCTGATGTTCTCAGTAAACAGAATACCTTTCTATGGCCAGAGCCAGAGTATAACAGCATGTCAGAGTGCAAGTGCTTTCCACCACGTTATGAAAAGACATACATCAAGGTCCTGTCAGAGAATGACCCTCAGCCAAGGCTATTTATGTCCAGACTGTTGTTTACAGAAGCAGTGGATCTGGGTCACCAATCATCCTTGACCTTTCAAAGTGGTGAACATCTCCTCAATGTACTATATGAAATACCATTTTAATATAATAAATAGATGTTGGGCTGTTGTTGGTTCCTGTGAGGACGTCTGATGTTATTGTTGTGTCTATCTGCCAGTATGGGGGATGACACAGCAGCTGTGACTCCCACCAACCTTGATTCCAGGTATTTATGAGGGTTAATGTGCTATGTGAAGGTTATTATATCACGTCACAGTGTTAACTACATTGCTAGAACCTTGCTGAATATTCTAAGACCTTTGCAGATGAATTCCTTTGGTGATCAGGTCCTTTCTTACATAAGAAGAACAGTGGGTTAACTACCTTGCTCAGGGCAGCCTCTACTTGTGTTGTTGACGTTTCAAGGAGGATCCTTATCTTGCACTTCTCAAGAATGCCTGGCCGGTGAACAATTTAGGTCAAACTGTCAGGGATCACTTTCCCCCATCATTCCAATAGTTCTCATCCCACTGGGCACACACTGGTTGAACCAACGTGGAATAGACGTTGAATTGATGTCTGTGCCCAGTGGAATCTGTGTTGCAGACCAGCTATAAGTCAGTAAGGGTAGGCTATAATTTTGGCACCCAGAACAAATCTTGCATAGGCAGTGGCCTCTGGCCATCTGGTCGGTTTTGTCAAGACTGTCACAAGATATTAGTAGTGGTACAGTACATCACTGGCCACTGCTGTTTCATCTCTTTTGAGGTGTGTTGCGACATCCATCTAGGTGGCTATTCACACCCTCCCTTTGGCATGTAACTAACTAACTCACAGTGTCAGCTCTCTCTCATATGACACCAACAACAGCTGCTGTCCTGTCCGCCTCTCCATGTGGGGGAACACAGCCCAGTCACAAGCATCATCCACTGCACTGACCGGGGTTATTTGAAAACATAAAGTTCTGAGAGAATGAGTAGGAAGGGACAGAGAGAGGCAGAGAATCAAATACAGTATGCATGTGAATCTCTGTAAAAATGATATGAGATAGTTGAGGTGTCTCCTGACCCCCCCTGTCTTAGCCTCCAGTATCTATGCTGCAATAGTCTATGTGCCGGGGGGCTAGGGTCAGTTTGTTAAATCTGATGTTATTATCCAGTGTCTTGTGTGAATTTAAGTATGCTCCCTCTAATTCTGTCTCTCTCCCACTCTACCTCCTCTCCCGGAGGACCTGATCCTACCCGGAGGACCATGCTTCAGGACCACCTGTCCTGATGACTCCTAGCTGTCCCCAGTCCACCTGGTCGTGCTGCTGCAGCGGTTTCAACTCCTCTGCCTGCAGTTATGGAACCCTGGCCTGTTCATTGGACGTGCCACCCTGTCCCAGACCTGCTGTTTTCATCTCACTCTCACTCTACCGCACCTGCACTCTATTGCACTGAAAAGCCAAGTGACATTCACTCCTGATGTATTTACCTGTTGCAACCTCCACAACTACTTTTATTATTATTTGACCCTGCTGGTCATCTATGAACATTTGAACATCTTGGAGAAAGAACTGGCCTTAATGGCCATGAATTGTTATAATCTCCACCCGGCACAGCCAGAAGAGGACTGGCCACCCCTCAGAACCTGGTTCCTCTCTAGGTTTCTTCCTAGGGTTTGCCTTTCTAGGGAGTTTTTCCAGCCACCGTGCTTCTACATCTGCATTGCTTGCTGTTTGGGGTTTTAAGCTGGGTTTCTGTATAGCACTTTGTGACATCGGCTGATGTAAAAAGCGCTTTATAAATAAATTTGATTGATTGATTGATTGATTGATTGAGGCAGAGCTTATTGATGGCAGGTTGTGGTGTACATCTTTTGGTAGGCTGTCATTGTAAATAAGAACTTGTTCTTAACTGACTTGCCTAGTTAAATAAAGGTTACATTTAAAACAAATGTAAGCATCTACATCGCTTGCTGTTGGGGGTTTTAGCCTGGGTTTCTGTATAGCACTTTGTGACATCTGCTGATGTAAAAAGGGCTTTATAAATAAATGTTATTGATTGCTTGAGTGTACTTCTCAAATGTGTATTGGAGTGTCCGAGTGTGTATTGGAGTGTCCGAGTGTGTATTGGAGTGTCCGAGTGTATTGGAGTGTCCGAGTGTGTCTTGGAGTGTCCGAGTGTGTATTGGAGTGTCCGAGTGTGTATTGGAGTGTCCGAGTGTGTATTGGAGTGTCCGATTGTGTCATCTGTTTACATTGGATGTTGGGAAATCTATAGGGGCTGATAATCTGGACCCAGGTTTATTAAAATGTGCAGCTTCCCATATAGCCGGTGCAATGACACATATTTTAAATCTGACTCTAACGCTAGGATTCATTCCTAAAATATGGAAAACTGCTTATGTGTTGCCCCTACATAAGGGTGGAGATTGCAGCGATCTTGACAACTACAGGCACAATTTCTAGGCTTCCCTGTTTAGCCAAAGTTTTGGAAAAATTGGTAAATAACCAGCTACGTACTTACCTAAGTGAGAAATGTATTTTAAATGTTAATCAGTGTGGGTTCAGACCAGGGCATAGTACTATTACAGCAACTACATTAGTTGTGAACGATATGATCAATGCCCTCGATGCTAAGAAGAGTGTTGCTGCCGTGTTTATTGACCAATCAAAGGCCTTCGACACATCATTGTATTCTATTAGAAAAGCTGTCCCTAATAGGTCTTAGTCCTGATGCTTGTACCTGGTTTAGTGACTGACCATCTCAAAGACCGTACTCAGGCAATACTGTCTGGTGGAGTTATGGCTGATTTTATTGAGGTGCGTAAAGGTGTTCCACAGGGATACATTTTGGGACCTGTTCTTTTTTCATTATATATAAATTATATTGGGCAAACTGTCAAATCCTGTGCTCATCACCTGTATGCTGACGGTACTATTATTTATGCTACTGCTCTGACTATTTACCTAGCAGTATTGAGCTTGCAGTCTGATTTTATAGATGTTCAAGTCGCCCTTTCAAATGTAAAGCTTGTTTTAAATACTGGGGAAACAAAATATATGATTTTCTCAAAGTCCCATAAACCTATTGCAAATATGATGCATCTTCATTCAATGAATGGTACTATGATTGAACTTGTACCTGCTTACAAATATCTTGGCATTTGGATAGACAGTGATCTATCCTTTAAGAAACACATAGCTGAGCTTGTTAAGAAACTTAAATAAAAGGTTGGGTTCTTTTATAGAAAAATTCCTGCTTCTCCCTGTCTAGTAGGAAGTTAATTGTTCAATCAACTTTTTGACCTGTTTTTAATTATGGAGATACTATATACCAAAGGTCAACAGTAACCACCTTAAGAGACCTCAACTCTGTTTATCCCTGATTATAATATTAGGTCACATGGTTAACTTTAATGACTCCCTTGGTTGAAGATTAGAGTCCCTGATGATAATATTAGGTCACATGGTTAACTTTAATGACTCCCTTGGTTGAAGGTTAGAGTCCCTGATGATAATATCAGGTCACATGGTTAACTTTAATGACTCCCTTGGTTGAAGGTTAGAGTCCCTGATGATAATATTAGGTCACATGGTTAACTTTAATGACTCCCTTGGTTGAAGGTTAGAGTCCCTGATGATAATATCAGGTCACATGGTTAACTTTAATGACTCCCTTGGTTGAAGATTAGAGTCCCTGATGATAATATCAGGTCACATGGTTAACTTTAATGACTCCCTTGGTTGAAGATTAGAGTCCCTGATGATAATATCAGGTCACATGGTTAACTTTAATGACTCCCTTGGTTGAAGATTAGAGTCCCTGATGATAATATCAGGTCACATGGTTAACTTTAATGACTCCCTTGGTAAACACAGAGCTTGGTAGATCTGCTTCTACACGTCTAGCGCCTAATGTTCTGAATAATATCCAGTCGGTTCTCTGTTTGGATGCCTTAGTGCCTATGGGTCGGTTTGTTGTATTGACTAAAGGCTTTTATTCTGATGAATGTGTTTGTTTTAACTAACTATGTATGTCTATTAATCTGTGATGCTCTGAATGTATGTGTTCCATCTGTCTGGTTGTGTTCCCAGGACACACTAGTAAATGAGACCTGGGTCTCAATGTGTTTCCCCCTGGTTAAATAAATAAATACATATATATTATTGTCTTTGTCGAGGATGATGAGCGTCAGAATTGGCAGGAAAACCGGACAATTAACAACCGATCCTATGAAAACCATCATATGGGGTAGGTTAGAAACAGAGGGAACATCATATGGGGTAGGTTTGAAACAGAGAGAACATCATATGGGGTAGGTTAGAAACAGAGGGAACATCATATGGGGTAGGTTTGAAACAGAGGGAACATCATATGGGGTAGGTTAGAAACAGAGGGAACATCATATGGGGTAGGTTTGAAACAGAGGGAATATCATATGGGGTAGGTTTGAAACAGAGAGAACATCATATGGGGTAGGTTAGAAACAGAGGGAACATCATATGGGGTAGGTTTGAAACAGAGGGAACATCATATGGGGTAGGTTAGAAACAGAGAGAACATCATATGGGGTAGGTTTGAAACAGAGGGAATATCATATGGGGTAGGTTAGAAACAGAGGGAACATCATATGGGGTAGATTAGAAACAGAGGGAACATCATATGGGGTAGGTTAGAAACAGAGAGAACATCATATGGGGTTGGTTAGAAACAGAGAGAACATCATATGGGGTAGGTTAGAACAGAGGGAACATCATATGGGGTAGGTTAGAAACAGAGAGAACATCATATGGGGTAGGTTAGAACAGAGGGAACATCATATGGGGTAGGTTAGAAACAGAGGGAACATCATATGGGGTAGGTTAGAAACAGAGGGAACATCATATGGGGTAGGTTAGAAACAGAGGGAACATCATATGGGGTAGGTTAGAAACAGAGGGAACATCATATGGGGTAGGTTAGAAACAGAGAGAACATCATATGGGGTAGGTTAGAAACAGAGGGAACATCATATGGGGTAGGTTAGAAACAGAGGGAACATCATATGGGGTAGGTTAGAAACAGAGGGAACATCATATGGGGTAGGTTAGAAACAGAGAGAACATCATATGGGGTAGGTTAGAAACAGAGGGAACATCATATGGGGTAGGTTAGAAACAGAGGGAACATCATATGGGGTAGGTTAGAAACAGAGGGAACATCATATGGGGTAGGTTAGAAACAGAGGGAACATCATATGGGGTAGATTAGAAACAGAGGGAACATCATATGGGGTAGGTTAGAAACAGAGGGAACATCATATGGGGTAGGTTAGAAACAGAGGGAACATCATATGGGGTAGGTTAGAAACAGAGAGAACATCATATGGGGTAGGTTAGAAACAGAGGGAACATCATATGGGGTAGGTTAGAAACAGAGGGAACATCATATGGGGTAGGTTAGAAACAGAGGGAACATCATATGGGGTAGGTTAGAAACAGAGAGAACATCATATGGGGTAGGTTAGAAACAGAGGGAACATCATATGGGGTAGGTTAGAAACAGAGGGAACATCATATGGGGTAGGTTAGAAACAGAGGGAACTTGGCAGAGATAGCTGAGTAGGTGACACCATGCCAAAACAAACACAAAGCCAGGAAGAATGATCATTAGTTCTAACGCCACCTGTTGTTACCAACGTTGATGCAACATCTCACTGTACTCTGGCATGCAGGAGCTCTGTGCAGTACACAGTGTCATCATGCGTCCAACTTCCACCTCCCCCAGTGTCAGAATTCCTTTGCCTCTCCAGAAACTATTTATAGATGCTGAGCAACACTGTGTGCCTTTGAGGCTAGAGCTGGAATGAGTTAACACCCCCTCCAACTCGTATGCATCCTGATATCAACTTGGCCTCGCATTAAATGTGTGTAAGCGGTGAGTGTGAGTGAAATAAAATGCACCTTCAGATTCTATGTAGTGAGCAGCTGATGCTAGTTGATGAAATGTGTAGGCATGTCTTTCACGCCAATGTCTGCACACACTTGTATGTTGTGTTATTGGTGATGTACAAGAGTGCAGCAACTTCCCATGTCAACATATTACATATTATACTGTATATACATGCCTTATGATTCTCATCAACTTGGTTAAATCATGACTCGAAGAATCATGCAAATAGTTTATATATTATTAATAATAATAATTACAATAATTATTATATATATATATATTTTTTTTACCTCTCAATTTCCACTCTTCTTCTTTATCTTTCCTTTTCTTTCTTGGCTTTCTTTCGCTTTGTTGGTTTTCTCTCACAGGTTGCTCCCTCTTTCCACTGTCCCTCTGTCCTCTGTCTGTCTCTCAGTGCATTGTGGTTCAGTGTTTGAGTGAGTCAGGGTCCAACCAAGTCTATGAAGTGAGACCCCTCCCTCCCCACCAAAACCACTCCATATGTGGCCAGCCCTCTGCCATCCCACCCTCTTTAGTCACTGGGCTGTGACAATATGATGTGCTCAAGTTTCTGTTGTCTCTCTCTCTCTCTCTCTCTCTCTCTGTGTGTGTGTGTGTAACATTTCTATAGGGACATATCAGTACATTATCACCAATATCATTATACTGTCACAAAGAATATTAAAGGCCCAGTGCAGTAAAAATGTGATTTTCCTGTGTTTTATATACAGTATATTTCCACACTATGAGGTTGGAATAATACTGTGAAATTGTGAAAATGATGATAATACCCTTTTAGTGTAAGACAGTGGTTCCCAAACTAGGGGCTGCGAACCCATGGGGTTCGCCTGATATGAAAATGGGAGGAGAATTTCCGAAATCCTGAAAAAAAAATATAATGTTATATTATAGTAGACACTCTTATACAGAACAACTAGCATTAAGTGCCTTGCTCAAGGGCACATCAATAGATATTTCACTTAGTCAGCTCAGGGATATGAACCAGCAACCTTTTGGTTACTGGACCAACGCTCTTAAAAGCTAGGCTACCTGCCGCCCTGATAATATTATCTTTGTCTCTCAAAATCGGTGTAATGTGGTTAACCTTAAAAATGTAACTGAAAATGTTTCAAGTCTAAAAGTTCAAGTTCAAAGAGAGAGAGCTCTGCATATCTCTGAGCTCAGAGATATGCAGCAGGTGTCTCCGATTGTAAACTACACTGAACACATTATGTGGAGATATGGGATCAGAGCAGGACAATGTTCTATTTCCCACTGAGGCTTGGTGGATATCCAGGGGGAGTGTTGGACATCTGTTTTTAATTGAGATCAACTGTTGTCATTCGCAATGGATGTAAAAAACAGACTGTTGACTTTCTGTATAATGGAAATAAAATGTGTCTCCTTGGCCAAGTAACAGACTGAATGAACAGATGATTGACAGTCAGCGAAATCCGTTCGACAACCATCCCGGCTCAGTTGACAAGCCGGTAAATTACAACACTATGGAGAAGTTTGGATTCCTGACTCATAGTTTTGGTTTTATTTTTGACCATTTTAATTTAAATCAATTAGAAATGATTTTATATTGAGGTAAAAACGAGTGCATTGGACCTTTAATCCTCAAACAGGGTCAGGTTTATCCTTTGTATTACGTAGTTCCGTCAAGTGCAGGCGAACTGAAGCGGTGGATGTGACGGTGCTGGCCCGGTTCTGCTGTGATGAAGCAGCTTCCGGGTCACAGGACACCAGCACTAAACATGGCGGAGGATCTGCTGGAGGTGGTGGAGAGACTTCAGTCTCGGCTCTCAGAAAACCTAGAGCCTCGCAAGGTAATAACCCGAAGGCCCGGAGCGGCCGGTGGTTCCGTCAAGGTAGATAACGACTGCTTTTTCTAAGATCACGTCACGATATGTAACTTTAGACAACTACCGTCAACTGGGTTTCTAAACCAGAGTTCAGCTGAAGTTGATCCTAGTCCTCGACCTACCTGCCGAGCCGTGGTAGCTAAAGGACTCTACCACTGCTTCAGATGTTAGTCATGTAGCCAGATATCTAGTCATGTAGAAGAAACGACATCCAACAACGATTGTCATTTAGAAACTCCATGATGGAGGGACATCAACAGCAGCGCCGTCGTGTCTTATTGTCATGTCGACCGTTTCTTAACTGTGTCGTGGTGGGTTTGTGTCAGCTGATCACCTCTAGTAAACACGACCCCGTGTAGCTAGTCTACCCCCCCCACTAGACCACGACCCCGTGTAGCTAGTCTACCCCCCCACTAGACCACGACCCCGTGTAGCTAGTCTACCCCCCCCACTAGACCACGACCCCGTGTAGCTAGTCTACCCCCCCCACTAGACCACGACCCCGTGTAGCTAGTCTACCCCCCACTAGACCACGACCCCGTGTAGCTAGTCTACCCCCCCCACTAGACCACGACCCCGTGTAGCTAGTCTACCCCCCCACTAGACCACGACCCCGTGTAGCTAGTCTACCCCCCCCACTAGACCACGACCCTGTGTATCTAGTCTACCCCCCCACTAGACCACGACCCCGTGTAGCTAGTCTACCCCCCCACTAGACCACGACCCCGTGTAGCTAGTCTACCCCCCACTAGACCACGACCCCGTGTAGCTAGTCTACCCCCCCACTAGACCACGACCCCGTGTAGCTAGCCTACCCCCCCACTAGACCACGACCCCGTGTAGCTAGTCTACCCCCCCCCACTAGACCACGACCCTGTGTATCTAGTCTACCCCCCCACTAGACCACGACCCTGTGTATCTAGTCTACCACCCCACTAGACCACGACCCTGTGTATCTAGTCTACCCCCCCCACTAGACCACGACCCTGTGTAGCTAGTCTACCCCCCCCACTAGACCACGACCCTGTGTATCTAGTCTACCCCCCACTAGACCACGACCCTGTGTATCTAGTCTACCCCCCACTAGACCACGACCCCGTGTAGCTAGTCTACCCCCCCACTAGACCACGACCCGACCCCGTGTATCTAGTCTACCCCCCCACTAGACCACGACCCTGTGTATCTAGTCTACCCCCCACTAGACCACGACCCCGTGTAGCTAGTCTACCCCCCCACTAGACCACGACCCTGTGTATCTAGTCTACCCCCCACTAGACCACGACCCTGTGTAGCTAGTCTACCCCCCCACTAGACCACGACCCTGTGTAGCTAGTCTACCCCCCCACTAGACCACGACCCTGTGTAGCTAGTCTACCCCCCACTAGACCACGACCCTGTGTATCTAGTCTACCCCCCACTAGACCACGACCCTGTGTATCTAGTCTACCCCCCACTAGACCACGACCCCGTGTAGCTAGTCTACCCCCCCACTAGACCACGACCACGACCCCGTGTATCTAGTCTACCCCCCCACTAGACCACGACCCTGTGTATCTAGTCTACCCCCCACTAGACCACGACCCCGTGTAGCTAGTCTACCCCCCCACTAGACCACGACCCTGTGTATCTAGTCTACCCCCCACTAGACCACGACCCTGTGTAGCTAGTCTACCCCCCCACTAGACCACGACCCTGTGTATCTAGTCTACCCCCCACTAGACCACGACCCCGTGTAGCTAGTCTACCCCCCCCACTAGACCACAACCCTGTGTATCTAGTCTACCCCCCACTAGACCACGACCCCGTGTAGCTAGTCTACCCCCCACTAGACCACGACCCCGTGTATCTAGTCTACCCCCCACTAGACCACGACCCCGTGTAGCTAGTCTACCCCCCCACTAGACCACGACCCTGTGTATCTAGTCTACCCCCCACTAGACCACGACCCCGTGTAGCTAGTCTACCCCCCACTAGACCACGACCCCGTGTAGCTAGTCTACCCCCCCACTAGACCACGACCCTGTGTATCTAGTCTACCCCCCACTAGACCACGACCCCGTGTAGCTAGTCTACCCCCCCACTAGACCACGACCCTGTGTATCTAGTCTACCCCCCCACTAGACCACGACCCCGTGTATCTAGTCTACCCCCCACTAGACCACGACCCCGTGTATCTAGTCTACCCCCCCACTAGACCACGACCCTGTGTATCTAGTCTACCCCCCCACTAGACCACGACCCTGTGTATCTAGTCTACCCCCCACTAGACCACGACCCCGTGTATCTAGTCTACCCCCCCACTAGACCACGACCCCGTGTATCTAGTCTACCCCCCCACTAGACCACGACCCCGTGTAGCTAGTCTACCCCCCCACTAGACCACGACCCCGTGTATCTAGTCTACCCCCCCACTAGACCACGACCCCGTGTATCTAGTCTACCCCCCCACTAGACCACTACCCTGTGTAGCTAGTCTACCCCCCCACTAGACCACGACCCCGTGTAGCTAGTCTACCCCCCCCACTAGACCACAACCCTGTGTAGCTAGTCTACCCCCCCACTAGACCACGACCCCTGTAGCTAGTCTACCCCCCCACTAGACCACGACCCTGTGTATCTAGTCTACCCCCCCACTAGACCACGACCAAGACCCCGTGTATCTAGTCTACCCCCCCACTAGACCACGACCCCGTGTAGCTAGTCTACCCCCCCACTAGACCACGACCCCGTGTATCTAGTCTACCCCCCCACTAGACCACGACCCCGTGTATCTAGTCTACCCCCCCACTAGACCACTACCCTGTGTAGCTAGTCTACCCCCCCACTAGACCACGACCCCGTGTAGCTAGTTTACCCCCCCCCACTAGACCACAACCCCGTGTAGCTAGTCTACCCCCCCACTAGACCACGACCCTGTGTAGCTAGTCTACCCCCCCACTAGACCACGACCCCTGTAGCTAGTCTACCCCCCCACTAGACCACGACCCTGTGTATCTAGTCTACCCCCCCACTAGACCACGACCACGACCCCGTGTAGCTAGTCTACCCCCCCACTAGACCACGACCCCGTGTAGCTAGTCTACCCCCCCACTAGACCACGACCCCGTGTATCTAGTCTACCCCCCACTAGACCACGACCCCGTGTATCTAGTCTACCCCCCCACTAGACCACGACCCCGTGTATCTAGTCTACCCCCCCACTAGACCACGACCCCGTGTATCTAGTCTACCCCCCCACTAGACCACGACCCCGTGTATCTAGTCTACCCCCCCACTAGACCACGACCCCGTGTAGCTAGTCTACCCCCCCACTAGACCACGACCCCGTGTAGCTAGTCTACCCCCCCACTAGACCACGACCCCGTGTATCTAGTCTACCCCCCCACTAGACCACGACCCCGTGTATCTAGTCTACCCCCCCACTAGACCACGACCCCGTGTAGCTAGTCTACCCCCCCACTAGACCACGACCCCGTGTAGCTAGTCTACCCCCCCACTAGACCACGACCCTGTGTAGCTAGTCTACCCCCCCACTACACCACGACCCCGTGTATCTAGTCTACCCCCCCACTAGACCACGACCACGACCCCGTGTAGCTAGTCTACCCCCCCACTAGACCACGACCCTGTGTAGCTAGTCTACCCCCCCACTAGACCACGACCCCGTGTAGCTAGTCTACCCCCCACTAGACCACGACCCCGTGTAGCTAGTCTACCCCCCCACTAGACCACGATCCTGTGTAGCTAGTCTACCCCCCCACTAGACCACGACCCTGTGTAGCTAGTCTACCCCCCACTAGACCACGACCCCGTGTATCTAGTCTACCCCCCACTAGACCACGACCCCGTGTAGCTAGTCTACCCCCCCACTAGACCACGATCCTGTGTAGCTAGTCTACCCCCCCACTAGACCACGACCCTGTGTAGCTAGTCTACCCCCCACTAGACCACGACCCCGTGTAGCTAGTCTACCCCCCCACTAGACCACGACCCTGTGTAGCTAGTCTACCCCCCCGCTAGACCACGACCACGTGTAGCTAGTCTACCCCCCCACTAGACCACGACCATGACCCCGTGTAGCTAGTCTACCCCCCCACTAGACCACGACCACGACCCCGTGTAGCTAGTCTACCCCCCCACTAGACCACGACCAGACCCCGTGTAGCTAGTCTACCCCCCCACTAGACCACGACCCCGTGTAGCTAGTCTACCCCCCCACTAGACCACGACCCCGTGTAGCTAGTCTACCCCCCCACTAGACCACGACCCCGTGTAGCTAGTCTACCCCCCCACTAGACCATGACCCCGTGTAGCTAGTCTACCCCCCCACTAGACCACGACCCCGTGTATCTAGTCTACCCCCCCACTAGACCACGACCACGACCCCGTGTAGCTAGTCTACCCCCCCACTAGACCACGACCCCGTGTAGCTAGTCTACCCCCCCACTAGACCACGACCCTGTGTAGCTAGTCTACCCCCCCCACTAGACCACGACCCCGTGTAGCTAGTCTACCCCCCCACTAGACCACGACCCTGTGTATCTAGTCTACCCCCCCACTAGACCACGACCACGACCCCGTGTAGCTAGTCTACCCCCCACTAGACCACGACCCCGTGTAGCTAGTCTACCCCCCCACTAGACCACGACCCTGTGTAGCTAGTCTACCCCCCCACTAGACCACGACCCTGTGTAGCTAGTCTACCCCCCCACTAGACCACGACCCCCGTGTAGCTAGTCTACCCCCCACTAGACCACGACCCCCGTGTAGCTAGTCTACCCCCCCACTAGACCACGACCACGACCCCGTGTAGCTAGTCTACCCCCCCACTAGACCACGACCCCGTGTAGCTAGTCTACCCCCCACTAGACCACGACCCTGTGTAGCTAGTCTACCCCCCCACTAGACCACGACCATGACCCCGTGTATCTAGTCTACCCCCCCACTAGACCACGACCATGACCCCGTGTATCTAGTCTACCCCCCACTAGACCACGACCATGACCCCGTGTATATAGTCTACCCCCCACTAGACCACGACCCCGTGTAGCTAGTCTACCCCCCCACTAGACCACGACCCTGTGTAGCTAGTCTCCCCCCCACTAGACCACGACCCCGTGTAGCTAGTCTACCCCCCCACTAGACCACGACCCCGTGTAGCTAGTCTACCCCCCACTAGACCACGACCCCGTGTATCTAGTCTACCCCCCCACTAGACCACGACCCCGTGTATCTAGTCTACCCCCCCACTAGACCACGACCACGACCCCGTGTAGCTAGTCTACCCCCCCACTAGACCACGACCCCGTGTAGCTAGTCTACCCCCCCACTAGACCACGACCACGACCCCGTGTAGCTAGTCTACCCCCCCCACTAGACCACGACCCTGTGTATCTAGTCTACCCCCCCACTAGACCACTAGACCACGACCCCGTGTAGCTAGTCTACCCCCCCCACTAGACCACGACCCCGTGTAGCTAGTCTACCCCCCCCACTAGACCACGACCCTGTGTATCTAGTCTACCCCCCCACTAGACCACGACCCCGTGTAGCTAGCCTACCCCCCCACTAGACCACGACCCTGTGTATCTAGTCTACCCCCCCCACTAGACCACGACCCTGTGTATCTAGTCTACCCCCCCACTAGACCACGACCCTGTGTATCTAGTCTACCCCCCCACTAGACCACGACCCTGTGTATCTAGTCTACCCCCCCACTAGACCACGACCCCGTGTATCTAGTCTACCCCCCCACTAGACCACGACCCTGTGTATCTAGTCTACCCCCCCACTAGACCACGACCACGACCCCGTGTAGCTAGTCTACCCCCCCACTAGACCACGACCCCGTGTATCTAGTCTACCCCCCCACTCGACCACGACCCCGTGTAGCTAGTCTACCCCCCCACTAGACCACGACCCCGTGTAGCTAGTCTACCCCCCCACTAGACCACGACCCCGTGTAGCTAGTCTACCCCCCCACTAGACCACGACCCCGTGTAGCTAGTCTACCCCCCCACTAGACCACGACCCCGTGTATCTAGTCTACCCCCCCACTAGACCACGACCACGACCCCGTGTAGCTAGTCTACCCCCCCACTAGACCACGACCCCGTGTAGCTAGTCTACCCCCCCACTAGACCACGACCCTGTGTAGCTAGTCTACCCCCCCCACTAGACCACGACCCCGTGTAGCTAGTCTACCCCCCCACTAGACCACGACCCTGTGTATCTAGTCTACCCCCCCACTAGACCACGACCCCGTGTAGCTAGTCTACCCCCCACTAGACCACGACCCCGTGTAGCTAGTCTACCCCCCCACTAGACCACGACCCTGTGTAGCTAGTCTACCCCCCCACTAGACCACGACCCCGTGTAGCTAGTCTACCCCCCCACTAGACCACGACCCCCGTGTAGCTAGTCTACCCCCCACTAGACCACGACCCCCGTGTAGCTAGTCTACCCCCCCACTAGACCACGACCACGACCCCGTGTAGCTAGTCTACCCCCCCACTAGACCACGACCCCGTGTAGCTAGTCTACCCCCCACTAGACCACGACCCTGTGTAGCTAGTCTACCCCCCCACTAGACCACGACCATGACCCCGTGTATCTAGTCTACCCCCCCACTAGACCACGACCATGACCCCGTGTATCTAGTCTACCCCCCACTAGACCACGACCATGACCCCGTGTATATAGTCTACCCCCCACTAGACCACGACCCCGTGTAGCTAGTCTACCCCCCCACTAGACCACGACCCTGTGTAGCTAGTCTCCCCCCCACTAGACCACGACCCCGTGTAGCTAGTCTACCCCCCCACTAGACCACGACCCCGTGTAGCTAGTCTACCCCCCACTAGACCACGACCCCGTGTATCTAGTCTACCCCCCCACTAGACCACGACCCCGTGTATCTAGTCTACCCCCCCACTAGACCACGACCACGACCCCGTGTAGCTAGTCTACCCCCCCACTAGACCACGACCCCGTGTAGCTAGTCTACCCCCCCACTAGACCACGACCACGACCCCGTGTAGCTAGTCTACCCCCCCCACTAGACCACGACCCTGTGTATCTAGTCTACCCCCCCACTAGACCACTAGACCACGACCCCGTGTAGCTAGTCTACCCCCCCCACTAGACCACGACCCCGTGTAGCTAGTCTACCCCCCCCACTAGACCACGACCCTGTGTATCTAGTCTACCCCCCCACTAGACCACGACCCCGTGTAGCTAGCCTACCCCCCCACTAGACCACGACCCTGTGTATCTAGTCTACCCCCCCCACTAGACCACGACCCTGTGTATCTAGTCTACCCCCCCACTAGACCACGACCCTGTGTATCTAGTCTACCCCCCCACTAGACCACGACCCTGTGTATCTAGTCTACCCCCCCACTAGACCACGACCCCGTGTATCTAGTCTACCCCCCCACTAGACCACGACCCTGTGTATCTAGTCTACCCCCCCACTAGACCACGACCCTGTGTAGCTAGTCTACCCCCCCACTAGACCACGACCCCGTGTAGCTAGTCTACCCCCCCACTAGACCACGACCCCCGTGTAGCTAGTCTACCCCCCACTAGACCACGACCCCCGTGTAGCTAGTCTACCCCCCCACTAGACCACGACCACGACCCCGTGTAGCTAGTCTACCCCCCCACTAGACCACGACCCCGTGTAGCTAGTCTACCCCCCACTAGACCACGACCCTGTGTAGCTAGTCTACCCCCCCACTAGACCACGACCATGACCCCGTGTATCTAGTCTACCCCCCCACTAGACCACGACCATGACCCCGTGTATCTAGTCTACCCCCCACTAGACCACGACCATGACCCCGTGTATATAGTCTACCCCCCACTAGACCACGACCCCGTGTAGCTAGTCTACCCCCCCACTAGACCACGACCCTGTGTAGCTAGTCTCCCCCCCACTAGACCACGACCCCGTGTAGCTAGTCTACCCCCCCACTAGACCACGACCCCGTGTAGCTAGTCTACCCCCCACTAGACCACGACCCCGTGTATCTAGTCTACCCCCCCACTAGACCACGACCCCGTGTATCTAGTCTACCCCCCCACTAGACCACGACCACGACCCCGTGTAGCTAGTCTACCCCCCCACTAGACCACGACCCCGTGTAGCTAGTCTACCCCCCCACTAGACCACGACCACGACCCCGTGTAGCTAGTCTACCCCCCCCACTAGACCACGACCCTGTGTATCTAGTCTACCCCCCCACTAGACCACTAGACCACGACCCCGTGTAGCTAGTCTACCCCCCCCACTAGACCACGACCCCGTGTAGCTAGTCTACCCCCCCCACTAGACCACGACCCTGTGTATCTAGTCTACCCCCCCACTAGACCACGACCCCGTGTAGCTAGCCTACCCCCCCACTAGACCACGACCCTGTGTATCTAGTCTACCCCCCCCACTAGACCACGACCCTGTGTATCTAGTCTACCCCCCCACTAGACCACGACCCTGTGTATCTAGTCTACCCCCCCACTAGACCACGACCCTGTGTATCTAGTCTACCCCCCCACTAGACCACGACCCGTGTATCTAGTCTACCCCCCCACTAGACCACGACCCTGTGTATCTAGTCTACCCCCCCACTAGACCACGACCCCGTGTATCTAGTCTACCCCCCCACTAGACCACGACCCTGTGTATCTAGTCTACCCCCCCACTAGACCACGACCACGACCCCGTGTAGCTAGTCTACCCCCCCACTAGACCACGACCCCGTGTATCTAGTCTACCCCCCCACTAGACCACGACCCTGTGTATCTAGTCTACCCCCCCACTAGACCACTAGACCACGACCCCGTGTAGCTAGTCTACCCCCCCCACTAGACCACGACCCCGTGTAGCTAGTCTACCCCCCCCACTAGACCACGACCCTGTGTATCTAGTCTACCCCCCCACTAGACCACGACCCCGTGTAGCTAGCCTACCCCCCCACTAGACCACGACCCTGTGTATCTAGTCTACCCCCCCCACTAGACCACGACCCTGTGTATCTAGTCTACCCCCCCACTAGACCACGACCCTGTGTATCTAGTCTACCCCCCCACTAGACCACGACCCTGTGTATCTAGTCTACCCCCCCACTAGACCACGACCCCGTGTATCTAGTCTACCCCCCCACTAGACCACGACCCTGTGTATCTAGTCTACCCCCCCACTAGACCACGACCCCGTGTATCTAGTCTACCCCCCCACTAGACCACGACCCTGTGTATCTAGTCTACCCCCCCACTAGACCACGACCCCGTGTATCTAGTCTACCCCCCCCACTAGACCACGACCCCGTGTAGCTAGTCTACCCCCCCCACTAGACCACGACCCTGTGTATCTAGTCTACCCCCCCACTAGACCACGACCCCGTGTAGCTAGCCTACCCCCCCACTAGACCACGACCCTGTGTATCTAGTCTACCCCCCCACTAGACCACGACCCTGTGTATCTAGTCTACCCCCCCACTAGACCACGACCCTGTGTATCTAGTCTACCCCCCCACTAGACCACGACCCTGTGTATCTAGTCTACCCCCCCACTAGACCACGACCCCGTGTATCTAGTCTACCCCCCCACTAGACCACGACCCCGTGTATCTAGTCTACCCCCCCACTAGACCACGACCCTGTGTATCTAGTCTACCCCCCCACTAGACCACGACCACGACCCCGTGTAGCTAGTCTACCCCCCCACTAGACCACGACCCCGTGTATCTAGTCTACCCCCCCACTAGACCACGACCCTGTGTATCTAGTCTACCCCCCCACTAGACCACGACCCCGTGTATCTAGTCTACCCCCCCACTAGACCACGACCCTGTGTATCTAGTCTACCCCCTCACTAGACCACGACCCCGTGTATCTAGTCTACCCCCCCACTAGACCACGACCCTGTGTATCTAGTCTACCCCCCCACTAGACCACGACCCTGTGTATCTAGTCTACCCCCTCACTAGACCACCAGTTTGGGAACATTTGTCCATTTCTGATTGAAATACTCTGAAAGTACTACACCGTTTGCCATAAAACCTACAAAGTCAAACCACCAGTCGGCCCACACTTTCACCCAGATAACGTACACCTTCACACAGTACAGGTTGGCCTCAATGCTGTGATTCTGTAAATATTGTTATCTCTATATGTCGAGGATGTAGTAAGCACTGTATAAATCTAATGTATTTGCACTATCTAGCTCCTGAAGACCCTCAAAAGGCTGGGGGAGCTGCCTATGACTGTGGATATCCTTGTGGTAAGATTTTGAAACAATGGTCCCGTGTTGCTCAGTTGGTAGAGGATGGCGCTTGCAACGCCAGGGTTGTAGATGAAATTCCAACGGGGACCAGTATGGGGGAAAGAAGCATGAAAATGTATGCACTCTACTGTAAGTCGCTCTGGATAGGATACCATTTTAAAATGCTCATGTCACAATTGTGATATCGTCTCTTTCTTTAGCCTCAAAGACCTACATTGATTGCATTGTGCAATAGTTCCTCAGTATTCTTTAGAAGAGGAAGCCAAATACAGTACCTGGTTCTGTAACCGGATGGTGTGGCCCTCTGTAGCCAGCCGCCCTATAGGAGTTGGTGTGCTGTTCAATATTGTGAAGCAACCTTCAGAGCATCCTCACTTCCTTGTATGATGGTAATAACGCCAACGTGGCCTGCTTTATGTGCACTGCTGAGTGTGCTGGCCTGCTCACTTAACAATTAGAGGTCCTGAAGCTATATAAACCACCAACGTTGCTCTCAATGACACAGGACACCAGTGTCAAAACATAATGTACTGATCATCAGGACACCCTGCTACTATATATGTCCCACTTATATTTTGTTTTCTCCGGTGCAGGAAACTGGCGTAGGAAAAACTGTGAATTCATTACGGAAACATGAACATGCTGGAGATCTTGCGAAGAGCCTTGTGGCCAAGTGGAAAAAGCTGGTTCCCACCCCGTCTGCTGAAAGGTACGTTATTACTGAGGGATTTGGGGATTTCTTCATCGTCTTCTTCTTCGTGTATTTTCATCTGAATTCTGCTGAAGTGTAGCTTTAATATTTTTCTTCTTCCTCACAGACCCGGCAACGCCAAGGATGTACGAACACACGGGCACCCTCGCAGCTCTGAGGGAAGGGACGTGAGCCGCGAACGTGTCCGGGAACTATCCCCGGGGGAGCCTCCTCATGTCGACGACGACGAGGAGGAGGAGGAGGAGGAGGAGGGGATGATGGAGGAGGAAAGAGGCTACCACACTAACTACTCCCCCTCCCCCCCTCAGCACCACTACAGCCCCTCACAGCTTGGCCATGGCCGCCAAAGAGGGGGGTACCAGTCAGAGGGCTACGAGAGCCCCATGGAGGAAGAGCCCGAGCCGGAGCCGGCGCCTAGCCCCCCTCGCAAAGAGGTCCGACACGCCAAACCGCTTCAAGAGCCTGGGAGGGAGCATCACGGTTCCCATGGTGACCAGGACGAGGAGAGGCGGCGACGTCAGGCCCAGGCAAGTAGCGCTGGCGAAGGGAAGAAGAGCAGCGTGGAAAAGGAAGCGCAGAACAGTGGCAAGGTTTCCAAGCACAGTCGGCACTCCACACAGCGCGAGAGCAAGAAGGACAAGAGGGGGGGAAGTGATGGTGAGTTCGCTGAGAGAAGTTCGCTGTGACTTCTGTGTCATTGACATTTAAAGTGAGGCTGCTTCTCAAATGACATCCTATTCCATAATGCCTCTCAAGCTTTGAGTCAGTGTTTGTCTGTTAATAGATCATGTATTATATTTATACGTGGGATAATGTGAACTTTACAGTATTGTGGATATTTTTTTATTTGATTTATTTAACCTTTATTTAACTAGACAAGTCAGTTAAGAACACATTCTTATTTACAATGACGTCCTACCAAAAGGCAAAAGACCTCCTGCAGGGACGGGGACTGGGATTAAAAATATAAATAATAAAATATAAATATAGGACCAAACACACATCAAGACAAGAGAGACAACACAACACTACATAAAGAGAGACCTAAGACAACAACACAGCAAGGCAGCAACACATGACAACACAGCATGGTAGCAACACAACATGACAACAACATGGTAGCAACACAACATGGTAGCAACACAACATGACAACAACATGGTAGCAACACAACATGACAACAACATGGTAGCAACACAACATGACAACACAGCATGGTAGCAACACAACATGACAACAACATGGTAGCAACACAACATGACAACAACATGGTAGCAACACAACATGACAACAACATGGTAGCAACACAACATGACAACAACATGGTAGCAACACAACATGACAACACAGCATGGTAGCAACACAACATGACAACACAGCATGGTAGCAACACAACATGACAACACAGCATGGTAGCAACACAACATGACAACACAGCATGGTAGCAACACAACATGACAACACAGCATGGTAGCAACACAACATGACAACAACATGGTAGCCACACAACATGACAACACAACATGGTAGCAACACAACATGACAACACAACATGGTAGCAACACAACATGACAACACAACATGGTAGCAACACAACATGACAACACAGCATGGTAGCAACACAACATGACAACAACATGGCAGCAACACATGACAACACAGCATGGTAGCAACACAACATGACAACAACATGGTAGCAACACAACATGACAACAACATGGTAGCAACACATGGTAGCAAAACAACATGGTAGCAACACAACATGGTAGCAACACAACATGACAACAACATGGTAGCAACATGACAACAACATGGTAGCAACACAACATGACAACACAGCATGGTAGCAACACAACATGACAACACAGCATGGTAGCAACACAACATGACAACAACATGGTAGCAACACATGACAACAACATGGTAGCAACACATGACAACAACATGGTAGCAACACAACATGACAACAACATGGTAGCAACACAACATGACAACAACATGGTAGCAACACAGCATGGTAGCAACACAACATGACAACAGCATGGTAGCAACACAACATGACAACAACATGGTAGCAACACAACATGACAACAACATGGTAGCAACACAACATGACAACAACATGGTAGCAACACAACATGACAACAACACAACATGACAACAACATGGTAGCAACACAACATGACAACAACATGGTAGCAACACAACATGACAACAACATGGTAGCCACACAACATGACAACACAACATGGTAGCAACACAACATGACAACACAGCATGGTAGCAACACAACATGACAACAACATGGTAGCAACACAACATGACAACACAGCATGGTAGCAACACAACATGGTAGCAACACAACACGACAACAACATGGTAGCAACACAACATGGTAGCAACACAACACGACAACATGGTAGCAACACATGACAACACAGCAAGGCAGCAACACATGACAACACAGCATGGTAGCAACACAATATGACAACAACATGGTAGCAACATTATTGTGCACAGACAACAGCACAAAGGGCAAGAAGGTAGAGATGACAATACATCACACAAAGCAGCCACAACTGTCAGTAAGAGTGTCCATGATTGAGTCTTTGAATGAAGAGATGGAGATAAAACTGTCCAGTTTGAGTGTTTGTTGCAGCTCGTTCCAGTCGCTAGCTGCAGCGAACTGAAAAGACGAGCGACCCAGGGATGTGTGTGCTTTGGAGACCTTTAACAGAATGTGACTGGCAGAACGGGTGTTGTATGTGGAGGATGAGGGCTGCAGTAGATATCTCAGATAGGGGGGAGTGAGGCCTAAGAGGGTTTTATAAATAAGCATCAACCAGTGGGTCTTGTGACGGTTATACAGAGATGACCAGTTTACAGAGGACTATAGAGTGCAGTGATGTGTCCTATAAGGAGCATTGGTGGCAAATCTGATGGCTGAATGGTAAAAAACATCGAGCCGCTGGAGAACACCCTTACCTGCCGATCTATAAATGATGTCTCTGTAATCTAACATGGGTAGGATGGTCATCTGAATCAGGGTTAGTTTGGTAGCTGGGGTGAAAGAGGAGTGATTACGATAGAGGAAACCAAGTCTAGATTTAACTTTAGCCTGCAGCTTTGATATGTGCTGAGAGAAGGACAGTGTACCGTCTAGCCATACTCCCAAGTACTTGTAAGAGGTGACTACCTCAAGCTCTAAACCCTAACAACAACCACATCATCAACTTTAATGGACAGGGGCAGCTGTGAGGAGGAGGGTTTATTCTCCAGGTCTTTAACTGTTTTCCAGAACTTCTTGGGGTTAGACCCACAGAGAGAGAACTGCTCCTTAAAGTAACTAACTTTGGCCTTCCGGATAGCCTGAGTGCACTTATTTCTCATTTGCCTGAACGAGAGCCAGTCAGCCTGAGTAAGCGTGCAGAGCCTTTTGTCAAATGCAAATCTTGAGGTGGAGTAACTTGTTTTTAATTATCATTTTCTTTATGGGGGGTGTTTGTTAACAATGCCACTGAAAATATCTAAAAAGAAGGTCCAAGCGTCTTCGACAGAGGGGATCAAGCTGATTCTATACCAATTTACAGAGGTCAGGTCATGAAGAAAGGCTTGCTCATTAAAGTTTTTTAGCAAGCGTCTATGACAAATCAGGACAGGTCGTTTCACTGAGCAGCCATTACGAACACATCATCTAAGGTCATTACAGAAAACACCAGACTGATACCTATCAGGATTATTTGTGAGGATAACATCGAGGAGAGTAGCCTTTTCTGGGTGATTGGAGTCACACCTTGTGGGATTGCTAATAATCTGAGAAAGATTTAGGGAGTCTCATTGCTTTAGGACTTGGTCAGGTGGTTTAAGCATGTCACAGTTTAGGTCACCTAGCAGGACAAATTCAGACTTAGTGTAAGGGGCCCGGAGAGAGCTTAGGGCAGGTAAGGTACAGGCCGTTGCTGATGGAGGACAATAGCACCCAGCAACAGTCAACAAAGAGTTATTTGAAAGTTTAAAACTTAAAACCAGCAAATCAAATTGTTTGGGAACAGACTTGGTGGAGACAACCGAGCAGGGTGATCCTTGGTAAAGATTGCCCCTCCCCCACCTTTGGAAGATCTGTCTTGCCGAAAAAGGTTATAACCAGAAAGGTTAACATCAGTATTCAAAACCCTCTTCCTTAACCATGTCTCAGTAATGACCAACACATCTGGATTGGAGCTGTGAACCCACACTTTCAATTGATCCATTTGAGGTTTTTATTTTTTTTATTTTTTTATTTCACCTTTATTTAACCAGGTAGGTCAGTTGAGAACAAGTTCTCATTTGCAACTGCGACCTGGCCAAGACAAAGCAAAGCAGTGTGACAAAAACAACAACACAGAGTTACATAGTAAAACAAACAGTCAAAAACACAATAGAAAAATCTATATACATAGTGCAAAAATTTAGTGCAATAATGCAGTATGATTAGGAGGTAGGACAATAAATAGACCATAGTGGTGAAATAAATTACAGATTATCATCATTAACACAGGAATGAAGGATGTGCAAATTATGATGTGCAAATAGAGGTACTGGTGTGCAAGATTAGTGAAAATAAACAAAAATAAATATGGGGATGAGGTAGTAGTGTGGGCTATTTACAGAAGGGCTATATACAGGTGCAGTGATCGATAAGCAGCTTTGATAACTGATGCTTAAAGTTATTGAGGGAGATAGGAACCTCTAGCTTCAATGATTTTTGCAATTCGTTCCAGTCATTGGCAGCAGCGAACTGGAAGGAATGGCGGCCAAAGGAGGTGTTGGCTTTGGGGGTGACCAGTGAGATATACCTGCTGGAGCGCATGCTACGGGTGGGTGTTGCTATAGTGACCAGTGAGCTGAGATAGGGCGGGGATTTACCTAATAAAGACTTATAGATGACCTGGAGCCAGTGGGTTTGGCGACGAATATATAATGAAGGCCAGCCAACGAGAGCATACAGGTCGCAGTGGTGGGTAGTGTATGGGGCTTTGGTGACAAAACGGATGGCACTGTGATAGACTACATCCAATTTGCTGAGTAGAGTGTTGGAGGCTAGTTTGTAAATGACATCACCAAAATCAAGGATCGGTAGGATAGTCAGTTTTACAAGGGCAAGTTTGGCAGCATGAGTGAAGGAGGCTTTGTTGCGGAATAGAAAGCCAATTCTGGATTTAATTTTGGATTGGAGATGGTTGATGTGAGTCTGGAAGTTGAGTTTATAGTCTAACCAGATGCCTAGGTATTTGTAGGTGTCCACGTATTCTAATTCGGACCCGTCGAGAGTAGTGATGATAGTCCGGTGGGCGGGTGCTGGCAGCGTACGATAGAAAAGCATGCACTTCGTTTTACTAGCGTTTAAGAGCAGTTGGAGGCCACGGAAGGAGTGTTGTATGGCATTGAAGCTTGATTGAAGGTTAGTAAACACAGTATCCAGGTAATAAGCTTCTAGTGTTAACTTGCAGAAAACCCAGGCTTTTACAATAGCAGAAATCAGTGAAGCAGATATCAGAGCACAAGTCAGAATTGGGGCTAGCAACAGTAGATGGGCCAGGGTGTACATGTACATTACCAGATATCATCAACAGTAATACGATCAAGGCACTTCATAGGACAGGGAGAGCTCTGCAGTGCTGATGTATGACATCTGAATGTGCATCAGATGGCAACAAGATCATATTGTACAGTCGTGGTCAAAAGTTTTGGTCTCCACAAAGTTTGCTGCTTCAGTGTTCTTAGATCTTTATGTTAGTAGTTACTATGGTAACACTGAAGTATAATTACAAGTATTCCATAAGTGTCAAAGGCTTTCATTGACAATGACATTCAGTTTATGCAAAGAGTCAATATTTGCAGTGTTGACCCTTCTTTTTCAAGACCTCTGCAATCTGCCCTGGCATGCTGTCAATTAACTTCTGGGCCACCTCCTGACTGGCAGGCCATTCTTGCTTAATCAATGCTTGGAGTTTGTCAGAAGTTGTGGGTTTTTGTTTGTCCACCCGCCTCTTGAGGATCGACCACAAGTTCTCAATGGGATTAAGGTCTGGGGAGTTTCCTGGCCATGGACCCAAAATGTCGATGTTTTGTTCCCCGAGCCACTTAGTTATCACTTTTGCCTTATGGCAAGTTGCTCCATCATGCTGGAAAAAGCATTGGTCGTTTACCAAACTGTTCTTGGATGGTTGGGAGAAGTTGCTCTCGGAGGATGTGTTGGTACCATTCTTTATTCATGGCTGTGTTCTTGGGCAGAATTGTGAGTGAGCCCACTCCCTTGGCTGAGAAGCAACCCCACACATGAATGGTCTGAGGATGCTTTACTGTTGGCATGACAGACTGATGGTAGCGCTCACCTTGTCTTCTCCGGACAAGGTGTTTTCCGGATGGCCCAAACAATCGGAAAGGGGATTCATCAGAGAAAATGACTCTACCCCAGTTCTCAGCAGTCCAATCCCTGTACCTTTTGCAGAATATCAGTCTGTCCCTGATGTTTTTCCTGGAGCGAAGTGGCTTTGCTGCCTTTCTTGACACCAGGCCATCCTCCAAAAGTCTTCGCCTCACTGTGTGTGCAGACGCACTCACACCTGCCTGCTGCCATTCCTGAGCAAGCTCTGCACTGGTGGTGCCCCGATCCCGCAGCTGAATCAACTTTAGGAGACGGTCCTGGCGCTTGCTGGACTTTCTTGGGCGCCCTGACGCCTTCTTCACAACAATTGAACCTCTCTCCTTGAAGTTCTTGATGATCCGATAAATGGTTGATTTAGGTGCAATCTTACCAGCAGCAATATCCTTGCCTGTGAAGCCCTTTTTGTGCAAAGCAATGATGATGGCACGTGTTTCTTTGCAGGTAACCGTGGTTGACAGAGGAATAACAATGATGATTTCAATCACCACCCTCCTTTTAAAGCTTCCAGTCTGTTATTCTGACTCAATCAGCATGACAGAGTGATCTCCAGCCTTGTCCTCGTCAACACTCTCACCTGTGTTAACGAGACTCACTGACATGATGGCAGCTGGTTCTTTTAGAGGCAGGGCTGAAATGCAGTGGAAATGTTTTTGGGGGATTAAGTTCATTTTCATGGCAAAGAGGGACTTTGCAATTAATTGCAATTCATCTGATCACTCTTCATGACATTCTGGAGTATATGCAAATTGCCATCATCAACACTGAGGCAGCAAACTTTGTGGAGACCAATACTTGTGCCATTCTCAACTTTTGGCCACGACTGTACATTCATCCTCTAACCAGGGATGGGCAACTCCGGGCCTTGAGGACTGCCGTTTCTGTAGGCTAATTGAAGTTGTCTCAGTTCCAGGATCTCAGGGCTTTGAATACCATAGCACCCCCTGTATTGCTTGGTAAAAGGGAATCCTTGAGAGAATAATTATTTCCAGGTAAATATTGTCCAAAAATTAGGATGTAGGTTAGAAGTTTTGATCTGGAGTGAAGGTTGTATTGTGGAGGGTACCATCCTGTATACAGTTGAAGTCGTAAGTTTACATACACTTAGGTTGAAGTCATTAAAACCCATTTTTCAACCACTCCACAGATTTCATGTTAACAAACAATAGTTTTGGCAAGTCGGTTAGGACATCTGCTTTGTGCATGACACAAGTAATTCTTCCAACAATTGTTTACAGATAGATTATTTCACTTATAATTCACTATATCACAATTCCAGTGGGTCAGAAGTTTACATACACTAAGTTGACTGCCTTTAAACAGCTTGGAAAATTCCAGAAAATTATGTCATAGTTTTAGAAGCTTCTGATAGGCTAATTGACATCATTTGAGTCAGTTGGAGGTGTTCCTGTAGATGCATTTCAAGGCCTACCATCAAACTAAGTGCCTCTTTGTTTGACTTCAAAGAAATCAGCCAAGACCTCAGAAAAAAATTTGTAGACCTCCACAAGTCTGGTTCATCCTTGGGAGCAATTTCCAAATACCTGAAGGTAACACGTTAATCTGTACAAACAATAGTATGCAAGTATAAACACCATGGGACCACGCAGCCGTCATACCGCTTAGGAAGGAGACACGTTCTGTCTCCTAGAGATGAACGTACTTTGGTGCGAAAAGTGCAAATCAATCCCAGAACAACAGCAAAGGACCTTGTGAAGATGCTGGAGGAAACAGGTAGAAAAGTATCTATATCCACAGTAAAACGAGTCCTATATCGACATAACCTGAAAGGCTGCTCAGCAAGGAAGAAGCCACTTCTCCAAAACCTCCATATAAAAGTCAGACTACGGTTTGAAACTGTACATGGGGACAAAGGTCATACCTTTTGGAGAAATGTCCTCTGGTCTGATGAAACAAAAATAGAACTGTTTGGCCATAATGACCATCGTTATGTTTGGAGGAAAAAGGGGGAGGCTTGCAAGCTGAAGAACACCATCCCAACCGTGAAGCACGGGGGTGGCAGCATCATGTTGTGGGGGTGCTTTGCTGCAGGAGGGACTGGTGCACTTCACAAAATAGATGGCATCATGAGGATGGAAAATTATGTGGATATATTGAAGCAACATCTCAAGACATCAGTCAGGAAGATAAAGCTTGGTCGCAAATGGGTCTTCCAAATGGACAATGACCCCAAGCATACTTCCAAAGTTGTGGCAAAATGGCTTAAGGACAACAAAGTCAAGGTATTGGAGTGGCCATCACAAAGCCCTGACCTCAATCCTATAGAACATTTGTGGGCAGATCTGAAAAAGCGTGTGCGAGCAAGGAGGCCTACAAACCTGACTCAGTTACACCAGTTCTGTCAGGAGGAATGGGCCAAAATTCACCCAACTTATTGTGGGAAGCTTGTGGAAGGCTACCCGAAACGTTTGACCCAAGTTAAACAATTTAAAGGCAATGCTACCAAATACTAATTGAGTGTATGTAAACTTCTGACCCACTGGGAATGTGATGAAAGAAATAAAAGCTGAAAGAAATAATTCTCTCTACTATTATTCTGACATTTCACATTCTTAAAATAAAGTGGTGATCCTAACTGACCTAAGACAGGGAATTTCTACCTGGATTTATTGTTAGGAATTGTGAAAAACTGAGTTTAAATATATTTGGCTAAGGTGTATGTAAACCACAGACTCCAAAACAGCGGTGTCTCTGTAAGCAGAGAGAGGGGTCTGACGATATGGTTATGGTGACCCATGGTCTTTATTTATCAGCACTCTGTAACAGTACTGCTGTGGTTGATGTAAAAGATGCAGTGATAGTTACCATTTTCCTTTAAATGTACATCCCATAACATCCTTCCTTCCTTCCTTGTTCTCCTTGCTCTCTAGGGAGGTCACGTGAGCCTAGGTACTCGCCCATATTAGCCCAGGCGCCTGAGGAGCAGGCAGAAGAGGCATTTGATACCCCCACCATGTCGTTTGAATCCTTCCTCACATATGACGCCCCTACGCCCACTAAGAAGAAAAAGAAGCCCGGCAGCAGCAGTCGGCCCTCCTCCCACCACCACACACCTCCTCGTCCGCCTGTCAAGCCTTCGCCTGCTCCTCCTTCCTCCTCCAAAGAGTCCAAGCCCAGCAAGGCCAACGGGAGCCGCAGCAAGAGTGCTGATCCAGCCCAGACCTCGACGGCAACGACCCCGGTGCCTGAGAAACGCAGGAGGGTAAGAACAGACTTTCGCTGAACTTTTCCTCTCACTCGATCATGTGTATGTTATATTTGCTGTCAGATCTTTGGGGGCTGGACAGTAAGTCCTTACGACCGTGTATGTATTTATTAACCAGTTGCCGTGACCCTGAAGTTCTCATATTATTATGAGACGTTGTTCTTGACTGAGCTCCTCCTCTTTGTTGTACTCTTTTACCCCAGGTGGTCGAGGTTGTGTCCACACTTCCTGATATCCCTACGCCTTACTACAGACCTTTGCCTTCCATTGATCTCACACCATTGTCCCCCCAGCGGCGCAAAGGTACTTTAAAAAATGTTTAGTTTTTTTCTAGGGCTGTGGTGCTCTTGACATTTTGTCACCTGGTGATAGTCATTCAAATAACTGCCGGTCTCACGGTAATTAACCGTTAATTAACATAAACACATTTAACATCTCAGGCTATCACTCACACAGCCTGCAAGCCACTGATCTGGACCTTTTGGAACATCTACATTTAAAAAAAGTCTAATAAATCTGTTTAATATAGCCTACACTATCACAATATTTTAGGCAGGTCTAAAGAAACATTATGATATGAAGAATATGTAGCCTATTTCAAAAGAACAGAATAGCGTATTCTGAGTCATCCTTATGTTAGGCCCTGATCTGGCCACACTAGTTCATTTAGCAGGCAAGATTTGATTCAAAATCCCTTGGTAATATTTCATAGTAAGAACAATACAATTGAGCATAGCAGAATGAAATAGAAAGGATATTCTGTGTTGAGAAACAGGTCCTTCTATGTGCTTAATGAACAGCTATTCATGCAACGTTAGTTATATTTTGATTTCTAATACATTCTAAGGCTGATGCGACTAATTATGATTTGAAAGAAGTTGCCTGAAAGGGAAGCGCTCTGCTGTTTCACACTCATTCACTATTTGAAAAGGACTTGATAATATGCTCGCGCATCTCAATGTAATCTGGTCTCATATAGCCAATAATACTGTATATGTATGAAGTTCTTTTTGCTTTAGAATGGCCCACATAAAAAACAACCCGTAGCCTGCACTATGTGCTTTTACTGCCAGGTAGGCTACACTGCTTTTTATATGCTATGTAGGCTACACTGCTTTTTATATGCCAGGTAGGCTACACTGCTTTTTATATGCCAGGTAGGCTACACTGCTTTTTATATGCCAGGTAGGCTACACTGCTTTTACTGCCAGGTAGGCTACACTGCTTTTTATATGCCAGGTAGGCTACACTGCTTTTACTGCCAGGTAGGCTACACTGCTTTTTATATGCCAGGTAGGCTACACTGCTTTTTATATGCCAGGTAGGCTACACTGCTTTTACTGCCATGTAGGCTACACTGCTTAATTTAAGAATTAACAATAAATATAGCAGCATGAGCTGGGATCTGCTTTTATTATATATTGGCCAGTCAACTCTGTTTTCACACGCGACTGGGCTTCTACATTTAAATAGCCTACTACAGCGTAAGAAGGCCTATCATTTATCCAGAGTGGATCAATAGCTTCTTTATTTTATTTTTTTGCCCAGCTGTGGATTGTGTATAGCTCAATAACAAGGCATAGCCTACAGTCAGGAACGTGCAGCAAATCTGTCAGTGAACAGCAGGTAGCCTAGCGGTTAGAGTACCCGAGCCGACAAGGTGGAAAAACCTGTCTTTGTCCTTGAGCAAGGCACTTAACCCTAATTTGCTTCAGGGGCTGAACCTGTAGGTAGGCTGTCATTGTGAAATTGTTCTTAACTGACTTCCTAGTTAAAATAAAACAAGACAAAACAGGCCTTTTGCAATATTTCAAATACAATCGTGGGAAAACACAGGTTGGAAAGCAAATGGCTCCTGCAGACTGATCCTCTTTTACTAAGTAAAAGAAGCCAGATAGGCCTTTGGCATCATTGGGTGACTCAGTGAAGTTGGAAAGCATTTGTAGGACTATGATTTCCTCTCACACACCTACTGTAGCCCTAGGATATTGATGGGTTCAAAACCAGGTGGTTTTTTATTGATCTCAGTTTGTCAAAGTAGCCTGTCATTTCAACCATGTTAAATGAAATGCGTTTATAAAAGGACACATGTTTCCTGGATTCTAGGCTGCTAAAGATGTTCCCTATGTGTCTTAACTCTACAGCTCTATGGCACTACAATTATATTACATCAATATATTGGTATATTACATCAATATATTGGTATATTACATCGTTATATTATATAAATATATTGTTATATTACATCAATATATTGTTATATTATATCAATATATTGTTATATTACATCAATATATTGGTATATTATATAAATATATTGGTATATTATATAAATATATTGGTATATTATATAAATATATTGTTATATTATATAAATATATTGTTATATTATATCAATATATCGTTATATTACATCAATATATTGGTATATTACATCAATATATTGGTATATTACATCAATATATTGGTATATTACATCAATATATCGTTATATTATATAAATATATCGTTATATTATATCAATATATCCTTATATTATATCAATATATCCTTATATTATATCAATATATCCTTATATTATATCAATATATTGTTATATTATATAAATATATAGTTATATTATATTATATCAATATATTGTTATATTATATTATATAAATATATCGTTATATTATATCAATATATTGTTATATTATATCAATATATTGTTATATTATATCAATATATTGTTATATTATATTATATCAATATATTGTTATATTATATCAATATTGTTATATTATATTATATAAATATATCGTTATATTATATAAATATATTGTTATATTATATCAATATATTGTTATATTATATATCGTTATATTATATTATATAAATATATTGTTATATAAATATATCGTTATATTATATAAATATATTGTTATATTATTTATATAATATATTTATATAATATAATATAACGATATATTTATATAATATAACGATATATTTATATAATATAACAATATATTTATATAATATAACAATATATTTATATAATATAACAATATTTTTATATTTATCGTTATGTTATATTATATAAATATATTATTATATAAATATATTGTTATATTATATAAATATATTGTTATATGCATGCAATGTTTTATTATAAGGTGATTTACTATACTTAAAAAAAAAAACTATCCTGCGTTCCGGTACCTCAGAGCTCACCGGGTCACCCCCATCTCGAGCTCACTTTTTGTTCCGGTGCTTCCTGATTTCCAAATCAAGCACGGGTCTTTACATATACTAAATAATATATATGAAATTAGTTTTGGTTTAGAATGGGCCATTATCATGCACCTGTCGGAACATCCATATGCACTTGAGGAGGATGCTTTTCCATGGTTAATTTCCATGCCAGCCAGGTAGACTATACTCCTGTTGTAAAGCGAAGCAATGTGCTTAATATATGGAACGTTTGTAAATAAATATAGTAGTCCTAGTCTATAGAAAGCTGACTGGATCCTCCTCTTTTTAATAGATCCTCCCCTTTTTAAAACGTATTTTATTCCAGCTATGAGGAGCTAGCTTTATGCACAGCTGGTGATCTTATTCCACTCAGACGCTGAATGCCAGGGCTCTCATCAAGTGTTTGATTAGATTTTTGATTGCATTTGCATTGATGTCAGAGTGATTAGAGGGACAATGAGTACCGGCCGTTAGCAACCAGCCGTTAGCAAGTTTGGAAGATAGATAGATGATAGATCAAGTTGATATAGATAAATAAGGAGTATGTATTTGCATGGCAGAGAAATAGCTAAAAGTGCATATGATATGAGTGTGGGTAATAATAGTTTACTTAATATACAGGCTGGTTAAATGAACAGGTAAGTTACTATTTTGCATAGTTACATTAACTGTACAGGTAAATGTACAGGTAAGTGAATATTTGCATGGTTACATTTACTGTACAGGTAAATGACAGGAAGAGATACTTAAATAGCTACATCTGCGTATGATATACACTGGGGAGAACAAGTATTTGATACACTGCCGATTTTTGCAGGTTTTCCTACTTACAAAGCATGTAGAGGTCTGTAATTTTTATCATAGGTACACTTCAACTGTGAGTGACGGAATCTTAAACAAAAATCCAGAAAATCACATTGTATGATTTTTAAGTAATTAATTTGCATTTTATTGCATGACATAAGTATTTGATCACCTACCAACCAGTAAGAATTCCGGCTCTCACAGACCTGTTAGTTTTTCTTTAAGAAGCCCTCCTGTTCTCCACTCATTACCTGTATTAACTGCACCTGTTTGAACTCGTTATCTGTATAAAAGACACCTGTCCACACACTCAATCAAACAGACTCCAACCTCTCCACAATGGCCAAGACCAGAGAGCTGTGTAAGGACATCAGGGATAAAATTGTAGACCTGCACAAGGCTGGGATGGGCTACAGGACAATAGGCAAGCAGCTTGGTGAGAAGGCAACAACTGTTGGCGCAATTATTAGAAAATGGAAGAAGTTCAAGATGACGGTTAATCTCCCTCGGTCTGGGGCACCATGCAAGATCTCACCTCGTGGGGCATCAATGATGCCCCTGCTCAAGCCAGCGCATGTCCAGGCCCGTCTGAAGTTTGCCAATGACCATCTGGATGATCCAGAGGAGGAATGGGAGAAGGTCATGTGGTCTGATGAGACAAAAATAGAGCTTTTTGGTCTAAACTCCACTCGCTGTGTTTGGAGGAAGAAGAAGGATGAGTACAACCCCAAGAACACCATCCCAACCGTGAAGCATGGAGGTGGAAACATCATTCTTTGGGAATGCTTTTCTGCAAAGGGGACAGGACGACTGCACCGTATTGAGGGGAGGATAGATGGGGCCATGTATCGCGAGATCTTGGCCAACAACCTCCTTCCCTCAGTAAGAGCATTGAAGATGGGTCGTGGCTGGGTCTTCCAGCATGACAATGACCCGAAACACACAGCCAGGGCAACTAAGGAGTGGCTCCGTAAGAAGCATCTCAAGGTCCTGGAGTGGCCTAGCCAGTCTCCAGACCTGAACCCAATAGAAAATCTTTGGAGGGAGCTGAAAGTCCGTATTGCCCAGCGACAGCCCCGAAACCTGAAGGATCTGGAGAAGGTCTGTATGGAGGAGTGGGCCAAAATCCCTGCTGCAGTGTGTGCAAACCTGGTCAAGAACTACAGGAAACATATGATCTCTGTAATTGCAAAACCTTGTAAAGGTTTCTTTACCAAATATTAAGTTCTGCTTTTCTGATGTATCAAATACTTATGTCATGCAATAAAATGCAAATTAATTACTTAAAAATCATACAATGTGATTTTCTGGATTTTTGTTTTAGATTCCGTCACTCACAGTTGAAGAGTACCTATGATAACAATTACAGACTTCTACATGCTTTGTAAGTGGGAAAACCTGCAAAATCGGCAGTGTATCAAATACTTGTTCTCCCCACTGTAATTGAGGGTAATAATAATAATTCCCTTAAAATACAGTCCTTAGTGCGCAGGGTTTAGTTACAGATAAATGCACGTATTGCACATTCGATATACTAAAAGCAATGAAAAAAGATGCAACTGACAGGATACTAATATGCATTCCTGAGTGAATGACTACGTAAGTTCAGTCTAAGAATGACTTACAATATTGCACGTGATATGATATAACAACTGTACATGAGTATGTATATACAGTCCTGAATGAATGAGTCCTGAGTGAATGAGTGATTACAGACCAGAGTTACTCACGGATGGATGCATAATTGTTAAACTAGGTCCTAACACCCCAACAGTTCCAGGTCTATGTTGACGACGGTACGGCACCCCGGTGAGGCATTAAATAGTCTAATAGCCGCCGGCAGGAAGGACCTCCTGTAGCGCTCTCTGGCACACCGTGGTGGGATCAGTCTGTGACTGAAAGTGCTCCTCTGCGTCATAACCATAGCAGGCAGAGGGTGGGTGACGTTGTCCATGATGGCCAGCAGTTTGGCCAGGATTCGTCTCTCCGCCGCCACCTCCTCTAGAGTCTCAAAGCTCATTCCCAGGACAGAGCTAGCCTTCCTGATCAGCGGGTGCGGAGGTGAGGAGGGGGTCGCTCATAGTCTCAACAGAGGTGTTGTGAGGGTGGGGAGCTGGCGGGGAGGTGGACAGGGCCAGTATCGAACCTGTTAAAAAATTGGTTCAGCTCATTGGCTCTGTCCTGGGTCCCCTCCGTCTGCCCACTGTTTGACTTTTTGAAGCCAGTGATATTTCTCATACCCTTCCACACCTCTCTCACCTGGCTCTGCCTCAGCTTGTCCTCCATCTTCTCCTTATGCCCTCTCTTCCCCTCAGCAATTCGCAACTTCAGCTCCCTCTGGGCGCATTTCATTTTGTCCTTGTCCCCCTCCTTGAAGGCCCTCTTCTTCTCATTCAGCAGGGCCTTCAGGTCGCTGGTGACCCAGGGTTTTATTGTTTGGAAAACGGCATACCTTCCTGGTGGGTACAGTGTTGTCTACACAAAAATGTATATAGTCCGTTATACAGTCAGTAAGTCCATCAATGTCCTCCCCATGAGCCTCACAGAGCACATCCCAGTCTGTTGTTTCAAAGCAGTCCTGTAGGGCCTCATTCGCCTCCAGGGAGACCATCTCCTAATGATCCTAGTGGTCGCAGGCTGCTGTTGGACCAAAGGCCTGTAGTGTGGGTGAGGTGGACAAGGTTGTGATCCGATCTACCGAGGGGAGGGAGTGCAGTGGAGTTGTATGCATCCTTCACATTAGCATATAACAAGTCCAGAGTTGTATTATTCCTGGTTGTGCACTTCACAAACTGTTTGAACGTGGGCAGCGTTGAAGAGAGAGCAGCATGGTTAAAATCACCCGAAATGGCAAAGAAAGCACTGGGATGCGCTGTCTGTAACCTCCCGATTACAGAGTGGATGACGTCACACGCTGTGTTTGCATCCGCGGAGGGCGGGATGTAAACAATAACAGCAATGGCCGCCGTGAATTCCCTCGGCAAATAGTAGGGTCTCAGGCTAACGGCTAACAGCTCAATGTCCGGGCTACAAAACTGTTCCTTAACAGTAATATGTCTCGGATTACACCATCTGTTGTTAACTAATAAAGCCAGCCCCCCTCCCTTACTCTTACCGGAAGAAGCGCTATCCCTGTCCGCTCTAATGGTCTGGAAAGCACCGATAGTGACGTTCTCTATGGGGATGCTATCATTTAGCCATGTTTCTGTAAAGCACAATAGGCTCGCTTCCCGGTATTCTCTTTGTCCATGGACCAGACCCTCAAGTTCATCCACCTTATTATGTAACGATCTCACGTTGCCCATAATGATAGACTGTATAGCCGGCTTGTACTTACTCAGCTTTGCCTTACACTTCCGACCTGCCCTGCATCCACGCCGTCGCCTTTTCAACTCGTCCGCAATATCGAACTTTTCCCTGGGGTGCAATAGCGCTGCATGTGCTAAATCCAGGAGTTGGGCTCGGTTGTAAATAATTGAGGACTCCTGTGAACATTTGGCGCTGAGAAAAATAAAAAGTGCCTCAGTGATAAAAAGGGCCGCTAAAACCTTCGTAAAACAGTAGCACTCCATAATCCTGAACTATTATAGTTACACTGTTGCAGAAAAACTGATGAAAAACTGATCAACAATTAACGCACAAACAAATGGGAGAATTGAAGCACAGTTTTGGACTCAATGGTCACATGACTCCTAACTGCTGGTGATAATATAGTCCTTCACACTGGGTGGGTACGTTCCAATATTAATACTAGTGTACAACATTCCCAGTACGTTGATTCATTCTATCTAGGGTGCTAGCGTGGATATTGGAAGTGCAGTTTGTTGGACTTGTCTGTACTTTTTGGTTAAATGTTGTATTTAGATACAGTATCTATTACTGTCTAGGCCTAAACCAATTAGTTCTGATTGTCAGCAATTTCTCATGTTTAACTTTTCACCTCTTTCCGGCAGGTCCTGTGTCGAATGATGCCGAGGAAGACACCGGCTTCACTGGGAGACGTTTTAACTCTAAAATGACGGTCTACTCGGGTACAAAGACGTCCTACCTGCCCAAGATGATGAGTCTGTACGAGCAGTGCATCAGGGTGTTACAAAACAACATTGACTGTGAGTGTTGTCTCCTAGCAACACTGTGAATGCCATGTAATGGCGCCGTTATTATAATGCTTTGTTTTTATTTGTTTCTGTTACCACATATGTACTTAATGACGTCCTCTTTAACATCACACACCCACAGAACATTAACTGTTAGTGTGACTTACTCCCCTAGGACATTTATATTTGTCTAAATCCAGGAAATGCTCTGTTCATGCCACCATTTTCATTGTTTATCTTAGAGATACTTGACACCCTGCTGATTGTATAATGAGATGCTTACTGTATGTTTGTCCAGCAATTGATGAGGTGGGAGGCGTGCCTTTTGAGATTCTGGAACCGGTTCTAGAGCGATGCACCCCAGAACAGCTTTACCGCATTGAGCAGTGCAATCAGGTAACGGACACGCACACACAATATCAACGTAGCGTTTAACACGAATGCACTAACCCAGGCCTGGGCAATTATTTTCCATGGAGGGCCACATTAGAATATATTTTTGCCATCGCGGTCCAGAATCATATTACAGGATTATACATCATGTGTATGACTGTGTTGACAGATATATATATATATACTGTAAATCACTATGACTGTGTTGACAGATATATCTACTGTAAATCACTATGACTGTGTTGACAGATATATCTACTGTAAATCACTGACTGTGTTGACAGATATATCTACTGTAAATCACTGACTGTGTTGACAGATATATCTACTGTAAATCACTATGACTGTGTTGACAGATATATCTACTGTAAATCACTGACTGTGTTGACAGATATATCTACTGTAAATCACTATGACTGTGTTGACAGATATATCTACTGTAAATCACTATGACTGTGTTGACAGATATATCTACTGTAAATCACTGACTGTGTTGACAGATATATCTACTGTAAATCACTGACTGTGTTGACAGATATATCTACTGTAAATCACTGACTGTGTTGACAGATATATCTACTGTAAATCACTATGACTGTGTTGACAGATATATATATATACTGTAAATCACTATGACTGTGTTGACAGATATATCAACTGTAAATCACTGACTGTGTTGACTGATATATCTACTGTAAATCACTGACTGTGTTGACTGATATATCTACTGTAAATCACGTCCAGATATGCTACATATTTTACAGTAATAAACCACATCCATGTTCTCCTTTTGGAAGGTATTTTCATTATTAAACATGCATTGAAAAGTACACTGTTCATTCAGCACCACAGACAGAACTCCTGTTAACGGGTGACGCACAAAAACACAAGACAGAGAGAGAGCCAGAGAGAGAGCTCAACATTACATTTAAACTACTCAGTCAGTGTGAGGAGTGAAGTCTCTGATGGGCGTTGACTAGAGCAGTGAAGTCAGGTAGAGTTTCTGATGTCGTTATGCACAGGAGTCAGTAAGAGATGATCTGTGCCTTGACTTGTTATATTTCATCACTGAAAATGTCTGTTCACATACATAGGTTGACCCAAACAGTACAAACATCTTCTGAGCATGACTCCTAATCTTTGGAAAGTTTTGTTCATCGAGAGATGCATAGAACCTGGTCAGTGACATTGTTTTGAATAGTTCTCCAATCACTGCATCAGACTGAAGATGGATCAGCTCAAGTTGCAGGTTAGTGGGAGCGTTATCCACATTGAAGGTGAAAGGAGAGGAAACCAACAGACTGTCATCTTACAACACTTTGAATCCTCAAAACAACGAGACAACTCACCGTTCAAAGCATTCAGCAGCGATGTATACTTCTCCCGCTGGTAATCTGATAGGGAACAGACTAGTAGTGATGTATACTTCTCCCCTGGTAATCTGATAGGGAATAGACTAGTAGTGATGTATACTTCTCCCGCTGGTAATCTGATAGGGAATAGACTAGTAGTGATGTATACTTCTCCCGCTGGTAATCTGATAGGGAATAGACTAGTAGTGATGTATACTTCTCCCGCTGGTAATCTGATAGGGAATAGACTAGTAGTGATGTATACTTCTCCCGCTGGTAATCTGATAGGGAACAGACTAGTAGTGATGTATACTTCTCCCGCTGGTAATCTGATAGGGAATAGACTAGTAGTGTCGGAAGGTGGGTGAGATTGTTGGCTTCCACTTGGCGGGTCAGGAGGAGTAATTTTCCCTTGAAGGCTTTGACAAGGCTGTACATCTGATGTGCAAAAAGGCCCTTCCCTTGTAGTTTGGAATTCAGTTCATTCATGAGGGCCATGATGTTCACGGTGAAGGCAAAATCAGCCAATCATTCTTTATCTTGCAGTTGAGGGAAATCTAAGCAATCTCCGACTTCAGGTCCCACACCCTTTTAAGCACCTTCCCCAAACTCAGCCATCTCACGTTTGTGTGGTAGGGGAGATCACATGACCCAACTCTGTCTCTTCCAACAGTGAGACAAACTGCCTGTGGTTTAAAGATTTTGCTCTTATGAAGTTCACCACAACATGGCTCATTTTCAGAACACATTTACAGAGCTGATGAATAATGCAATGCAGGAAAATACTTTTCTGATCTGGGTTCAGCTCAGCTACTTGATCTTGAATCCTTTTCAAAAGGCCAAGGTTTTTGTGACCCATCAGTGGTCACAGTGGATAACTTTTCAAAACTCAGTCCCAGCTTTGCCACACACTTATTAACCTCCTCCAATAAATCTTTCCCTGTGGTTGTGCTCTTCATTGGCTGCACTAAAGAAAGCTTCTCTGTCATTCCAAAGTCTGGGATTATGCCTGGAAGAATCACTGCTCTCATCCAGGGCCAAGGAGAAATAGGTGAAATCCTTTACCTCGTCTTTTAACTGTTGTTCCATATTCTCTGCAATGTCTTCAACACGCCGTGTCACTGTTCGTCTTGACAGGGAAACATTTTCAAACAGCTCTTTCTTGTCGGGGCAAAGTATTGTTGCAGAGTCAATTAAACATTATTTAATGAATTCACCCTCAGCTAATGGCTTGCTATGTTTAGACATTTTGTGGGACAGTACATAGCTAGCTCTCGCAATTCAGTCGTTTGCTGAATACAGTTTTGTGAAAAGTCCTTGCTGCTTTTGCAACTGAGAAAGCAACTCTTTAGAGGCACGCCCTCTGCTCAGAAGACATATTACTATATTTCTCTGCATGCTTCGTCTGGAAGTGTCGGGACAAGCTGTAGTCTTTCAAGACAGCAAAGCTCTCATTGCTCACTAAACACACAGCTTCCCCTGATACCTCAAAGACACTAAGCACACAGCTTCCCCTGATACCTCAATAAAGACACTAAGCACACAGCTTCCCCTGATACCTCAATAAAGACACTAAACACACAGCTTCCCCTGATACCTCAATAAAGACACTAAACACACAGCTTCCCCTGATACCTCAATAAAGACACTAAACACACAGCTTCCCCTGATACCTCAATAAAGACACTAAAAACACAGCTTCCCCTGATACCTCAATAAAGACACTAAACACACAGCTTCCCCTGATACCTCAATAAAGACACTAAACACACAGCTTCCCCTGATACCTCAATAAAGACACTAAGCACACAGCTTCCCCTGATACCTCAAAGACACTAAGCACACAGCTTCCCCTGATACCTCAATAAAGACACTAAACACACAGCTTCCCCTGATACCTCAATAAAGACACTAAACACACAGCTTCCCCTGATACCTCAATAAAGACACTAAAAACACAGCTTCCCCTGATACCTCAATAAAGACACTAAACACACAGCTTCCCCTGATACCTCAATAAAGACACTAAACACACAGCTTCCCCTGATACCTCAATAAAGACACTAAACACACAGCTTCCCCTGATACCTCAATAAAGACACTAAACACACAGCTTCCCCTGATACCTCAATAAAGACACTAAACACACAGCTTCCCCTGATACCTCAATAAAGACACTAAACACACAGCTTCCCCTGATACCTCAATAAAGACACTAAGCACACAGCTTCCCCTGATACCTCAATAAAGACACTAAACACACAGCTTCCCCTGATACCTCAATAAAGACACTAAACACACAGCTTCCCCTGATACCTCAATAAAGACACTAAACACACAGCTTCCCCTGATACCTCAATAAAGACACTAAGCACACAGCTTCCCCTGATACCTCAATAAAGACACTAAACATACAGCTTCCCCTGATACCTCAATAAAGACACTAAGCACACAGCTTCCCCTGATACCTCAATAAAGACACTAAACACACAGCTTCCCCTGATACCTCAATAAAGACACTAAACACACAGCTTCCCCTGATACCTCAATAAAGACACTAAGCACACAGCTTCCCCTGATACCTCAATAAAGACACTAATCACACAGCTTCCCCTGATACCTCAATAAAGACACTAAACACACAGCTTCCCCTGATACCTCAATAAAGACACTAAGCACACAGCTTCCCCTGATACCTCAAAGACACTAATCACACAGCTTCCCCTGATACCTCAATAAAGACACTAAACACACAGCTTCCCCTGATACCTCAATAAAGACACTAAGCACACAGCTTCCCCTGATACCTCAATAAAGACACTAAACACACAGCTTCCCCTGATACCTCAATAAAGACACTAAACACACAGCTTCCCCTGATACCTCAATAAAGACACTAAGCACACAGCTTCCCCTGATACCTCAATAAAGACACTAAGCACACAGCTTCCCCTGATACCTCAATAAAGACACTAAGCACACAGCTTCCCCTGATACCTCAATAAAGACACTAAGCACACAGCTTCCCCTGATACCTCAATAAAGACACTAAGCACACAGCTTCCCCTGATACCTCAATAAAGACACTAAGCACACAGCTTCCCCTGATACCTCAATAAAGACACTAAGCACACAGCTTCCCCTGATACCTCAATAAAGACACTAAGCACACAGCTTCCCCTGATACCTCAAAGACACTAAGCACACAGCTTCCCCTGATACCTCAATAAAGACACTAAGCACACAGCTTCCCCTGATACCTCAATAAAGACACTAAGCACACAGCTTCCCCTGATACCTCAATAAAGACACTAAGCACACAGCTTCCCCTGATACCTCAATAAAGACACTAAGCACACAGCTTCCCCTGATACCTCAATAAAGACACTAAGCACACAGCTTCCCCTGATACCTCAATAAAGACACTAAGCACACAGCTTCCCCTGATACCTCAATAAAGACACTAAGCACACAGCTTCCCCTGATACCTCAATAAAGACACTAAGCACACAGCTTCCCCTGATACCTCAATAAAGACACTAAACACACAGCTTCCCCTGATACCTAAAGACATATCTCCACTCTTGCTGGAACATCCTACATTCATTGTCTACTTTCCTTTTCTTGGACATCTTTACCTTTTTGCCCAATTTCTATCTATCTGCTATTAGTAACTGTGACGTGTGTTTCAGCCTGTCAGTCACTGTCTGTCCTCGTACAGTTGTTATTTATACAGATGAAGTCGTAAGTTTACATACACTTTTTCAACCACTCCACAGATTTCATGTTAACAAACTATAGTTTTGGCAAGTCGGTTAGGACATCTACTTTGTCCGTGACACAAGTAATTCTTCCAACAATTGTTTACAGACAGATTATTTCACTTATAATTCACTATATCACAATTCCAGTGGGTCAGAAGTTTACATACACTAAGTTGACTGTGCCTTTAAACAGCTTGGAAAATTCCAGAAAATTATGTCATAGCTTTAGAAGCTTCTGATAGGCTAATTGACAAAAGTATCTATATCCACAGTAAAACGAGTCCTATATCGACATAACCTGAAAGACCGCTCAGCAAGGAAGAAGCCACGGCTCCAAAACCCCCATAAAAAAGCCAGACTACGGTTTGCAACGAGACATGGGGACAAAGGTCATACTTTTTGGAGAAATGTCCTCTGGTGTGATGAAACAAAAATAGAACTGTTTGGCCATAATGACCATCGTTATTTTATGGAGGAAAAAGGGGGAGGCTTGCAAGCCGAAGAACACCATCCCAACCATGAAGCACGGGGGTGGCAGCATCATGTTGTGGGGGTGCTTTGCTGCAGGAGGGACTGGTGCACTTCACAAAATAGATGGTATCATGAGGAAGGAAAATTATGTGGATACATTGAAGCAACATCTCAAGATATCAGTCAGGAAGTTAAAGCTTGATCGCAAATGGGTCTTCCAAATAGACAATAACCCCAAGCATACTTCCAAAGTTGTGGCAAAATGTCTTAAGGACAACAAAGTCAAGGTATTGGAGTGGCCGTCACAAAGCCCTGACCTCAATCCTACATAAACTTTGTGGGCAGAACTGAAAAAGCATGTGTGAGCAAGGAGGCCTGCAAACCTGACACCAGTTCTGTCAGGAGGAATGGGCCAAAATTCACCCAACTTATTGTGGGAAGCTTGTGGAAGGCTACCCGAAACGTTTGACCCAGTTTAAACAATTTAAAGGCAATGCTACCAAATACTAATTGAGTGTATGTAAACTTCTGACCCACTGGGAATGTGATGAAAAAAATAAAATCTGAAAGAAATAATTCTCTCTCCTATTATTCTGACATTTCACATTCTTAAAATAAAGTGGTGATCCTAACTGACCTAAGACAGGGAATTTTTACTAGGATTAAATGTCAGGAATTGTGAAAAAAGGAGTTTAAATGTATTTGGCTAAGGTGTATGTAAACTTCCGACTTCAACTGTACGTGCCTTCAAAATAAATGTCACACAAGCGGTGGGAGTTAGATCCTTACACTAAGCCATGTATTCATTTGGGCTTTTAATTTGAATAACAAATACGTTTTTCAAAAAGTTACTATCGCAAATTCTTTGTGTGATCTGAGCCTGATTCCACGGGCCGTATTGAATCAGGTCGCGTTCCGCATACTTTGCCCAGGCCTGCACTAACCCTTACCCGGTACGATTGTCTGAGCCTGTAGTACACAAGCTGTCATACCCTGTTAATACATACTGTATACCAGGAACACCCTAGTTGAAGTGTGTGAAGAGAACTTGACTCATAACTGTTTTGCTCTGAGTAATGCAGTGTTTACTCTGAGTAATGCAGTGTTTACTCTGAGTAATGCAGTGTTTACTCTCACTATTAAATTGTAGAATGTACAGTGCCTTCAGAAAGTATTCACACCCCTTGAATTATTATTCCACATTTTGTTACAGCCTTCATTTAAAATGGATTAAATTGAGATTGTTTTGTCACTGGTCTATACACAATACCCCATAATGTCAGTGGAATTGTGTTTTTAGACATTTTCACAAATTAATTTCAAATGAAAAGCTGAAATATCAAGTGTTCAACCCTTTTGTTATGTCAAGCCTAAATAAGTTCAGGAGTAAAAATGTGCTTAACAAGTCACATGATAAGTTGCATGGAGTCACTCTGTGTGCAATAATAGTGTTTAGCCTGATTTTGTAATGATTACCTCGTCTCTGTACCTCTCACATACAATTATCTGTAACGACAAAGACCAGGGAGGTTTTCCAATGCCTCGCAAAGAAGGGCACCTATTGGTAGATGGGTCAAAATAAAGCAAACATTGAATATCCCTTTGATCATGTTGAAGTTATTAATTACACTGGTTGGTGTATCAAAACACCCAGTCACTACAGAGATACAGGCTTCCTTTCATCATGAGGCCAATGGTGACTTTAACAGTCAGAGTTTAATGGCTGTGATAGGAGAACTGAGGATGGATCAACAACATGGTAGTTACTCCACAATACTAACCTATATGAGAGTGAAAAGGGAACCTGTAAAACCTGCATCCTGTTTGCAACAAGGCACTAATGTAATACTGCAAAATGTGGCAAAGAAATTCACTTTTTGTCCTGAATACAAAGTGTTATGTTTGGGGAAAATCCAATACAACACATTACTGAGTACCACTCTGCATATGTTCAAGCATAGTGGTGGCTGCATCATGTTATGGGTATGCTAGTAGTCATTAAGGACTGGGGAGTTTTTTAGGATAAAAAATAATTGAGCTAAGCACATGCAAAATCTGCTTTCCACCAGACACTGGGAGATGAATTCACCTTTCAGCAGGACAATAACCTAAAACACAAGGCCAAATATACACTGGAGTTTCTTACCAAGAAGACAGTGAAAGTTCCTGAGGGTCCGAGTTAGCTTTGACTTAAATCTGCTTGAAAATCTATGGCAAGACCTGAAAATGGTTGACTAGCAATGATCAACAGCCCATTTCACAGAGCTTAAAATAATAATAGGCAAATGTTGTACAATCCAGGTTAAAGAGTGATTCTAACGTGTACTGACTCAGCGGTGGGAATACTTATGGAAATGAGATTTCTGTATTTAATTTTCAATAATTAGCCAAAAACTCTAACACATATTTTAACTTTCATTATGGGGTACTCTGTGTTGATGGATGGTGAAAAATATATTTAATATATTTTGAATTCCGTCTGTAACGCAACAAAATGTAGAATAAGTAAAAGGGTATGAATACTTTCTGAAGGCGCTGTATTTCATACAGTAAATTGTATTGTACTTGTAGTTTATAATTTTAACCCAACATTTTCCTCTCAGTGTTTTATGAAGGACTCTGATGAGCTTTGGCAACGCCACTGCCAGAGGGACTTCAAGGCCGAGACGCCCCAGGAGTACGAATCGTGGCGGGAAATGTACCTGCGGAAGCACGAGGAGCGAGAGGAGCGCCTGCGCAAGCTCACCCAGAACATCAGCTCGGCCCATGCCAACAAGCCCAAAGGTGCTTTCTCCATGTCCGAACTATGAGCTGAATCCCACTATACACTAGTTCATTACTAGGACTTATTGCATCAATGAAAGTGTACCGAGGGTGTTTATTTTGAGTGAGCATATGTTTATATATATATATATGTGTGTGTATTTTCCTCGCAGGTCGACAGGTTAAAATGGCATTTGTGAACTCTGTTGCTAAACCTCCGCGTGATGTCCGCCGGCGACAGGAGAGGTTTGGCACCACAAGCACCTCCACCGCCAGCTCCACCGCCAGCTCCACCGCAGCTGCTGCTCCGATCAAGTATGTGGCACACTAGTGTTCATACCACTATCAAACACTGCATACTCTTCATGTTGGCACTAACATTTAATAAATAAATAAATAAACTTACATTTCCATATTCGACGACATCATTGGCTGAATAGTAACTTTATATGCTAACATGTCAAACTTATTCTCAAAGGACCACTTTACCATATTTTGATCTACAAGTTGACCGTTATGATTCAATGTGAATTGTTGCAATGTCACCATGGGGAATTATAAAGGTTACCAAATTCACACAGTGTGGTTGTTATTCCTAACTTAACATTGAAATGGAAATGGAACTGAAACTCAACATTTTCTGGCCATTCCGAACTTGCAGGAGGAAACAGTTTCAGGGATGCCAGAGTAGCCAGAGCAACGTATGTTTAAACAGGAAAAGCAAGAGATTGAAGCAAAATATTTTTTCCGGTGTTCAAATCCGACGGCAGGGTAGAGAGTCTGAAAGAGAAGAGAAGCCCACATACAAACATGTCTCCACCACCACCAACACCACTTACATTTTCATAGCATTCAGCCAAGCATTTCTGTGTATAACTTAAGATAACATTCACTGCATCATATTTGAATCCCAAATTTGACCCAAATATGTCTTGTTTGAGTAATGAATGGCCAGAAGATATTATACTATATTATAAAGGTTCAACACACAGGAGGATGAAATGGAAGAGACATTCTGACGTTTTCTGGCCGTTCCCAACGTGCAGGGAGATGGCGAGCTTCAGTGACATTGTGAAAGCGAGACCATTGTTAGTTCTGACGACAGGTTGAGGATGTAGCGGCTGGACTACATGAGTAAAGATGAGCAAATAGAAACTTTCTTGAAATATTCATTGGATCGCTTAATAGTTTTCCGAGATGGACTTGAAAACATACTATTGTGAAACTGCACTGTTTTTGTATTTCCCGGTACACTGATTGGAAATACCTTACTGTTTATTTATTTTCCAGAATAAGGCCAGCCATGTGTTATAGCTCTCACTCAGCTGAGCCCAGCCACTCCTCTCCTCGCGACAGTCCTCCTGAGACCTCTCGCTCCTCAGGCCCCAGCTGTGGGGGTGGCTCCAGCGCAAGAGAGAACAAACCACAGGTCAAAAGTGAGTATTGTGTGTGTGAGAAAGTGGGTGCAGAAATATATATTGGAATTAACATGCATCTAAAAAAAAAAAACACGTATGTCCCAACTTTTCTGCTGTTACAATGTCACGTCTGTTTGTCTTGTAGAAACCGCCCCTATGATGGCCAAAACTATCAAAGCTTTCAAGAACAGATTCTCCCGCCGATAGAGTTGGAGCGAGATGAATGTATGGAGTGATTGAGAGGAGAGAAAGGGCGAGATTGTAGGACCTAAGCTCTTTTTTTTTAATTCAATGAATTATGGAAGATCTACGAACCCCCAACAGACGTGTGTACACAGGCACACACACATCCATATAAACACACATCCATATAAACACACATCCATATAAACACACACACACACATCCATATAAACACACATCCATATAAACACACACACACATCCATATAAACACACACACACACACATCCATATAAACACACATCCATATAAACACACACACACACATCCATATAAACACACACACACACATCCATATAAACACACACACACATCCATATAAACACACACACACACACATCCATATAAACACAAACACACACACACACATCCATATAAACACACACACACACACACACATCCATATAAACACACACACACACACACATCCATATAAACACACACACACACACACATCCATATAAACACACACACACACACACATCCATATAAACACACACACACACACATCCATATAAACACACACACACACATCCATATAAACACACACACACACATCCATATAAACACACATCCATATAAACACACACACACATCCATATAAACACACACACACACACATCCGTATAAACACACACACATCAATATAAACACACATCCATATAAACACACATCCATATAAACACACACACACATCCATATAAACACACACACACATCCATATAAACACACACAGATTGTCTCTGATTGTGTTTCTTAAGTACACACAATTATGTTATTTTTAACTGTTCGCAGTTTGACCCTGGAAAAAACACACACAGACAAAGTAACATTTGAAAGGTGAAACTAGTTATTTGTTACAAGTTCATACAAGCAGTATCACACACTACAGAGGGACTCTGACACAGAGAGAACCATGCTGTATTATGATGCGCGTAAGTTAAGACCTCAACTTACATTGTGCTGTTAGTCAGTCATGTTTTTAACTGAGTAGACATCCTTTTATTCCAGTGCATACACACCTTGCTTTCCTACTGTGTTCAGTGTTGAACCACATGTGCATCCCTACTTGTATCTGGTTCACTGTGAGGAATGAAGTGAGGAAAACATGAAAGGAGAAAGAGAGAGGAAGTGATTGGACCCTGCAGTTTTACTCACGTTTATTTATTTTCAACTCTGGGACCCCTGGCTCACCCTGAACCCTGAACCCAGACCCAAATGGAAGTGGATCAAATAGTAATTTTAATAGATTTTAATAAATGTTATATGGACATTTTTAATAAAATTGACTTTTTTGCCCTCATTTGTTAACAATCTATTTTCTTCAGTCTGTGTTGATGTTGAAATGCAAGAGGAAAACACTGGTCAAATCTAACAATGGAACCAAGCCATAGTGCACTGAATAGGTTGCTGTAGTAGGGAACACTGTGTGCCCCATACTGAGAACAGAGGAGATGGCATTGTTCAACTTTATATTGTATCACTGTAATAATGACTACTGGTAGAAAGATGCTAAACTTCCCTCTACACACTAATCTAAGCTCAGTTATGGGTTTACAGGTTGGTGTGCTTGGGTTGTCACTAGCTTCCATACCCACAGTCATAAAACCCGCAAATTTATCTAGTTAAAATGTGATTTTAAACCGAACCTTAACCACACTGCTAAACGTGTGCCTAACCCTAACCTTAAATTTAAGACCAAAAAGCTAATTTTCGTAGCCAATTTTGACTTTGTGGCTGTGGAATCTGACTATAAAACAATTAAGAATATTAACCCTAGATTGCAGATGCTATGTATTGGCAATTGAGAGGCCTTGAATCCACCGGTCGGCCATATTGGCCCTCGCCAGTAGGAGCACTTCTCCATAGGAATGAATGGAATTCTACAGTATTTCAATTAAATATTTACATGTATTTAAGTATTTTGTTGTATAATTAAAAGGAATGCATTAAGGCACGTGTCAGTCATTCCATAGAGGGTCGGGTGTCTGCGGGTTTTCGTTTCTTTCTTGTACTTGATTGAATCGGCACTCCTTGGAATGAGTTTGAAACCCATGCATTAATGTGTCTGTGAATTAATAAACGTGGCAAAAATGTATGTAGATAGACATTTAATAAGTGCATTTATATAGCTTCCAAAATATTTTTTTACAGTTGTGGGGGAGTGCCAGTTGTCACTGCGTCCCCAATCAGTTATGCTTTCTAGTGTGTATATACATAATGTATAACTAGTTGATCAAAAAGCTAGTGGAAACCGTGTTCATTGGTGTTGACCAGTCCAATCCGACAGCACGTTTCCTGTCCAGACTGTTGTTGAAAAGTGAAACCAGCCAAGTCAGTTTGAAACAAAGAAGTATCTTTGAAACAAAGTGCGGTATATAGTTAGTACCGCGGATGTCTGGTCACCGCCATGGTCACGGTGCGCACCGCCACCGCTGCTGTGAAGACCAGCTCGAGCCAGCGGAACCGGGCCTGGACTATCAGCGCATTGACGTCGAGAAACTGCAGTATCTAAACCATGGGATCAACGGACATACAGGGAGAAGGTAATGTTATCGACTCCTTGAACGTAAAGTACATCTCAATTGAACCGTGTTGGTGTAGAAGCCCTGAATCCTCCACTGAAATGTTGTCTCTGCGTTATATCAAACACAGCCTTGCAGAAACACCATTGGTCCTGACTGAGATTGCATTGAGGCAGTGTGGCATGCATCAACTCTCTGAGATTTGATGCTTATTACTCACAATAAGTCAACCGGGGTGTATTGATTAGTGCAAAACGGGTTACAACGGAAAATGTTTTGCAACAAGTTTCTATTGGACAAATTCAGGTAGGTCCCTCCCCGTTTCGTTACGTTTGCTTCTGTTTGATATTGTTGGGTTCAAAGTGAATACACCCCCAGATCTGAGCCAGCTGTACAAACTCAAAGAGCAAGTAATGTAGCTAGCTTATTGCTTCGTGAGTGACATTTGACTCACTATTCACACAGATCAAGACAGCTAGTGACAAATTAGCTAGCTTCTGCTACATTATTGTCAGCGTGTTGAGGTTGATAACTGTGTGTTGTTGCATTGTCCCTATAGATACAATAACATGACCTTTGACACATGCAGAGAACCTGAGCAAGCCTTCCATCTCAATAGAGATCCACAGGCTCAGCTGGAATACCCATCTAAGTAAGAGAAGCAGAAGTGCACACACACACTAAAAGTAGTATTGATTTCCCAGAAAACAATGGGGTTTGTGGTCACTACTCACCCATAAAATAACATCTCTATATTTTTTTAATAACCAACCTAAAAACCCATTAAACTAATCAACCATAAATTGCCATTCTTTCCAGGATTGCCCGTTAATCACTTGTCCATTCACCTATCATGGAACTTTGAGACAGGGTCTACTACATTGGGCTGAAAGGGGAGGACTCCCAGGTGAGAACAAACATGAGACCGACGTCCAGTAAATTATCTTCTACAGCTCTGACAGCTGAGTTTACGGTTTTCTTATCGTTCTGTTGATTTCCAGAATTGTTTCACTTTATGTATCAGGCTTTACTTTGACTGTTCCATGTTGTCCATTTTTAATGGCAAAACTCCTGACCTCTGTCTCATCGGTTTTGCTTTCTTCCTCCCAGGCTCACAGACATGAAGTGACCTGAAGTCATCTGCAACTACGAGGTGTCCGCTAACCCTGCAGACCATAATGTTGACAGCATCATCCCACAAAACAAATGTAATCTGAGAAAAATGAGGGGTGGGATAGTTGCGTTGACAGATATGGGTCAAAATGTGGTGTGCTTTATACTTTGGCCAGGTATGACTAATACTGAATATCCGTGTCTAATATGGTGGGTGAACTTTCTCATTTGAGGTCAGGTATGACTAATACTGAATATCCGTGTCTAATATGGTGGGTGAACTTTCTCACTTGAGGTCAGGTATGACTAATACTGAATATCCGTGTCTAATATGGAGGGTGAACTTTCTCACTTGAGGTCAGGTATGACTAATACTGAATATCCGTGTCTAATATGGTGGGTGAACTTTCTCACTTGAGGTCAGGTATGACTAATACTGAATATCCGTGTCTAATATGGTGGGTGAACTTTCTCACTTGAGGTCAGGTATGACTAATACTGAATATCCGTGTCTAATATGGAGGGTGAACTTTCTCACTTGAGGTCAGGTATGACTAATACTGAATATCCGTGTCTAATATGGTGGGTGAACTTTCTCACTTGAGGTCAGGTATGACTAATACTGAATATCCGTGTCTAATATGGAGGGTGAACTTTCTCACTTGAGGTCAGGTATGACTAATACTGAATATCCGTGTCTAATATGGTGGGTGAACTTTCTCACTTGAGGTCAGGTATGACTAATACTGAATATCCGTGTCTAATATGGTGGGTGAACTTTCTCACTTGAGGTCAGGTATGACTAATACTGAATATCCGTGTCTAATATGGTGGGTGAACTTTCTCACTTGAGGTCAGGTATGACTAATACTGAATATCCGTGTCTAATATGGAGGGTGAACTTTCTCACTTGAGGTCAGGTATGACTAATACTGAATATCCGTGTCTAATATGGTGGGTGAACTTTCTCACTTGAGGTCAGGTATGACTAATACTGAATATCCGTGTCTAATATGGAGGGTGAACTTTCTCACTTGAGGTCAGGTATGACTAATACTGAATATCCGTGTCTAATATGGTGGGTGAACTTTCTCACTTGAGGTCAGGTATGACTAATACTGAATATCCGTGTCTAATATGGTGGGTGAACTTTCTCACTTGAGGTCAGGTATGACTAATACTGAATATCCGTGTCTAATATGGTGGGTGAACTTTCTCACTTGAGGTCAGGTATGACTAATACTGAATATCCGTGTCTAATATGGAGGGTGAACTTTCTCACTTGAGGTCAGGTATGACTAATACTGAATATCCGTGTCTAATATGGAGGGTGAACTTTCTCACTTGAGGTCAGGTATGACTAATACTGAATATCCGTGTCTAATATGGTGGGTGAACTTTCTCACTTGAGGTCAGGTATGACTAATACTGAATATCCGTGTCTAATATGGTGGGTGAACTTTCTCACTTGAGGTCAGGTATGACTAATACTGAATATCCGTGTCTAATATGGAGGGTGAACTTTCTCACTTGAGGTCAGGTATGACTAATACTGAATATCCGTGTCTAATATGGTGGGTGAACTTTCTCACTTGAGGTCAGGTATGACTAATACTGAATATCCGTGTCTAATATGGTGGGTGAACTTTCTCACTTGAGGTCAGGTATGACTAATACTGAATATCCGTGTCTAATATGGTGGGTGAACTTTCTCACTTGAGGTCAGGTATGACTAATACTGAATATCCGTGTCTAATATGGTGGGTGAACTTTCTCACTTGAGGTCAGGTATGACTAATACTGAATATCCGTGTCTAATATGGTGGGTGAACTTTCTCACTTGAGGTCAGGTATGACTAATACTGAATATCCGTGTCTAATATGGTGGGTGAACTTTCTCACTTGAGGTCAGGTATGACTAATACTGAATATCCGTGTCTAATATGGTGGGTGAACTTTCTCACTTGAGGTCAGGTATGACTAATACTGAATATCCGTGTCTAATATGGTGGGTGAACTTTCTCACTTGAGGTCAGGTATGACTAATACTGAATATCCGTGTCTAATATGGAGGGTGAACTTTCTCACTTGAGGTCAGGTATGACTAATACTGAATATCCGTGTCTAATATGGTGGGTGAACTTTCTCATTTGAGGTCAGGTATGACTAATACTGAATATCCGTGTCTAATATGGTGGGTGAACTTTCTCACTTGAGGTCAGGTATGACTAATACTGAATATCCGTGTCTAATATGGTGGGTGAACTTTCTCACTTGAGGTCAGGTATGACTAATACTGAATATCCGTGTCTAATATGGTGGGTGAACTTTCTCACTTGAGGTCAGGTATGACTAATACTGAATATCCGTGTCTAATATGGTGGGTGAACTTTCTCACTTGAGGTCAGGTATGACTAATACTGAATATCCGTGTCTAATATGGAGGGTGAACTTTCTCATTTGAGGTCAGGTATGACTAATACTGAATATCCGTGTCTAATATGGTGGGTGAACTTTCTCATTTGAGGTCAGGTATGACTAATACTGAATATCCGTGTCTAATATGGTGGGTGAACTTTCTCACTTGAGGTCAGGTATGACTAATACTGAATATCCGTGTCTAATATGGTGGGTGAACTTTCTCACTTGAGGTCAGGTATGACTAATACTGAATATCCGTGTCTAATATGGTGGGTGAACTTTCTCACTTGAGGTCAGGTATGACTAATACTGAATATCCGTGTCTAATATGGTGGGTGAACTTTCTCACTTGAGGTCAGGTATGACTAATACTGAATATCCGTGTCTAATATGGTGGGTGAACTTTCTCACTTGAGGTCAGGTATGACTAATACTGAATATCCGTGTCTAATATGGTGGGTGAACTTTCTCACTTGAGGTCAGGTATGACTAATACTGAATATCCGTGTCTAATATGGTGGGTGAACTTTCTCACTTGAGGTCAGGTATGACTAATACTGAATATCCGTGTCTAATATGGTGGGTGAACTTTCTCACTTGAGGTCAGGTATGACTAATACTGAATATCCGTGTCTAATATGGTTGGTGAACTTTCTCACTTGAGGTCAGGTATGACTAATACTGAATATCCGTGTCTAATATGGTGGGTGAACTTTCTCACTTGAGGTCAGGTATGACTAATACTGAATATCCGTGTCTAATATGGTGGGTGAACTTTCTCACTTGAGGTCAGGTATGACTAATACTGAATATCCGTGTCTAATATGGTGGGTGAACTTTCTCATTTGAGGTCAGGTATGACTAATACTGAATATCCGTGTCTAATATGGTGGGTGAACTTTCTCACTTGAGGTCAGGTATGACTAATACTGAATATCCGTGTCTAATATGGAGGGTGAACTTTCTCACTTGAGGTCAGGTATGACTAATACTGAATATCCGTGTCTAATATGGAGGGTGAACTTTCTCATTTGAGGTCAGGTATGACTAATACTGAATATCCGTGTCTAATATGGTGGGTGAACTTTCTCACTTGAGGTCAGGTATGACTAATACTGAATATCCGTGTCTAATATGGTGGGTGAACTTTCTCATTTGAGGTCAGGTATGACTAATACTGAATATCCGTGTCTAATATGGAGGGTGAACTTTCTCACTTGAGGTCAGGTATGACTAATACTGAATATCCGTGTCTAATATGGTGGGTGAACTTTCTCACTTGAGGTCAGGTATGACTAATACTGAATATCCGTGTCTAATATGGTGGGTGAACTTTCTCACTTGAGGTCAGGTATGACTAATACTGAATATCCGTGTCTAATATGGAGGGTGAACTTTCTCACTTGAGGTCAGGTATGACTAATACTGAATATCCGTGTCTAATATGGTGGGTGAACTTTCTCATTTGAGGTCAGGTATGACTAATACTGAATATCCGTGTCTAATATGGTGGGTGAACTTTCTCACTTGAGGTCAGGTATGACTAATACTGAATATCCGTGTCTAATATGGAGGGTGAACTTTCTCACTTGAGGTCAGGTATGACTAATACTGAATATCCGTGTCTAATATGGAGGGTGAACTTTCTCATTTGAGGTCAGGTATGACTAATACTGAATATCCGTGTCTAATATGGTGGGTGAACTTTCTCACTTGAGGTCAGGTATGACTAATACTGAATATCCGTGTCTAATATGGTGGGTGAACTTTCTCATTTGAGGTCAGGTATGACTAATACTGAATATCCGTGTCTAATATGGAGGGTGAACTTTCTCACTTGAGGTCAGGTATGACTAATACTGAATATCCGTGTCTAATATGGTGGGTGAACTTTCTCACTTGAGGTCAGGTATGACTAATACTGAATATCCGTGTCTAATATGGTGGGTGAACTTTCTCACTTGAGGTCAGGTATGACTAATACTGAATATCCGTGTCTAATATGGTGGGTGAACTTTCTCACTTGAGGTCAGGTATGACTAATACTGAATATCCGTGTCTAATATGGTGGGTGAACTTTCTCACTTGAGGTCAGGTATGACTAATACTGAATATCCGTGTCTAATATGGTGGGTGAACTTTCTCACTTGAGGTCAGGTATGACTAATACTGAATATCCGTGTCTAATATGGTGGGTGAACTTTCTCACTTGAGGTCAGGTATGACTAATACTGAATATCCGTGTCTAATATGGTGGGTGAACTTTCTCACTTGAGGTCAGGTATGACTAATACTGAATATCCGTGTCTAATATGGTGGGTGAACTTTCTCACTTGAGGTCAGGTATGACTAATACTGAATATCCGTGTCTAATATGGTGGGTGAACTTTCTCACTTGAGGTCAGGTATGACTAATACTGAATATCCGTGTCTAATATGGTGGGTGAACTTTCTCACTTGAGGTCAGGTATGACTAATACTGAATATCCGTGTCTAATATGGTGGGTGAACTTTCTCACTTGAGGTCAGGTATGACTAATACTGAATATCCGTGTCTAATATGGTGGGTGAACTTTCTCACTTGAGGTCAGGTATGACTAATACTGAATATCCGTGTCTAATATGGTGGGTGAACTTTCTCACTTGAGATCAGGTATGACTAATACTGAATATCCGTGTCTAATATGGTGGGTGAACTTTCTCACTTGAGGTCAGGTATGACTAATACTGAATATCCGTGTCTAATATGGAGGGTGAACTTTCTCACTTGAGGTCAGGTATGACTAATACTGAATATCCGTGTCTAATATGGTGGGTGAACTTTCTCACTTGAGGTCAGGTATGACTAATACTGAATATCCGTGTCTAATATGGTGGGTGAACTTTCTCACTTGAGGTCAGGTATGACTAATACTGAATATCCGTGTCTAATATGGTGGGTGAACTTTCTCATTTGAGGTCAGGTATGACTAATACTGAATATCCGTGTCTAATATGGTGGGTGAACTTTCTCACTTGAGGTCAGGTATGACTAATACTGAATATCCGTGTCTAATATGGTGGGTGAACTTTCTCACTTGAGGTCAGGTATGACTAATACTGAATATCCGTGTCTAATATGGTGGGTGAACTTTCTCACTTGAGGTCAGGTATGACTAATACTGAATATCCGTGTCTAATATGGTGGGTGAACTTTCTCACTTGAGGTCAGGTATGACTAATACTGAATATCCGTGTCTAATATGGTGGGTGAACTTTCTCACTTGAGGTCAGGTATGACTAATACTGAATATCCGTGTCTAATATGGTGGGTGAACTTTCTCACTTGAGGTCAGGTATGACTAATACTGAATATCCGTGTCTAATATGGAGGGTGAACTTTCTCACTTGAGGTCAGGTATGACTAATACTGAATATCCGTGTCTAATATGGTGGGTGAACTTTCTCATTTGAGGTCAGGTATGACTAATACTGAATATCCGTGTCTAATATGGTGGGTGAACTTTCTCACTTGAGGTCAGGTATGACTAATACTGAATATCTGTGTCTAATATGGAGGGTGAACTTTCTCACTTGAGGTCAGGTATGACTAATACTGAATATCCGTGTCTAATATGGAGGGTGAACTTTCTCATTTGAGGTCAGGTATGACTAATACTGAATATCCGTGTCTAATATGGTGGGTGAACTTTCTCACTTGAGGTCAGGTATGACTAATACTGAATATCCGTGTCTAATATGGTGGGTGAACTTTCTCATTTGAGGTCAGGTATGACTAATACTGAATATCCGTGTCTAATATGGAGGGTGAACTTTCTCACTTGAGGTCAGGTATGACTAATACTGAATATCCGTGTCTAATATGGTGGGTGAACTTTCTCACTTGAGGTCAGGTATGACTAATACTGAATATCCGTGTCTAATATGGTGGGTGAACTTTCTCACTTGAGGTCAGGTATGACTAATACTGAATATCCGTGTCTAATATGGTGGGTGAACTTTCTCACTTGAGGTCAGGTATGACTAATACTGAATATCCGTGTCTAATATGGTGGGTGAACTTTCTCACTTGAGGTCAGGTATGACTAATACTGAATATCCGTGTCTAATATGGTGGGTGAACTTTCTCACTTGAGGTCAGGTATGACTAATACTGAATATCCGTGTCTAATATGGTGGGTGAACTTTCTCACTTGAGGTCAGGTATGACTAATACTGAATATCCGTGTCTAATATGGTGGGTGAACTTTCTCACTTGAGGTCAGGTATGACTAATACTGAATATCCGTGTCTAATATGGTGGGTGAACTTTCTCACTTGAGGTCAGGTATGACTAATACTGAATATCCGTGTCTAATATGGTGGGTGAACTTTCTCACTTGAGGTCAGGTATGACTAATACTGAATATCCGTGTCTAATATGGTGGGTGAACTTTCTCACTTGAGGTCAGGTATGACTAATACTGAATATCCGTGTCTAATATGGAGGGTGAACTTTCTCACTTGAGGTCAGGTATGACTAATACTGAATATCCGTGTCTAATATGGTGGGTGAACTTTCTCACTTGAGGTCAGGTATGACTAATACTGAATATCCGTGTCTAATATGGAGGGTGAACTTTCTCACTTGAGGTCAGGTATGACTAATACTGAATATCCGTGTCTAATATGGTGGGTGAACTTTCTCACTTGAGGTCAGGTATGACTAATACTGAATATCCGTGTCTAATATGGAGGGTGAACTTTCTCACTTGAGGTCAGGTATGACTAATACTGAATATCCGTGTCTAATATGGTGGGTGAACTTTCTCACTTGAGGTCAGGTATGACTAATACTGAATATCCGTGTCTAATATGGTGGGTGAACTTTCTCACTTGAGGTCAGGTATGACTAATACTGAATATCCGTGTCTAATATGGTGGGTGAACTTTCTCACTTGAGGTCAGGTATGACTAATACTGAATATCCGTGTCTAATATGGAGGGTGAACTTTCTCATTTGAGGTCAGGTATGACTAATACTGAATATCCGTGTCTAATATGGTGGGTGAACTTTCTCACTTGAGGTCAGGTATGACTAATACTGAATATCCGTGACTAATATGGTGGGTGAACTTTCTCACTTGAGGTCAGGTATGACTAATACTGAATATCCGTGTCTAATATGGTGGGTGAACTTTCTCACTTGAGGTCAGGTATGACTAATACTGAATATCCGTGTCTAATATGGTGGGTGAACTTTCTCACTTGAGGTCAGGTATGACTAATACTGAATATCCGTGTCTAATATGGTGGGTGAACTTTCTCACTTGAGGTCAGGTATGACTAATACTGAATATCCGTGTCTAATATGGAGGGTGAACTTTCTCACTTGAGGTCAGGTATGACTAATACTGAATATCCGTGTCTAATATGGTGGGTGAACTTTCTCACTTGAGGTCAGGTATGACTAATACTGAATATCCGTGTCTAATATGGTGGGTGAACTTTCTCACTTGAGGTCAGGTATGACTAATACTGAATATCCGTGTCTAATATGGTGGGTGAACTTTCTCACTTGAGGTCAGGTATGACTAATACTGAATATCCGTGTCTAATATGGTGGGTGAACTTTCTCACTTGAGGTCAGGTATGACTAATACTGAATATCCGTGTCTAATATGGAGGGTGAACTTTCTCATTTGAGGTCAGGTATGACTAATACTGAATATCCGTGTCTAATATGGAGGGTGAACTTTCTCACTTGAGGTCAGGTATGACTAATACTGAATATCCGTGTCTAATATGGTGGGTGAACTTTCTCACTTGAGGTCAGGTATGACTAATACTGAATATCCGTGTCTAATATGGTGGGTGAACTTTCTCACTTGAGGTCAGGTATGACTAATACTGAATATCCGTGTCTAATATGGTGGGTGAACTTTCTCACTTGAGGTCAGGTATGACTAATACTGAATATCCGTGTCTAATATGGTGGGTGAACTTTCTCACTTGAGGTCAGGTATGACTAATACTGAATATCCGTGTCTAATATGGTGGGTGAACTTTCTCACTTGAGGTCAGGTATGACTAATACTGAATATCCGTGTCTAATATGGAGGGTGAACTTTCTCATTTGAGGTCAGGTATGACTAATACTGAATATCCGTGTCTAATATGGTGGGTGAACTTTCTCACTTGAGGTCAGGTATGACTAATACTGAATATCCGTGTCTAATATGGTGGGTGAACTTTCTCACTTGAGGTCAGGTATGACTAATACTGAATATCCGTGTCTAATATGGTGGGTGAACTTTCTCACTTGAGGTCAGGTATGACTAATACTGAATATCCGTGTCTAATATGGTGGGTGAACTTTCTCACTTGAGGTCAGGTATGACTAATACTGAATATCCGTGTCTAATATGGAGGGTGAACTTTCTCATTTGAGGTCAGGTATGACTAATACTGAATATCCGTGTCTAATATGGAGGGTGAACTTTCTCATTTGAGGTCAGGTATGACTAATACTGAATATCCGTGTCTAATATGGTGGGTGAACTTTCTCACTTGAGGTCAGGTATGACTAATACTGAATATCCGTGTCTAATATGGTGGGTGAACTTTCTCACTTGAGGTCAGGTATGACTAATACTGAATATCCGTGTCTAATATGGTGGGTGAACTTTCTCACTTGAGGTCAGGTATGACTAATACTGAATATCCGTGTCTAATATGGTGGGTGAACTTTCTCACTTGAGGTCAGGTATGACTAATACTGAATATCCGTGTCTAATATGGAGGGTGAACTTTCTCATTTGAGGTCAGGTATGACTAATACTGAATATCCGTGTCTAATATGGTGGGTGAACTTTCTCACTTGAGGTCAGGTATGACTAATACTGAATATCCGTGTCTAATATGGTGGGTGAACTTTCTCACTTGAGGTCAGGTATGACTAATACTGAATATCCGTGTCTAATATGGTGGGTGAACTTTCTCACTTGAGGTCAGGTATGACTAATACTGAATATCCGTGTCTAATATGGTGGGTGAACTTTCTCACTTGAGGTCAGGTATGACTAATACTGAATATCCGTGTCTAATATGGAGGGTGAACTTTCTCACTTGAGGTCAGGTATGACTAATACTGAATATCCGTGTCTAATATGGAGGGTGAACTTTCTCACTTGAGGTCAGGTATGACTAATACTGAATATCCGTGTCTAATATGGTGGGTGAACTTTCTCACTTGAGGTCAGGTATGACTAATACTGAATATCCGTGTCTAATATGGTGGGTGAACTTTCTCACTTGAGGTCAGGTATGACTAATACTGAATATCCGTGTCTAATATGGAGGGTGAACTTTCTCATTTGAGGTCAGGTATGACTAATACTGAATATCCGTGTCTAATATGGAGGGTGAACTTTCTCATTTGAGGTCAGGTATGACTAATACTGAATATCCGTGTCTAATATGGTGGGTGAACTTTCTCATTTGAGGTCAGGTATGACTAATACTGAATATCCGTGTCTAATATGGATTTCCTCAGTTGTTACACGTATTGTACCACAGAATGGAGGCTGAAGGAAGTGAGTAAATTGAAATGTTTGGTAAATAAATACATGTAATGTCACTCGCTGGTAACCCTGTGATAAAGCATCAGTGCTTTTATCTAGAACTATATCTGGACACTGTTGTATTATAACAACCTGTCTTAGCAAAAATGGAATGACTCCAAAGTCCCCTGCAGTGGGAGCTCACTCACATTCTTTCATCCAAGCTCTGAATGACATGGCAATAATGTGACTATGTAGACATTTTGACACAACCAAAGTAGATCAGCATAAGGTTTTCATTTGATTGGATTAGATTTGACCTATATTCCCACGTTTAGGGGTGAGTTTGTTACTATACCACACTGCTTTCTTTGACACCCACCAAACAAAAGCGGAATGACAGCCAGTGGCTGAATGTGATGGCTTTGTGCGACATGTTGGAGTTGGGAATTACAGGAAAAATGCTGTATGCGTAGTCTGAGAAATAGAAAGTGTCCCCTGCTGTTTGTAATGTTATTATTTGAAGAATAAAGATATGTGTTACATAAGAGAATAGTTGTATCTTGTTTAATTAGTATATAATTTAATTGACATGTAGATTTGGGATTAATAAAAGGCAGTATTGTTATTTTATTGAAAAGATGCTCTTTGTATTTGGGATAATATTTGTTTAGTATATGTGGTAATGTATTGCTTATTAAAGTACCAGTTGATGGCAGGGTGGTCTGTAAACGCGAGGCTGTGGACGTCATCATGACGTCACGTGGATGAATCCCCGCCCCTCTACACCAGGAGCGGAAGTTCCGCTGATATTCTGGGACAGCAAGTGGTGAGTGTATGAATTTGTATTAACGGGCCGCGGTTTTACAATTCTCCTTTACCCCGTCCGAACCGAACCGAACCAACATGGGCCCCTAGTTAGCGCTGTGGTTCAAGGCCATGACGAAGTGATGTATAGAAATAACCGGTGGAATTTAGGCCACTTGTCAGTCTACCGGGACCGGGACCGGGACCGGGAGCGGAGACCATACAGACTGCTGCTGTGGTAGCTTGCTAAACGACGCATTGTGAGGATTTGTAGCCAGCTAAACAGGATTAAGGGGTTCTTGGATGTAGCTAACTAGCTTTCCCATGTTGGAAACAATCTAGCTTTCGGCTTTTCCCTAAGCCTCTCCTGGTTTCTCCTGGTTTTTCCTGGTCGCACAACGTCAACGACTGGACCCCATTGTTTCTTCATCCCCACTCCCTTCCTTTCCTCGAGTTAGATAATGATCTAAATATCCGGACCCTGAATGGCAGGTTGTTTATGTATTGCCACATAAACTCACTTCATTAGGTACACCTTGCTAGTACCGGGTTGGACCCCCTTTTACCTTCAGAACTGCCTTAATTCTTCATGGCATAAATTCAAGGTGCTGGAAACATTCCTCAGAGATTCTGGTCCATGTTGACATTATAGCATCAGTTGCTGCAGATTTGTCGTCTGAACATCCATGATGTGAATCTCCCGTTCCACCACATCCATGATGTGAATCTCCCGTTCCACCACATCCATGATGTGAATCTCCCGTTCCACCACATCCATGATGTGAATCTCCCGTTCCACCACATCCATGATGTGAATCTCCCGTTCCACCACATCCATGATGTGAATCTCCCGTTCCACCACATCCATGATGTGAATCTCCCGTTCCACCACATCCATGATGTGAATCTCCCGTTCCACCACATCCATGATGTGAATCTCCCGTTCCACCACATCCCAAAGGTTCTCTACTGAATTGAGATCTGGTGACTGTGGAGGCCATTTCAGTACAGTGAACTCATTGTCAAGAAACCAGTCTGAGATGATGTGAGCTTTGTGACATGGCGCGTTATCCTGCTGGAAGTAGCCATTAGAAGATGGATATACTGTGGTCATAAAGAGATGGACATGGTCAGCAACAATACTCAGGTAGGCTGTGGCGTTTAAACCATGCTCAATTGGTACCAAAGTGTGCCAAGAAAATATCCCCCACACCATTACACCAACAACACCAGCCTGAACCGTTGGTACAAGGCAGGATGGATCCATGCTTTCATGTTGTTTACGCCACATTCTGACCCGACCATCTGAATGTTGCAGCAGAAACTCATCAGACCAGGCAACGTTTTTCCAATCTTCTATTGTCCAGTTTTGGTGGGCCCGTGCAAATTGTAGCCTCAGTTTCCTGTTCTTCGCTGACAGGAGCGGCACCCGGGGTGGTCTTCTGCTGCTGTAGTGGCACCCGGGGTGGTCTTCTGCTGCTGTAGGCCGTCTGCTTCAAGGTTCAACGTGTTGTGAGTTCAGAGATGCTCGTCTGCATACCTTGGTTGTGAGGGAAAATCCCAGTAGATCAGCACTTTCTGAAATACTCAAACCAGCCCGTCTGGCACCAACAACCATGCCACGTTCAAAGTCACTTAAATCACCTTTCTTCCCCATTCTGATGCTTGGTTTGAACCTCAGCAGGTCGTCTTGACCATGTCTACACGCCTAAATGCATTGAGTTGCTGCCACGTGATTGGCTGATTAGATATTTGCGTTAGCGAGCAGTTGTACCTAATGAAGTGGCCAGTGAGTGTATGTCTAATATTAAATGATAACCGGCATATGTTGCAAGTAATTAGTCACACCAGCTAGCTAGCCTGCATAACCTAGCTGGCTAATAAAACCAGGGTGTAATCAAACAGTTCTGTTTTACAACCAAAACTAAAATGCAGGTAAGTCCCTCCCCGTACCATTTAAGAAACGTTTTGCAACAGAATCAGCGGAATGAATATATCCCATGTGTTGCTGGTGCTAGCTGGCTATACTGACTGCCCATATGACTCGATGCTTGCCTAGTGGCAAGAATGTACGTACCGGGTACACCTTACAGGGCCTTTATCCCAGTAATAAACCTTACAGGGCCTTTATCCCAGTAATACACCTTACAGGGCCTTTATCCCAGTAATAAACCTTACAGGGCCTTTATCCCAGTAATAAACCTTACAGGGCCTTTATCCCAGTAATAAACCTTACAGGGCCTTTATCCCAGTAATAAACCTTACAGGGCCTTTATCCCAGTAATACACCTTACAGGGCCTTTATCCCAGTAATAAACCTTACAGGGCCTTTATCCCAGTAATAAACCTTACAGGGCCTTTATCTCAGTAATAAACCTTACAGGGCCTTTATCCCAGTAATAAACCTTACAGGGCCTTTATCTCAGTAATAAACCTTACAGGGCCTTTATCCCAGTAATAAACCTTACAGGGCCTTTATCCCAGTAATAAACCTTACAGGGTCTTTATCTCAGTAATAAACCTTACAGGGTCTTTATCCCAGTAATAAACCTTACAGGGCCTTTATCCCAGTAATAAACCTTACAGGGCCTTTATCCCAGTAATAAACCTTACAGGGACTTTATCCCAGTAATAATTCCCATTGACTACTGAGGAAATCGAGCCAGTAGTTGCTGTAAATGCTGAATAAAGGGCCAAGACGGCACATTTTCCTTACGCCAACCATTGAACCTGTCAACATTTAGTTAGTCCTAGCCAGTTTAATGCAAGTCAGATGGGAACTCACGATGTTGTAGCCGTGCATGGACGGCATTGTTTGTAATCACCCGTGCAGAGGGGGAGAGAGGTGACCGTGAAATCAGTGCATTTACATCACGGCTTAGCTTTCCCCCACTGATGACAGGGTCAATGCAGGACAAGCAGCTTTTTGCGGTCTTTCTGCCCTCTGACGGGACTGGGGATGTTTACCTAGCAAATACAATTATAGGCTGGCTAACATTAAGTGATGGTATAAAGTCAAAGATTACACTGGCATGCTGGAACAAAGCCTCCTGTTTCTGTCATTGATGCTCGATACTATTATCCAATTGCTTCAGAACAGGCCTACTAGCTGAGAGCACATCAGATGGCACTACCCTAACCTTAACCCCTACCCTAACCATAACTTTTACCTAACCTTAACCCTACCTTAGCCATTTTATTGGGGGTAGGGATGTCCCGAGGATCCTGATAGCAAGGGCCGAGTGCTGTAGGCCTACCTGCCTGGGGGAATCAAATAGCTCGGCCTATTAAAGTGTGCAATAGCTGACAAGGAAATTAGGCAAAGGCACAATGAGCATTCATGGCATTGCAGTTCAGACAGTTATTGTGATGCACAGCCCAGTTCTTTCTCCCTGTTGAGCCTGTCATGGCCTGATCTGGCTCTTTCTCTGTCTCTCCCTTGCTTTCACTAACTGGAATTGTAACTAACATGGTGTATAATCTCCCTAAAGGTTTTTACATTAACCTCACTTAGCCTTTTAATTCCTCCTCTTCCTTTCTCTTGCTCGCCTCATCTCTTTGTTGTCATATCTGTCGCTCAGCGTGACTCTACGAGGGTATTACGTGTAGACTTGCCAGCAGATCCATTATCAGTGGCACAACTACTAGCCTATTGGCATTTTGGTTAATAACATAAATGCAGTTAGGAGGCATGCATTTAGTTAATGAGTTTTAGAACTTGCTGACTGAAGATATTCTTCTCTGTACTCAGCCTGTCTCTTTGGTTCAAAGCAGCCATAATCTGTGGGATGTTCAGTTCTTTTGTCATCATGTCTGTCCCTATGCTGAATAGCTGCATTGATAACCAGCCAACGTCATCGATATGCTCTTTCCCACAGCCTCTCTCTAGCACCTCATACAGTGTATGTGTGGCAACAACATGTCTCTGCCGCTGCTTGCCGAGGCTGTGACGGTGTCTGGGACAGAGAAGGAGACTGCTGCGGTGAGAGACCACACACCATAGTGTAACTTACGGCATACATCAGCAAATTTGCCCACTTGTATCAAAGGATGCGCAGGAGTTGCCATGCTAAATATAATCTGTTGTTCAGAGGATACTAACGAGTACCGTGATACTGGTATCGTCCCGGTTCTACTGTGAACCCACTGGGCAAAAACTGGTTAAATCAACGTTTTTTCAACAACAAAAAATCTATGCGGTGACTTTGAATCAATCAATGTAACTGATTGGATTTGCCAAAAGTCCTCAGCGTCAGAGAATTGAGTCTTTTCACCCAACTTTTAAGCGAAATCCAATGACATGGATTTCGCATTGAATTCACGTTAGTTGACCACTCAGCCAAATGTAAAGAACAGTTGACGTTGAAATGCTGCCCTGTGGGAAATGATTGGGCCAAATGTAAAGAACATTTGACGTTGAAATGCAGTCTGTGCCCTGTGGGAAATGATTGGGCCTGGTTGCACAGCCCTAGCAGAACCGTTCTGTTTTAGAATGAGGGCGGTTTAAGGCATATCAAATCGATTACATCAAGATGCCTCTGATAAATGCTATTCTTTCGTTGGCCAGCGGTAATATCTACAGAGTAGTCCTGGCAGCAGTGTGAATCTGCCCTTTGCTGTTGCTATTGGGCCTGATTCACCTGTACATGGTGTTCATATGTAAATACAGTGCAGTAGCCAGTAAACTAGCATGCTCACTGGTGTTCTGTGTGGTTTATAATGTACCTTTAACCAATGTAAAACGGTAAATCTCCCCAACACAGGTGATCTTCCTTCATGGTTTGGGTGACTCAGGGTAAGTTTTCTGTCTTAAGCCTGTTGCATGCTTCCCAGTCAACAGTTTGCATATATTATAACAACATCTTGAGAAGCTTTTTCCGTTTTGGTGTTGGCTATTTAGTTTTTTTCGCTGTTCATGAACATATCTTTTTTTCTTGAGGCAAGTCGAAGTTCGGTAGCCGAAGTCTACGCCCCTTTGTCGGTGATTGGTCAACAGTACTACTCCTAGTAGGATTGGTTACTATGGACGGGATAATTCAATTAAGTGTTTATTGTCATTCAACGAGAGATGACTAGTTTTCATGCAAATGTTTTCACCAAACATCTTAGTTAGATGTAAAATTGCACGACATCCTCTGCAAAAACATACATTTATTGCAGATTTCTTGATTTATCTTAGATGAATTCCATACTAATTTGCGGAAGTCTGCACATTCTTATACACGGTCATTGGTGTATACTGTCTATGTTGTTGCTACGGCTTCTCAAGAGGGACAAACGGTAAAATTTTTCTTGTTTTTCAAGCAACAGTCTTGAGGGAGTATGTGAGGCATTCTCTTCGCTTAGCCGAGTTCTGCTAGAAGGAAACCAAACCTAGTATGCGGGGGCCTTTTTAAAGATATATATATATTTAACCTTTATTTAACTAGGCAAGTCAGTTAAGAACAAATTCTTATTTACAATGACGGCCTACCCCGGCCAAACTCGGACGCTGGTAGGCCGTCATCGCTGGGCCAATTATAAATCGTTGTGTCTTAAAGCCTAATCAGTTTATAGTACCACTTTCTCCTTGTCTTCCTGTTGTCAGGCATGGCTGGGCAGATGCCATGACGGCTATCCGACTGCCACATGTAAAGTATATCTGCCCCCACGCGTAAGTCTCTGTTATTATATTCTGACATGTTTATTTCTCTGCTTGAGTGCCTCAGTTTCTAGAGTATGTTGTAATAAAATACTTATCTTTGCTTTGTTATACAACCATTTATTATTCATCCTCCCATGTGTGTTTACATTGATTCACTTGTTTGTCCACAGGCCCAGAATCCCTGTAACTCTTAATATGAAGATGACCATGACCTCATGGTGAGTCATATGTTTGCATTGATCTGAAAGATATGCGACTCTAACGTACACTTCAGTGGAAAATATATTTCCTTTTGGTAAGAGATTTGGTGAACATGGAATTCCTACACACTCTATCAGGATACCAGCGGACCACAAGATATACCATGAGCTTCACAAGTATTGGGACAGTTGTTTTGGCTCTGTACTCCAGCACTTTGGATCTGAAATTATACAATGATTGGGGTACAGACTGTCGGCTTAGCTTCAGGGAATTTGAACTTTTGCTTCCCTAAATTGTACATCCTGATATGGATGGAAATACCCTAACATTTAAGTTGATACTGTAACCTCATAGTCATTGTAACATTTAAAATCCAAAGTGCTGGAGTAAAAAGCCAGTACTTTTGGAGTTCACTGTATGAGATTTGTATTGAATCGACTGACCATGGATCTGTGCCTTTCTATAGGTTCGACCTGATGGGTCTCGGCCCAGATTCTCCAGAGGACGAGGCTGGCATCAAGAGGGCAGCAGAGAACAGTAAGTCATTCAGTGGAACAGCAGTACTATACATGTCACATATAGCATAGTAGATACGTATATATATCATGCCAAGCTCTATTCACATAACCATGTTAGCCAAAGCACTGTGTGCATCAAAACTAGACAGTATCTGTCCCCCTAGGTACTGTATATGTTCAGTTTCTTTTTTCACTCTTTTCCACAGTCAAGGCCATAATCGACCATGAGGCAAAGAATGGGATACCTGCCAATCGTGTGCTGCTTGGAGGGTTCTCTCAGGTAAGGGTTAGGGTTAGGGTAAGGTCAATATGAATCTCTATGTAGGGAGGGTTCTCTCAGGTCAATATGAATCTCTATGTAGGGAGGGTTCTCTCAGGTCAATATGAATCTCTATGGAGGGAGGTTCTCTCAGGTCAATATGAATCGTTATGTAGGGAGGTTCTCTCAGGTCAATATGAATCGTTATGGAGGGAGGTTCTCTCAGGTCAATATGAATCGTTATGGAGGGAGGGTTCTCTCAGGTCAATATGAATCGTTATGGAGGGAGGGTTCTCTCAGGTCAATATGAATCGTTATGTAGGGAGGGTTCTCTCAGGTCAATATGAATCTCTATGTAGGGAGGGTTCTCTCAGGTCAATATGAATCTCTATGGAGGGAGGGTTCTCTCAGGTCAATATGAATCTCTATGTAGGGAGGGTTCTCTCAGGTCAATATGAATCTCTATGTAGGGAGGGTTCTCTCAGGTCAATATGAATCGTTATGGAGGGAGGGTTCTCTCAGGTCAATATGAATCGTTATGTAGGGAGGGTTCTCTCAGGTCAATATGAATCTCTATGTAGGGAGGGTTCTCTCAGGTCAATATGAATCGTTATGTAGGGAGGGTTCTCTCAGGTCAATATGAATCTCTATGTAGGGAGGGTTCTCTCAGGTCAATATGAATCGTTATGTAGGGAGGGTTCTCTCAGGTCAATATGAATCTCTATGTAGGGAGGGTTCTCTCAGGTCAATATGAATCTCTATGGAGGGAGGGTTCTCTCAGGTCAATATGAATCTCTATGGAGGGAGGGTTCTCTCAGGTCAATATGAATCGTTATGTAGGGAGGGTTCTCTCAGGTCAGTATGAATCGTTATGGAGGGAGGGTTCTCTCAGGTCAATATGAATCGTTATGGAGGGAGGGTTCTCTCAGGTCAGTATGAATCTCTATGTAGGGAGGGTTCTCTCAGGTCAATATGAATCGTTATGTAGGGAGGGTTCTCTCAGGTCAGTATGAATCGTTATGGAGGGAGGGTTCTCTCAGGTCAGTATGAATCGTTATGGAGGGAGGGTTCTCTCAGGTCAATATGAATCGTTATGGAGGTGTTGCTCAGATGAAGTCATCTTTGTCCAGTTCCTGATTGTCAGTGATTTTCAACATTGCTGTTTAAACTGTGTAAACCATGAACAACATCTCCATGGTTCTAAAGGCATTCTCCCTCTCTTCCCCTCTATTGTTCCTCGTCCCAGGGTGGGGCTCTGTCCTTGTATACCGCCCTCACCTGTCAGCAGCAATTGGCGGGTGTGGTCGCTCTCAGTTGCTGGCTACCGCTTCACAAGAGTTTCCCACAGGTACATTTACACAGCTTACAGTACTCTCAGTCCCCTGAACATACAACAGAGCTGTTTCTTTTATTACTGGGAGATTGGTGTTAGAACCTGGTCTTAATCTTCACTTTTTGTTTGTATTAATTGGATGTAATTGTCTGTTGTGCCCATTAGGCGGCGAGCGCCAGCGGGAACAGGGACATGCCCATACTGCAGTGTCATGGGGAGATGGACCCCATGATCCCAGTGCAGTTTGGGACCATGACGGCCGAGAAGCTCAAGATCATCGTCAACCCTCAGAAAATCACTTTCCGGACCTACCCAGGACTCATGCACAGCTCCTGTCCTCAGGTAGAAGGAGATTTTGGTTGTAACATCCATGAGTATCAATGTTGTTATGTGTGTTCATTGTTTTCAATGTGGAAGTATTCATTAAGCTTCTTCATTTTGATTTTCCAGGAGATGGCAGCAGTGAAGGAATTCATTGAGAAGCAGTTGCCCCGAATCTGACCTCACCTCAACCCCACTGTGACCCTAGACACTGACCTCTGACCTGCCATTCTCCCACAGGAAACAGCCATGAGCACCGCCCCCTCCCCACACATACACAGTAACACTTACTTTCACATATCATCATCATATACACATAATACATGCCTCATTCCATAAACATCCAACCGACGCACATCAAACTGGACACATACCATTTATTAACACACAACATTAACACACAACAAATCATCCCTTTTTGAGTGAGAATCACATCACTCACACAGTACATCCCCTGGGATTATTTTCTCTCTTTTCCAACACACCTTTATTCCCGCTTTCTTTCTCTCAATCTATCTCTCCTCTTTTCACAACCTCCACTCCTGTTTCCCTCCTATGCTGTGTGTGTCAGTGAGTCAGTCAGTTACTGAGCAGGTGGTCCTGTTGCTAGATACCACCCAGTGTCAGAGAGCCCGACCCAGGCTGAGGAGATATCAGGTTCAGCAGCCTGTGGTTCTGGTCCTCAGGCCCGATGTCTGGTGCTGTCTGGAGTGACTCTGGTGCCATGCTGCTCTGCATGCGGTTCCCAACGGGTTCACGGCCGCTGGCGGGGTTGTGGTCACAACCCAGCTACCCATGGGTGACCCTGTTCCTCCTGGGTGCCCCTACCTGTGCTGATTCAAATATCTGACATTATTACAAAACATTGAAATAAAGGAAACCAATGGATCATTATTTTTACCACCATCTTCTGTTCTTTACCACCATTTAAGGCTATTGATGATATGGATAAAGTGTACATTTATATGATTTATTTATTTTGATACAAATTAATGTAGAAAACCAGACATTAAGTCCAAAATGATGAAGTGGCAGCGTTTCAATGAAATGTGTTGACTAATAAAGATTAACATGTTTAATTTCATACACCTGAAATGGCTTAGAGCTTAAAACAAATCCTAGAAATGGTTTAAATTACCTGTCATCTGTTTCACTAAATAAATAGTCATCAAAGATAAACTAGATTGGTGATGTATCACTCCAGATTGAACCAGACCAGGACATAACTTCACTCATTTGACTGCTGCTCTTCCCTCTTAGCATTTAGCATTTAGCATTTGACCAGTGAGCAGAGTTTCGTTCCATCCACGTCTCCAGAACAGATCAGTTTCAGCTCTCACACTGACAGGTCATTTTAACTGTCTAGCAGAACTATTTACTCAGTTGACAACTTACTGGCACACACTAGTACAGTGTGAAAAGGTCAGTTAATTCTTGAAAAGGGTATACACTGGGAATGCTTTGATAGAAAAATAAAAGCTGTTCCTTTTAATTGAAGGGTGATTTTTAAAAAGCATGAATCTTGAACAACTTGCTGAGGTTGGGTGTATGACTTTAACTCTGAGTCAGTGCTAAAATCAGCTGTGTTTTTCTTCTGTCAATGTTGTCTCTTTGATGACCTGTTCTGTTCCTGAAACCTCAGTTTAAATGCTAGACATTGTAGAATAAATGTCTCTTACTCCCTAATTTGTTTTTCCATCTTCCTCACGTCATCTTCCTTGACCCGACACATCTGTTGTTACTTTTCACTCGTACTAGTGGGCTACATTTTGTAGGCTTTTCACTCGTACTAGTGGGCTACATTTTGAATGCTTTTCACTCGTACTAGTGGGCTACATTTTGTAGGCTTTTCACTTGTAGTACTAGTGGGCTACATTTTGTAGGCTTTTCACTCGTACTAGTGGGCTACATTTTGAATGCTTTTCACTCGTACTAGTGGGCTACATTTTGTAGGCTTTTCACTTGTACTAGTGGGCTACATTTTGTAGGCTTTTCACTTGTAGTACTAGTGGGCTACATTTTGTAGGCTTTTCACTCGTACTAGTGGGCTACATTTTGTAGGCTTTTCACTTGTACTAGTGGGCTACATTTTGAATGCTTTTCACTTGTACTAGTGGGAAACGTTTTGTAGGCTTTTCACTTGTAGTACTAGTGGGCTACATTTTGTAGGCTTTTCACTTTTAGTACTAGTGGGCTACATTTTGTAGGCTTTTCACTTGTAGTACTAGTGGGCTACATTTTGTAGGCTTTTCACTTGTAGTACTAGTGGGCTACATTTTGTAGGCTTTTCACTTGTAGTACTAGTGGGCTACATTTTGTAGGCTTTTCACTCGTACTAGTGGGCTACATTTTGTAGGCTTTTCACTTGTAGTACTAGTGGGCTACATTTTGTAGGCTTTTCACTTGTAGTACTAGTGGGCTACATTTTGTAGGCTTTTCACTTGTACTAGTGGGCTACATTTTGTAGGCTTTTCACTTGTACTAGTGGGCTACATTTTGTAGGCTTTTCACTTGTACTAGTGGGCTACATTTTGTAGGCTTTTCACTTGTAGTACTAGTGGGCTACATTTTGTAGGCTTTTCACTTGTAGTACTAGTGGGCTACATTTTGTAGGCTTTTCACTTGTACTAGTGGGCTACATTTTGAATGCTTTTCACTCGTACTAGTGGGCTACATTTTGTAGGCTTTTCACTTGTAGTACTAGTGGGCTACATTTTGTAGGCTTTTCACTTGTAGTACTAGTGGGCTACATTTTGAATGCTTTTCACTCGTACTAGTGGGCTACATTTTGTAGGCTTTTCACTTGTAGTACTAGTGGGCTACATTTTGTAGGCTTTTCACTCGTACTAGTGGGCTACATTTTGAATGCTTTTCACTCGTACTAGTGGGCTACATTTTGAATGCTTTTCACTTGTACTAGTGGGATACGTTTTGTAGGCTTTTCACTTGTAGTACTAGTGGGCTACATTTTGTAGGCTTTTCACTTTTAGTACTAGTGGGCTACATTTTGTAGGCTTTTCACTTGTACTAGTGGGCTACATTTTGTAGGCTTTTCACTTTTAGTACTAGTGGGCTACATTTTGTAGGCTTTTCACTTTTAGTACTAGTGGGCTACATTTTGTAGGCTTTTCACTTTTAGTACTAGTGGGCTACATTTTGTAGGCTTTTCACTCGTACTAGTGGGCTACATTTTGTAGGCTTTTCACTTGTAGTACTAGTGGGCTACATTTTGTAGGCTTTTCACTTGTAGTACTAGTGGGCTACATTTTGTAGGCTTTTCACTCGTACTAGTGGGCTACATTTTGTAGGCTTTTCACTTGTACTAGTGGGCTACATTTTGTAGGCTTTTCACTTGTACTAGTGGGCTACATTTTGTAGGCTTTTCACTTGTAGTACTAGTGGGCTACATTTTGTAGGCTTTTCACTTGTAGTACTAGTGGGCTACATTTTGTAGGCTTTTCACTTGTACTAGTGGGCTACATTTTGTAGGCTTTTTCACTCGTAATAGTGGGCTACATTTTGTAGGCTTTTCACTCGTACTAGTGGGCTACATTTTGTAGGCTTTTCACTCGTACTAGTGGGCTACATTTTGAATGCTTTTCACTCGTACTAGTGGGCTACATTTTGAATGCTTTTCACTTGTAGTACTAGTGGGCTACATTTTGTAGGCTTTTCACTTGTAGTACTAGTGGGCTACATTTTGTAGGCTTTTCACTTGTAGTACTAGTGGGCTACATTTTGTAGGCTTTTCGCTTGTAGTACTAGTGGGCTACATTTTGTAGGCTTTTCACTCGTACTAGTGGTTCACATTTTGTAGGCTTTTCACTCATACAAGTGGGCTACATTTTGTAGGCTTTTCACTCGTACTAGTGGGCTACATTTTGTAGGCTTTTCACTCGTACTAGTGGGCTACATTTTGTAGGCTTTTCACTCGTACTAGTGGTTCACATTTTGTAGGCTTTTCACTCATACTAGTGGGCTACATTTTGTAGGCTTTTCACTCGTACTAGTGGGCTACAATTTGTAGGCTTTTCACTGTAGTACTAGTGGGCTACATTTTGTAGGCTTTTCACTTGTAGTACTAGTGGGCTACATTTTGTAGGCTTTTCACTTGTAGTACTAGTGGGCTACATTTTGTAGGCTTTTCACTTGTAGTACTAGTGGGCTACATTTTGTAGGCTTTTCACTTGTACTAGTGGGCTACATTTTGTAGGCTTTTCACTCGTACTAGTGGGCTACATTTTGTAGGCTTTTCACTTGTAGTACTAGTGGGCTACATTTTGTATGCTTTTCACTTGTAGTACTAGTGGGCTACATTTTGTAGGCTTTTCACTTGTAGTACTAGTGGGCTACATTTTGTAGGCTTTTCACTTGTAGTACTAGTGGGCTACATTTTGTAGGCTTTTCACTTGTAGTACTAGTGGGCTACATTTTGTAGGCTTTTCACTTGTAGTACTAGTGGGCTACATTTTGTAGGCTTTTCACTTGTAGTACTAGTGTGCTACATTTTGTAGGCTTTTCACTTGTAGTACTAGTGGGCTACATTTTGTAGGCTTTTCACTCGTACTAGTAGGCTACATTTTGTAGGCTTTTCACTTGTAGTACTAGTGGGCTACATTTTGAATGATTTTCACTTGTAGTACTAGTGGGCTACATTTTGTAGGCTTTTCACTTGTACTAGTGGGCTACATTTTGAATGCTTTTCACTCGTACTAGTGGGCTACATTTTGTAGGCTTTTCACTTGTAGTACTAGTGGGCTACATTTTGTAGGCTTTTCACTTGTAGTACTAGTGGGCTACATTTTGTAGGCTTTTCACTTGTACTAGTGGGCTACATTTTGTAGGCTTTTCACTCGTACTAGTGGGCTACATTTTGTAGGCTTTTCACTTGTACTAGTGGGCTACATTTTGAATGCTTTTCACTTGTAGTACTAGTGGGCTACATTTTGTAGGCTTTTCACTTGTAGTACTAGTGGGCTACATTTTGAATGCTTTTCACTCGTACTAGTGGGCTACATTTTGTAGGCTTTTCACTTGTAGTACTAGTGGGCTACATTTTGTAGGCTTTTCACTCGTACTAGTGGGCTACATTTTGAATGCTTTTCACTCGTACTAGTGGGCTACATTTTGAATGCTTTTCACTTGTACTAGTGGGATACGTTTTGTAGGCTTTTCACTTGTAGTACTAGTGGGCTACATTTTGTAGGCTTTTCACTTTTAGTACTAGTGGGCTACATTTTGTAGGCTTTTCACTTGTACTAGTGGGCTACATTTTGTAGGCTTTTCACTTTTAGTACTAGTGGGCTACATTTTGTAGGCTTTTCACTTTTAGTACTAGTGGGCTACATTTTGTAGGCTTTTCACTTTTAGTACTAGTGGGCTACATTTTGTAGGCTTTTCACTCGTACTAGTGGGCTACATTTTGTAGGCTTTTCACTTGTAGTACTAGTGGGCTACATTTTGTAGGCTTTTCACTTGTAGTACTAGTGGGCTACATTTTGTAGGCTTTTCACTCGTACTAGTGGGCTACATTTTGTAGGCTTTTCACTTGTACTAGTGGGCTACATTTTGTAGGCTTTTCACTTGTACTAGTGGGCTACATTTTGTAGGCTTTTCACTTGTAGTACTAGTGGGCTACATTTTGTAGGCTTTTCACTTGTAGTACTAGTGGGCTACATTTTGTAGGCTTTTCACTTGTACTAGTGGGCTACATTTTGTAGGCTTTTTCACTCGTAATAGTGGGCTACATTTTGTAGGCTTTTCACTCGTACTAGTGGGCTACATTTTGTAGGCTTTTCACTCGTACTAGTGGGCTACATTTTGAATGCTTTTCACTCGTACTAGTGGGCTACATTTTGAATGCTTTTCACTTGTAGTACTAGTGGGCTACATTTTGTAGGCTTTTCACTTGTAGTACTAGTGGGCTACATTTTGTAGGCTTTTCACTTGTAGTACTAGTGGGCTACATTTTGTAGGCTTTTCGCTTGTAGTACTAGTGGGCTACATTTTGTAGGCTTTTCACTCGTACTAGTGGTTCACATTTTGTAGGCTTTTCACTCATACAAGTGGGCTACATTTTGTAGGCTTTTCACTCGTACTAGTGGGCTACATTTTGTAGGCTTTTCACTCGTACTAGTGGGCTACATTTTGTAGGCTTTTCACTCGTACTAGTGGTTCACATTTTGTAGGCTTTTCACTCATACTAGTGGGCTACATTTTGTAGGCTTTTCACTCGTACTAGTGGGCTACAATTTGTAGGCTTTTCACTGTAGTACTAGTGGGCTACATTTTGTAGGCTTTTCACTTGTAGTACTAGTGGGCTACATTTTGTAGGCTTTTCACTTGTAGTACTAGTGGGCTACATTTTGTAGGCTTTTCACTTGTAGTACTAGTGGGCTACATTTTGTAGGCTTTTCACTTGTACTAGTGGGCTACATTTTGTAGGCTTTTCACTCGTACTAGTGGGCTACATTTTGTATGCTTTTCACTTGTAGTACTAGTGGGCTACATTTTGTATGCTTTTCACTTGTAGTACTAGTGGGCTACATTTTGTAGGCTTTTCACTTGTAGTACTAGTGGGCTACATTTTGTAGGCTTTTCACTTGTAGTACTAGTGGGCTACATTTTGTAGGCTTTTCACTTGTAGTACTAGTGGGCTACATTTTGTAGGCTTTTCACTTGTAGTACTAGTGGGCTACATTTTGTAGGCTTTTCACTTGTAGTACTAGTGTGCTACATTTTGTAGGCTTTTCACTTGTAGTACTAGTGGGCTACATTTTGTAGGCTTTTCACTCGTACTAGTAGGCTACATTTTGTAGGCTTTTCACTTGTAGTACTAGTGGGCTACATTTTGAATGATTTTCACTTGTAGTACTAGTGGGCTACATTTTGTAGGCTTTTCACTTGTACTAGTGGGCTACATTTTGAATGCTTTTCACTCGTACTAGTGGGCTACATTTTGTAGGCTTTTCACTTGTAGTACTAGTGGGCTACATTTTGTAGGCTTTTCACTTGTAGTACTAGTGGGCTACATTTTGTAGGCTTTTCACTTGTACTAGTGGGCTACATTTTGTAGGCTTTTCACTCGTACTAGTGGGCTACATTTTGTAGGCTTTTCACTTGTACTAGTGGGCTACATTTTGAATGCTTTTCACTTGTAGTACTAGTGGGCTACATTTTGTAGGCTTTTCACTTGTACTAGTGGGCTACATTTTGAATGCTTTTCACTCGTACTAGTGGGCTACATTTTGTAGGCTTTTCACTTGTAGTACTAGTGGGCTACATTTTGTAGGCTTTTCACTTGTAGTACTAGTGGGCTACATTTTGTAGGCTTTTCACTTGTACTAGTGGGCTACATTTTGTAGGCTTTTCACTCGTACTAGTGGGCTACATTTTGTAGGCTTTTCACTTGTACTAGTGGGCTACATTTTGAATGCTTTTCACTTGTACTAGTGGGCTACATTTTGTAGGCTTTTCACTTGTATTAGTGGGCTACATTTTGAATGCTTTTCAACCGTACTAGTGGGCTAACTTTTGTAGGCTTTTCACTTGTAGTACTAGTGGGCTACATTTTGAATGCTTTTCACTCATACTAGTGGGCTACATTTTGAATGCTTTTCACTCGTACTAGTGGGCTACATTTTGTAGGCTTTTCACTCGTACTAGTGGGCTACATTTTGAATGCTTTTCACTTGTAGTACTACTGGGCTACATTTTGTAGGCTTTTCACTTGTAGTACTAGTGGGCTACATTTTGAATGCTTTTCACTTGTAGTACTAGTGGGCTACATTTTGTAGGCTTTTCACTTGTAGTACTAGTGGGCTACATTTTGTAGGCTTTTCACTTGTACTAGTGGGCTACATTTTGTAGGCTTTTCACTCGTACTAGTGGGCTACATTTTGTAGGCTTTTCACTTGTACTAGTGGGCTACATTTTGAATGCTTTTCACTTGTACTAGTGGGCTACATTTTGTAGGCTTTTCACTTGTACTAGTGGGCTACATTTTGAATGCTTTTTACTTGTACTAGTGGGCTACATTTTGTAGGCTTTTCACTTGTAGTACTAGTGGGCTACATTTTGTAGGCTTTTCACTTGTAGTACTAGTGGGCTACATTTTGTAGGCTTTTCGCTTGTAGTACTAGTGGGCTACATTTTGTAGGCTTTTCACTTGTACTAGTGGGCTACATTTTGTAGGCTTTTCACTCGTACTAGTGGGCTACATTTTGAATGCTTTTCACTTGTACTAGTGGGCTACATTTTGTAGGCTTTTCACTTGTACTAGTGGGCTACATTTTGAATGCTTTTCACTCGTACTAGTGGGCTACATTTTGTAGGCTTTTCACTTGTAGTACTAGTGGGCTACATTTTGAATGCTTTTCACTCGTACTAGTGGGCTACATTTTGAATGCTTTTCACTCGTACTAGTGGGCTACATTTTGTAGGCTTTTCACTTGTAGTACTGGTGGGCTACATTTTGAATGCTTTTCACTTGTAGTACTAGTGGGCTACATTTTGTAGGCTTTTCACTTGTAGTACTAGTGGGCTACATTTTGAATGCTTTTCACTCGTACTAGTGGGCTACATTTTGTAGGCTTTTCACTTGTAGTACTGGTGGGCTACATTTTGAATGCTTTTCACTTGTAGTACTAGTGGGCTACATTTTGTAGGCTTTTCACTTGTAGTACTAGTGGGCTACATTTTGAATGCTTTTCACTTGTAGTACTAGTGGGCTACATTTTGTAGGCTTTTCACTTGTAGTACTCTTGGGCTACATTTTGTAGGCTTTTCACTTGTAGTACTAGTGGGCTACATTTTGTAGGCTTTTCACTTGTAGTACTAGTGGGCTTCATTTTGTAGGCTTTTCACTTGTACTAGTGGGCTACATTTTGTAGGCTTTTCACTCGTACTAGTGGGCTACATTTTGTAGGCTTTTCACTTGTACTAGTGGGCTACATTTTGAATGCTTTTCACTTGTACTAGTGGGCTACATTTTGTAGGATTTTCACTTGTAGTACTAGTGGGCTACATTTTGAATGCTTTTCACTCGTACTAGTGGGCTACATTTTGTAGGCTTTTCACTTGTAGTACTAGTGGGCTACATTTTGTAGGCTTTTCACTTGTACTAGTGGGCTACATTTTGTAGGCTTTTCACTTGTACTAGTGGGCTACATTTTGTAGGCTTTTCACTTGTAGTACTAGTGGGCTACATTTTGTAGGCTTTTCACTTGTACTAGTGGGCTACATTTTGTAGGCTTTTCACTTGTAGTACTAGTGGGCTACATTTTGTAGGCTTTTCACTTGTAGTACTAGTGGGCTACATTTTGTAGGCTTTTCACTTGTAGTACTAGTGGGCTACATTTTGTAGGCTTTTCACTCGTACTAGTGGGCTACATTTTGTAGGCTTTTCACTTGTACTAGTGGGCTACATTTTGAATGCTTTTCACTCGTAGTACTAGTGGGCTACATTTTGTAGGCTTTTCACTTGTAGTACTAGTGGGCTACATTTTGTAGGCTTTTCACTTGTAGTACTAGTGGGCTACATTTTGAATGCTTTTCACTTGTAGTACTAGTGGGCTACATTTTGTAGGCTTTTCACTCGTACTAGTGGGCTACATTTTGAATGCTTTTCACTCGTACTAGTGGGCTACATTTTGTAGGCTTTTCACTCCTATCATGTAATTCCCTGTGGGACAAGGTTGGATAAAGTGTCTCATGCATGTTCTCCTGAGTTGTACTTTGTCATTGTTTAAATTTTTACAGTTGTGACTCATAATTTATTTTGTCTCAATGTGTTTGGTCATCTTTGTGTCTGTTAATTTGACTATCTAAAACGTGTTGAGCGACTGTTGGTCCCTCAGGTTATTTTATTTTCCAAGACACCTGTATGTAGAATACATGATGCAAATAACAACAGTGAATTTGAGTTGAGTTTTTTGTTGTGGAATATGATTATGGTAGTAATATTTGTACTGTACATCACATCGTTCAAGAAATGAGGGACATCCAAAGCTTGCATTTGCACAGATCTCTGCAGTGCAGACTATAGAGAATGATAGAGGCCATGAGTTTCCACCATGCTTCTGCCTTTTTTAAAGTAGTCAACTGGATGGGGATTTCTATGGGAGCCTCAATGGCGCTGCCCATGCTATCACATAATGGCACCGATATATGGTGCAGACACTGAAAAATGTATTTATTTGTGTGGTTAAGTGGTAGATACCTAGCTAAATGAACAGAACAAGCTATATAACATAATAATCCAGGTATTGAAATGAACGAGTCTGTTTGAAAGGAGTCTGTCACTGAAGTGTAGCTTAATGACATGCATTAATTGATCTACTACAGTAACGGCGTCAGCAAGGTAAACATTGTTTCTTGAGACATTTAGCTATATAATAATTTCTCCTTCGCCTTCTCTCTGATGTAAAAAAATGTTGGGCTTCAAGTTGTGTTTCAGAAAGTGAACAAGAGAGCCTGTCCTCAAGGGGAGGGAGGGAGGTGAGTTCAATAACTCAGGTAATGGGGTCTGCCTGTCCTCAAGGGGAGGGAGGTGAGTTCAATAACTCAGGTAATGGGGTCTGTCTGTCCTCAAGGGGAGGGAGTTGAGTTCAATAACTCAGGTAATGGGGTCTGCCTGTCCTCAAGGGGAGGGAGGTGAGTTCAATAACTCAGGTAATGGGGTCTGCCTGTCCTCAAGGGGAGGGAGGTGAGTTCAATAACTCAGGTAATGGGGTCTGCCTGTCCTCAAGGGGAGGGAGGTGAGTTCAATAACTCAGGTAATGGGGTTGTCTGTCCTCAAGGGGAGGGAGGTGAGTTCAATAACTCAGGTAATGGGGTCTGCCTGTCCTCAAGGGGAGGGAGGTGAGTTCAATAACTCAGGTAATGGGGTTGTCTGTCCTCAAGGGGAGGGAGGTGAGTTCAATAACTCAGGTAATGGGGTCTGTCTGTCCTCAAGGGGAGGGAGTTGAGTTCAATAACTCAGGTAATGGGGTCTGCCTGTCCTCAAGGGGAGGGAGGTGAGTTCAATAACTCAGGTAATGGGGTCTGCCTGTCCTCAAGGGGAGGGAGGTGAGTTCAATAACTCAGGTAATGGGGTCTGTCTGTCCTCAAGGGGAGGGAGGTGAGTTCAATAACTCAGGTAATGGGGTCTGCCTGTCCTCAAGGGGAGGGAGGTGAGTTCAATAACTCAGGTAATGGGGTCTGTCTGTCCTCAAGGGGAGGGAGGTGAGTTCAAACCTATTTTCGGAAGAAATGTGCTTCTAGTTAACCTACAAATCTCTCAAAATATAATATGGAGGCTAGGATGCATTCTAGCCACTGATGAAAACATTGGTCATTTTTCCAGACGTGGGGTTGCTTTATTACATTCAGTAATGCTGAGCATAAAGTCAGAGATAAGCTATAATGATGTGAGGGACCAGTTTGAGGGAAAGACAAATGAAACAGAACTCATGTATTAAAATTGTGTCTTTAATAGGTTGGAGGCAAACAGTGATTTGACAAAAATGGTAAATAGTATCCAGGAGTGATCGGTGGATTTCCCAGGCATTGCAGCTGTGCTTTTCCATCAGAATATGAATGTTCCCTCCAATATCACAAACCTACATTCTTTATTTGCATATTATTCCACATATTATTGTGAGTGAGAATGGCTTTTTATTCCTGCATCTCCACCATCGGTCTTTGGGTCAAAATGATACTTGAGACAATAATGTAGTTAAACCTATTCCTGAACTAAATAACAGAAGTATGGATAGTCTCCATAAATTATCCTTTTTAGTCCAGGAAACCCGACCATTGATTATTTTTACATGACATGAACCTTTCGCAAAACTTCAAACTCAGCTCTCAAAGACCACTGTTGTGGGGGAAGTGGGTATGCCCCACTGCCAAGTTCCTGTGCCAACTTTCATTGCCATCCAGCAACAGGAACAGGTCATAAGCAATAGTGTCCCCTTTCAGCTGTTAAGTCTGCTGAGCCCAACCTAACCCTCTGGGTCTGGGTTACCCTCTTTGCTGAGTGAACCACAGAGCCCACTGAAGTTCATAAAGGGAACCATTGCTCATATGAAAATAATCAAGTGTATTTAGTACTTCTTCAGCCATTACTGCACTGTACAAGGCCGTATGAGAATGTAATAACATGTTTGTTGTAGTGTTGGATGTGTCGAGGAAGAGATGGTGAAATAACCAAATTAAATACAAGGGTTTTACACTCACAAAATACTGTCTTAAAGAACCACAATTGTCCCCGAGACAAATATAGAATAGCACTTTGTTAATTAGCAACTTCAATATGCATAAAAATAAAATACAATTAAAAGTAACAGAAGCAACTTGTTTTGACCAATTATTACAAAACATCTTGATAAGAGTCCATTCAGGAAGCAGTGCATCTTTAACAAAAGCTGTAAAAAGAGATAATAAATACATATTTAATTATAAATATAATACATAAATAAAGGTTCATTTTGATCTCTAGATTCAGTGCAAACTTAGTAAATACACAGCACTGCAATACTGCATAACACTTACAACACTGTCATTTAACTGCCATATAAATCAGGTTGTTGCATATCATCATCTAAATATGATTTCTTACCACCTGGGTATATAATAGAATACATATCATACTGGTGGTGTTTTTTCACTGTTTATATTACTGAACCAGTTACACACATAGCTATTTATTTATGTATTTATTCTGAGCCCAGCTGATATTGTTGTGAAGGCTGGCGATACTATTGCACACTAAGTATAATTATTTGGAAAAGCTATGAAAAAATAAATATGTATCAATTAAAGTTAAAGCACAGTTTAGCTGACTTGATAGTTGGGACTATACTATGTTCTCCTCGTCTTCTTCACACTCCCTTCCGCAGCAGTCACAACAGCAGCAGCAGTAGCGCCGAAGCCACCGTAGCACTCTGCTGAATCCAGGTGGAGAAGCTTCTGCTCCTGCTACGCTCATCTGAGTGTCCTCTATCACTGTGTGCTCCTCCGATTGGCCATGGAGCTCCAGTGATGAACTGGCAAACGTCATATCCACTGTGGTTTGCTCTGTTTCTTGACTGATTTCTGCCAGCATACTGTACTCCTCCATTGTCGATTCCTCCATCAACCACAGTCTCTCTTCGTCTATGGTTAATACCAGGTCTGAGGTTTGGATACCTTTGTCAGATGTCTTGAGTGTTTCAGTCTCTTTGTCCATATCAAACTGGAGTCTCTCGATCTCTCTGAACATCTCCACTTTTAGCATCTCAAGCTCCTGGTCCTTCTCCTGAAGTTCCCTCCTGCCTCTGTCCAACTCTCTTTGCAGAGCCTGGCTGCCTCTCTTCAACTCTGCCTTCATCTTCTCCAACTCTTCTTTCTCTCTTTCTGTTCTTGTTCTCTGTACCAACTCATGTCTCTGAATCACCAGTAGTCTTCCCTCCAGATGTTCTTTAATTTCATGAACCCTGTTCTTAATCTTCTCAATCTCCTCCCTTTCTGTCTGAGCTTCTTGACGGATTTTCTCCAAATCATCTCTCTTTGGAAGCCTTTCATCTGTTGTCAGATCCAACTCAACTTGCATTGTCGTTTTCTTCTGTCCGTGGATCTCAGTGGAATCTGTGATCTGTCTCTGCATCTCAGTGGCATCTTTGATCTGTCTCTGCATCTCAGTGGAATCTGTGATCTGTCTCTGCATCTCAGTGGAATCTGTGATCTGTCTCTGCATCTCAGTGGAATCTGTGATCTGTCTCTGCATCTCAGTGGAATCTGTGATCTGTCTCTGCATCTCAGTGGCATCTATGATCTGTCTCTGCATCTCAGTGGAATCTGTGATCTGTCTCTGCATCTCAGTGGAATCTGTGATCTGTCTCTGCATCTCAGTGGAATCTGTGATCTGTCTCTGCATCTCAGTGGAATCTGTGATCTGTCTCTGCATCTCAGTCTCCATCAGTTCTTTATTGGCTGTCTGTATCTCAGCTCTGATCTGTTGCAGTTCCTTCTTCTCTCTCTCTATTTCCACCATGTTGTTTTCAATCTCTTTTCTCTGTTTGTCTATTTCATCCATCAGTAGTGCAAGCTCACCCTCCTCACCCTCCTCATCCTCCTCACCCTCCTCATCCTCCTTCAACTGTCGTACATCCTCTATGTCTCCTATCTTGTCTGGCGAGGTTTGTGTTGCAGAATTCACCTGCTCCAGACGTTTGTTTGTCTCTTCTGAATGCGTTTGTGTCACAGCATTCATATAGCTCCTTGTGTCTTCATGCTCAGTTTTGCTTACATCTTTTTCTGTTTCTTGCTTTACCAGTTTGACTTCCTCCATGTCTCCACTTCCTTGTTTTGTCTCTGTCCCAGGTCTCTGTTGTAGATTAACAGCATTACTTTCTGTTATTTTGTTTTTCTGCTTTTGCATTTCAGATTGCATGTACTCTAGTTCTTCCCATCTGTCATTTACTTCTTTAATTTGACCTTCAATGTCTTCCCTCTGTCTCAGTAAGTCTGCACTGACCTGCTCCATGCTCTGTCTCCTCCTCTCCATCTCTGCAATCATGGTCTTCTCCTCTTCTTTCTGTTGAATCATTTGGTTTTCCAGTTCCTTCTTTTCTCTCTGTATTTCAGTCGTTATCTTTTCCAACTCACTTTCATGTTGTATTAAGTCTTCCATTCCACTTGCAGTTGTGTCTCCTTGTGTCTGTGTCCAAGCCTTCAAAAGGTTTTGTTCCTTCCTTTCCACCATTGTCATTTCTTTTTGAAATACTTGCGATATTTCCATCTCCACTAGAGATGTCTGTGTTGAAGAATTAGTTTCAGATTCTTTCCTCTCACTCTTGTCAGCAGAGGTGACTACCTCATCATCTTTTCTCTCTGTATCCATGTCTGCCACACTTTCAAATTCTTCCTTTTGCTGGCTGGCAGCCATTTCTTCTCCATTCACCTTATCCCCTTTTGTCTTCTCCATCATTCTGTCTAGATTTTCTGACCTCCTCTGTAAATCAGTCTTAAACTGGCCAATTTCTTCCCAGTGTCTTTCCATCTCAATCTTCATTTGCTCCAAATAATGTTTCTCACTTGCTATCACATCCTTCATGTTTTCTGTCTGTTGTTTCTCTGTCTCAATTTCAGCTTTCATCAATTCCATATCAGTCTGCTTTGTCTTGATGTCCTCAACGATACTTTCAATGACCTCTTTCTCCTTCTGGATTTGGACAGCCATGTTGTCAACATTCTCCTTTTCTGTCTTGGTCTCCTCCATAATTTTGTCTAGATTCTCTGACTTTCTCTGTAACTCCATCTTGATCTGTTCCAGTTCATCCGTCTCATCTTGTATATTTTGTTTCTCTTGTTCTATTCCCTCTCTTTGGGTTTTCATTTCAGACGCTAGTGATTCCAACTCATCCCGACCTTTCATTGCCAATTTTGTAATTGTTTCAAGGTCCGCATTTTCAATTTGTTTCTTATGTTTTAGACGTTCAAGTTCTTCTCTGTCCTGTTTCAGAGTTTCCATCAGGTTGTCATCCATTTGATCTTTCTGTTTCTCTATTTCAGCCTTCATCTTCATCACGTCCTCCTTCTCCCTCTTTGTCATTTCAATGATGGCTTCCACCTCCTCCTTTTGTTTTTGCTGGCCAGCAAGCTTCTCTTCCAGTTCATTTCTTTCCATGATTATAGCATTTCGTGTTTTGTCCATCTGTTCTTTTTGTCTGTCGATGTCTATTTGACTGTTTTCCAACTCTTCTCTTTTGACATGTAACTCTTCCATTTGGGTTGCAATATCATCTCTTTGTAGTTGTATTTCAGCATTAATCTGCTCTAAATTTTCTTTCATCTTCCCAATAATCTCTTTCATATTCTGTTCTTCCTCTTTCAATGCAGCCATCTGATTTTTAACTCCATCTTCCTCTCCTTCTAACTCAACCTTTCTTTGTTCCAGCTTACCAATATCAATTTCTATCATGTCCTTGGTGTTATCCAATTCTTGTACTTCTTTTTCCATCTTCATCTTAATTTGTTCCAAGTAATTTTTCTCCTTTAATATCATGTCCTTCAGGTTTTCTGTTTCCTGTTTCTCTGTCTTTACCTCAGCTTTCATCATTTCCAGTTCAGCTTTCTTTGTCTTGGCATCCTCAATGACATGTTCAATCTCCTCCGTGTCCTTCTGGATTTGTACAGCCCTGTCGTTAACATTCTCCTTCTCCCTCTTTGTCTCCTCCATGAGGTTGTCTAGAGTCTCTGACCGTGTCTGTAAATCATTCTTGATCTTTTCAATCTCATCCTTCTCTTCCTGTATCTTTTGTTTGTTCTTGTCTATTTCCTGTCTTTGTTTTGCTATTTCAGACTTCATGGATTCCAACTCATCCCTCTCTGTCATCGCCAGCCTGTTGGTTTGTTCCAGGTCCGCTCTCTCTTTATGTATGTCATGACCTTCAACTTCTTCCATGTCCTTTTTGAGCTTTTCCTCCAAGCTGTCTTCTATGGGCTCTGTCTGTGTTTGTATGTCAGCCTTTATCACATCTTTCTTCACCATAGCTGTTGGTTCCATGGTTTTATCCACTGCCTCCTTTTGTTCTTGCAAGGCAGCATTCCTCTCGTCCAGTTGATTCTTTTCCACAAACATATTTTTTCTCATCTCATCAATTACTACTTTCTGTGTGTCTAGATCAGCTTGGATGTTTTCCAACTCTTCTCTTTTGACATGTAACTCTTCCATTTGGGTTGAAATGTTCTCTCGCCGTTCTTGTATTTCAGCATTGATCTGCTCTAGGTTGTCTTTCATCTTCCTAATATCCTCCGTCATACTTTGCTTTTCCTCTTTCAATTTAAAAATCAACTTTTCATCCTCTAACTTTCTTTGTTCCAACTTATCAACATCTATTTCTAATATTCCCTTGGTTTTAAACATTTGTTCTCTCTCTCTTTCCAATTCAAGCCTTATTTGTTTCAGATAGTTTTTCTCTCTTGATACCATGTCCTTCATGCTTTGTGTTTCTACTTTTCCTTTCTCTATCTCAGCTTTAATTAATTCCAATTCATCTGTCTTTGTCTTGATATCCTCTATAACACTTTTAATTTCCTTCTGGGTTTGGACAGTCATGCCCTCAACAGTCTCCTTCTCCGTCTTTGTCTCCTCAATTAGATTGTCTAGATTCTCTGATCGTGTTTGTAACTCCATCTTGATCTGTTCCAGCTCATACTTTTCATCTTGAATATTTTGTTTCTCTTGTTCTATTTCATCCCTCTTGTTTTGCATGTACTCTTTCTGTCTGTTGATATGTGTCATAGTGTCCTCCAACTCTTTCTTTTTGACGTTCAGCTCTTCCATATCCTCTCTCTTCAGCTGCATTTCAGCATCAATCTGCTCCAGATTGCTTGTCATCTTCTTGATATCCTCCCTCATTTGTTGTTGTTCTTCTTTCAGAACAGCGATGTGTTTTTCCTCCTGGTTTTTTCTTCGCTCTATGTCAACCTTTGTCGCTTCCGTATCGATTGTTATCTTACTCTTGGTATTATCAATTTCTTCTCTTTCTCTTTCCATCTCAATCTTCATTTGATCCAGATATATTTGATCCTTGTCCTTGATATTCTCTGTTTCTTCCTTCTCTACCTCCACTTTTGTCAAAGCTTGTCTTCTTCTCTTGGGTGCTACCATCACACTTTGAATGTCCTCCTTTTCCTTCTGTGTTTGGACAGCCATGCCCTCAACATTCTCCTTTTTGCTCTTTGTCTGTAAATCAGCCTTGATCTGTTCCAGCTCATCCTTTTCTCTGTAAATGTCTGTCAACATGTTTTTCAACTCTTTCTTTTTTATGTTTAACTCTTCCATTTCACTTTCAAAATGATGTCTCTTCAGCTGTATTTCAGTATTTAGGTTGTCTTTCATCTTCCTGATATCCTCCCTCATTCGTTGGTCTTCCTCCTTCAACTCACCCATCAATTTTTCTGCTTGGTATTTTCCATTCTCAATCTCAGCCTTTCTCTGTTCCAGCTCATCCATCTCAGTCACCATCTTGCCCTTGGTGATATCAATTTCTTCCCTCTCTCTTTCCATTTCAATCTTCATTTTTTCCAGGTTGACGTTTTCTTTTGAGACCATTTCCATGATGTTTTCTGTTTCTCGTTTCTTTGTCTCAATCTCAGTTTTCATCACTTCCAGATGAGCTTTTGTTCTCTTGATATCCTCGATAACACTTTTCATTTCCTCCCGTTCCTTCTGGATTTGGATAGCCATTTGTTCCACATTCTCCTTCTCTCTCTTGGTCTCCTCCATTCGGTTGTCTAGATTCTCAGATCGTGTCTGTAAATCAGCCTTGATCTTTTCAATCTCATCCTTTTCATCTTGAATATTTTCTTTGTCGTGATCGATTTTCTCCTGCTGGTTTTGCATGTCCTCTTTTTGTCTGTTGATATCTTTTGTAACATTTTCAAACTCAGCCTTTTTAACAGTCAGCTCCTCCATCTTGCTTTCAATGTCTTCTCTCTGCAGTTGTATTTCTGTGTTGATCTGTTCCAGGCTCTCTTTCGTCTTACAGGTTTCATCCGTCATTCTTTGCTCTTCCTCTTTCAGTTCAGCCATCAACTTTTCTGCTTCATATTTTCCATTCTCTATCTCAACCTTTCTCTGTTCCAGCTCATTCATATCAACCACTATCCTGATCTTGGTGATATCCATTTCTTCTCTCTCTCTTTCCAACTCAATCTTCATTAGTTCAAGATCATTCATTTGCTTTGATAGCACATCTTTGCCATTTTCTGTGTCTGATTTCTCTTTCTTTAGTTGAGCTTTCATCAATTCCAGTTCCTCTCTCTGTCTGTTGTTGTTGACTATCAAGTTTTCAATGTCCTCCTTTTCTTTCTGGATTTGGACAGTCATGTCCTCAACATTCTCCTTCTCCCTCTTTGTCTGGTCCATTATGTTGTCTAGATTTTCAGATCGTGTCTCTAACTCCATCTTGATCTGTTCCAGTTCACGCTTCTCCTTTGTTACCATGTCCTTGATGTTGTCTGTTTCTTGCTTCTCTTTATCCAGCTCAGTTTTCATGATTTGCAGTTTCTCTCTCTGTTTATTGTTCTCTTCGACAACACTTTCAATCATCTCCCTTTCCTTCTGGATTTGAATAGCCATTTTCTCAGCATCCTGTTTCTCCCTCTTTGCTTTCCCAAAAAGCTTTTCTAGATTTTCTGATCGTGTTTCTATCTCCATCTTGATCCTTTCCAGATCATCCTTTTCATCTTGAATATTTTGTTTGTCTTTTTCAACTTGCTGTCTTTGGTATTGCATGTCCTCTTTTTGTCTGTCGATATCTGTCATAGCATTTTCCAACTCAGCCTTTTGGACATTCAGCTCCTCCATCTTGCTTTCAATGTCTTCTCTCGGTGGTTGTATTTCAGCTTTGATGTTCTCTAGATTATCTTTCATCTTGCAAATTTCTTCCTTCATACTTTGCTCTTCCTCTTTCAGTTCAGCCATCAATTTTTCTGCTTGGTATTTTCCATTCTCAATCTCAGCCTTTCTCTGTTCCAGCTCATCCATCTCAGTCACCATCTTGCCCTTGGTGATATCAATTTCTTCCCTCTCTCTTTCCATTTCAATCTTCATTTTTTCCAGGTTGACGTTTTCTTTTGAGACCATTTCCATGATGTTTTCTGTTTCTCGTTTCTTTGTCTCAATCTCAGTTTTCATCACTTCCAGATGAGCTTTTGTTCTCTTGATATCCTCGATAACACTTTTCATTTCCTCCCGTTCCTTCTGGATTTGGATAGCCATTTGTTCCACATTCTCCTTCTCTCTCTTGGTCTCCTCCATTCGGTTGTCTAGATTCTCAGATCGTGTCTGTAAATCAGCCTTGATCTTTTCAATCTCATCCTTTTCATCTTTAATATTTTCTTTGTCTTGATCGATTTTCTCCTGCTGGTTTTGCATGTCCTCTTTTTGTCTGTTGATATCTTTTGTAACATTTTCAAACTCAGCCTTTTTAACAGTCAGCTCCTCCATCTTGCTTTCAATGTCTTCTCTCTGCAGTTGTATTTCTGTGTTGATCTGTTCCAGGCTCTCTTTCGTCTTACAGGTTTCATCCGTCATTCTTTGCTCTTCCTCTTTCAGTTCAGCCATCAACTTTTCTGCTTCATATTTTCCATTCTCTATCTCAACCTTTCTCTGTTCCAGCTCATTCATATCAACCACTATCCTGATCTTGGTGATATCCATTTCTTCTCTCTCTCTTTCCAACTCAATCTTCATTAGTTCAAGATCATTCATTTGCTTTGATAGCACATCTTTGCCATTTTCTGTGTCTGATTTCTCTTTCTTTAGTTGAGCTTTCATCAATTCCAGTTCCTCTCTCTGTCTGTTGTTGTTGACTATCAAGTTTTCAATGTCCTCCTTTTCTTTCTGGATTTGGACAGTCATGTCCTCAACATTCTCCTTCTCCCTCTTTGTCTGGTCCATTATGTTGTCTAGATTTTCAGATCGTGTCTCTAACTCCATCTTGATCTGTTCCAGTTCACGCTTCTCCTTTGTTACCATGTCCTTGATGTTGTCTGTTTCTTGCTTCTCTTTATCCAGCTCAGTTTTCATGATTTGCAGTTTCTCTCTCTGTTTATTGTTCTCTTCGACAACACTTTCAATCACCTCCCTTTCCTTCTGGATTTGAATAGCCATTTTCTCAGCATCCTGTTTCTCCCTCTTTGCTTTCCCAAAAAGCTTTTCTAGATTTTCTGATCGTGTTTCTATCTCCATCTTGATCCTTTCCAGATCATCCTTTTCATCTTGAATATTTTGTTTGTCTTTTTCAACTTGCTGTCTTTGGTATTGCATGTCCTCTTTTTGTCTGTCGATATCTGTCATAGCATTTTCCAAATCAGCCTTTTGGACATTCAGCTCCTCCATCTTGCTTTCAATGTCTTCTCTCGGTGGTTGTATTTCAGCTTTGATGTTCTCTAGATTATCTTTCATCTTGCAAATTTCTTCCTTCATACTTTGCTCTTCCTCTTTCAGTTCAGCCATCAATTTTTCTGCTTGGTATTTTCCATTCTCAATCTCAGCCTTTCTCTGTTCCAGCTCATCCATCTCAGTCACCATCTTGCCCTTGGTGATATCAATTTCTTCCCTCTCTCTTTCCATTTCAATCTTCATTTTTTCCAGGTTGACGTTTTCTTTTGAGACCATTTCCATGATGTTTTCTGTTTCTCGTTTCTTTGTCTCAATCTCAGTTTTCATCACTTCCAGATGAGCTTTTGTTCTCTTGATATCCTCGATAACACTTTTCATTTCCTCCCGTTCCTTCTGGATTTGGATAGCCATTTGTTCCACATTCTCCTTCTCTCTCTTGGTCTCCTCCATTCGGTTGTCTAGATTCTCAGATCGTGTCTGTAAATCAGCCTTGATCTTTTCAATCTCATCCTTTTCATCTTGAATATTTTCTTTGTCGTGATCGATTTTCTCCTGCTGGTTTTGCATGTCCTCTTTTTGTCTGTTGATATCTTTTGTAACATTTTCAAACTCAGCCTTTTTAACAGTCAGCTCCTCCATCTTGCTTTCAATGTCTTCTCTCTGCAGTTGTATTTCTGTGTTGATCTGTTCCAGGCTCTCTTTCGTCTTACAGGTTTCATCCGTCATTCTTTGCTCTTCCTCTTTCAGTTCAGCCATCAACTTTTCTGCTTCATATTTTCCATTCTCTATCTCAACCTTTCTCTGTTCCAGCTCATTCATATCAACCACTATCCTGATCTTGGTGATATCCATTTCTTCTCTCTCTCTTTCCAACTCAATCTTCATTAGTTCAAGATCATTCATTTGCTTTGATAGCACATCTTTGCCATTTTCTGTGTCTGATTTCTCTTTCTTTAGTTGAGCTTTCATCAATTCCAGTTCCTCTCTCTGTCTGTTGTTGTTGACTATCAAGTTTTCAATGTCCTCCTTTTCTTTCTGGATTTGGACAGTCATGTCCTCAACATTCTCCTTCTCCCTCTTTGTCTGGTCCATTATGTTGTCTAGATTTTCAGATCGTGTCTCTAACTCCATCTTGATCTGTTCCAGTTCACGCTTCTCCTTTGTTACCATGTCCTTGATGTTGTCTGTTTCTTGCTTCTCTTTATCCAGCTCAGTTTTCATGATTTGCAGTTTCTCTCTCTGTTTATTGTTCTCTTCGACAACACTTTCAATCATCTCCCTTTCCTTCTGGATTTGAATAGCCATTTTCTCAGCATCCTGTTTCTCCCTCTTTGCTTTCCCAAAAAGCTTTTCTAGATTTTCTGATCGTGTTTCTATCTCCATCTTGATCCTTTCCAGATCATCCTTTTCATCTTGAATATTTTGTTTGTCTTTTTCAACTTGCTGTCTTTGGTATTGCATGTCCTCTTTTTGTCTGTCGATATCTGTCATAGCATTTTCCAACTCAGCCTTTTGGACATTCAGCTCCTCCATCTTGCTTTCAATGTCTTCTCTCGGTGGTTGTATTTCAGCTTTGATGTTCTCTAGATTATCTTTCATCTTGCAAATTTCTTCCTTCATACTTTGCTCTTCCTCTTTCAGTTCAGCCATCAATTTTTCTGCTTGGTATTTTCCATTCTCAATCTCAGCCTTTCTCTGTTCCAGCTCATCCATCTCAGTCACCATCTTGCCCTTGGTGATATCAATTTCTTCCCTCTCTCTTTCCATTTCAATCTTCATTTTTTCCAGGTTGACGTTTTCTTTTGAGACCATTTCCATGATGTTTTCTGTTTCTCGTTTCTTTGTCTCAATCTCAGTTTTCATCACTTCCAGATGAGCTTTTGTTCTCTTGATATCCTCGATAACACTTTTCATTTCCTCCCGTTCCTTCTGGATTTGGATAGCCATTTGTTCCACATTCTCCTTCTCTCTCTTGGTCTCCTCCATTCGGTTGTCTAGATTCTCAGATCGTGTCTGTAAATCAGCCTTGATCTTTTCAATCTCATCCTTTTCATCTTGAATATTTTCTTTGTCTTGATCGATTTTCTCCTGCTGGTTTTGCATGTCCTCTTTTTGTCTGTTGATATCTTTTGTAACATTTTCAAACTCAGCCTTTTTAACAGTCAGCTCCTCCATCTTGCTTTCAATGTCTTCTCTCTGCAGTTGTATTTCTGTGTTGATCTGTTCCAGGCTCTCTTTCGTCTTACAGGTTTCATCCGTCATTCTTTGCTCTTCCTCTTTCAGTTCAGCCATCAACTTTTCTGCTTCATATTTTCCATTCTCTATCTCAACCTTTCTCTGTTCCAGCTCATTCATATCAACCACTATCCTGATCTTGGTGATATCCATTTCTTCTCTCTCTCTTTCCAACTCAATCTTCATTAGTTCAAGATCATTCATTTGCTTTGATAGCACATCTTTGCCATTTTCTGTGTCTGATTTCTCTTTCTTTAGTTGAGCTTTCATCAATTCCAGTTCCTCTCTCTGTCTGTTGTTGTTGACTATCAAGTTTTCAATGTCCTCCTTTTCTTTCTGGATTTGGACAGTCATGTCCTCAACATTCTCCTTCTCCCTCTTTGTCTGGTCCATTATGTTGTCTAGATTTTCAGATCGTGTCTCTAACTCCATCTTGATCTGTTCCAGTTCACGCTTCTCCTTTGTTACCATGTCCTTGATGTTGTCTGTTTCTTGCTTCTCTTTATCCAGCTCAGTTTTCATGATTTGCAGTTTCTCTCTCTGTTTATTGTTCTCTTCGACAACACTTTCAATCATCTCCCTTTCCTTCTGGATTTGAATAGCCATTTTCTCAGCATCCTGTTTCTCCCTCTTTGCTTTCCCAAAAAGCTTTTCTAGATTTTCTGATCGTGTTTCTATCTCCATCTTGATCCTTTCCAGATCATCCTTTTCATCTTGAATATTTTGTTTGTCTTTTTCAACTTGCTGTCTTTGGTATTGCATGTCCTCTTTTTGTCTGTCGATATCTGTCATAGCATTTTCCAACTCAGCCTTTTGGACATTCAGCTCCTCCATCTTGCTTTCAATGTCTTCTCTCGGTGGTTGTATTTCAGCTTTGATGTTCTCTAGATTATCTTTCATCTTGCAAATTTCTTCCTTCATACTTTGCTCTTCCTCTTTCAGTTCAGCCATCAATTTTTCTGCTTGGTATTTTCCATTCTCAATCTCAGCCTTTCTCTGTTCCAGCTCATCCATCTCAGTCACCATCTTGCCCTTGGTGATATCAATTTCTTCCCTCTCTCTTTCCATTTCAATCTTCATTTTTTCCAGGTTGACGTTTTCTTTTGAGACCATTTCCATGATGTTTTCTGTTTCTCGTTTCTTTGTCTCAATCTCAGTTTTCATCACTTCCAGATGAGCTTTTGTTCTCTTGATATCCTCGATAACACTTTTCATTTCCTCCCGTTCCTTCTGGATTTGGATAGCCATTTGTTCCACATTCTCCTTCTCTCTCTTGGTCTCCTCCATTCGGTTGTCTAGATTCTCAGATCGTGTCTGTAAATCAGCCTTGATCTTTTCAATCTCATCCTTTTCATCTTGAATATTTTCTTTGTCTTGATCGATTTTCTCCTGCTGGTTTTGCATGTCCTCTTTTTGTCTGTTGATATCTTTTGTAACATTTTCAAACTCAGCCTTTTTAACAGTCAGCTCCTCCATCTTGCTTTCAATGTCTTCTCTCTGCAGTTGTATTTCTGTGTTGATCTGTTCCAGGCTCTCTTTCGTCTTACAGGTTTCATCCGTCATTCTTTGCTCTTCCTCTTTCAGTTCAGCCATCAACTTTTCTGCTTCATATTTTCCATTCTCTATCTCAACCTTTCTCTGTTCCAGCTCATTCATATCAACCACTATCCTGATCTTGGTGATATCCATTTCTTCTCTCTCTCTTTCCAACTCAATCTTCATTAGTTCAAGATCATTCATTTGCTTTGATAGCACATCTTTGCCATTTTCTGTGTCTGATTTCTCTTTCTTTAGTTGAGCTTTCATCAATTCCAGTTCCTCTCTCTGTCTGTTGTTGTTGACTATCAAGTTTTCAATGTCCTCCTTTTCTTTCTGGATTTGGACAGTCATGTCCTCAACATTCTCCTTCTCCCTCTTTGTCTGGTCCATTATGTTGTCTAGATTTTCAGATCGTGTCTCTAACTCCATCTTGATCTGTTCCAGTTCACGCTTCTCCTTTGTTACCATGTCCTTGATGTTGTCTGTTTCTTGCTTCTCTTTATCCAGCTCAGTTTTCATGATTTGCAGTTTCTCTCTCTGTTTATTGTTCTCTTCGACAACACTTTCAATCACCTCCCTTTCCTTCTGGATTTGAATAGCCATTTTCTCAGCATCCTGTTTCTCCCTCTTTGCTTTCCCAAAAAGCTTTTCTAGATTTTCTGATCGTGTTTCTATCTCCATCTTGATCCTTTCCAGATCATCCTTTTCATCTTGAATATTTTGTTTGTCTTTTTCAACTTGCTGTCTTTGGTATTGCATGTCCTCTTTTTGTCTGTCGATATCTGTCATAGCATTTTCCAAATCAGCCTTTTGGACATTCAGCTCCTCCATCTTGCTTTCAATGTCTTCTCTCGGTGGTTGTATTTCAGCTTTGATGTTCTCTAGATTATCTTTCATCTTGCAAATTTCTTCCTTCATACTTTGCTCTTCCTCTTTCAGTTCAGCCATCAATTTTTCTGCTTGGTATTTTCCATTCTCAATCTCAGCCTTTCTCTGTTCCAGCTCATCCATCTCAGTCACCATCTTGCCCTTGGTGATATCAATTTCTTCCCTCTCTCTTTCCATTTCAATCTTCATTTTTTCCAGGTTGACGTTTTCTTTTGAGACCATTTCCATGATGTTTTCTGTTTCTCGTTTCTTTGTCTCAATCTCAGTTTTCATCACTTCCAGATGAGCTTTTGTTCTCTTGATATCCTCGATAACACTTTTCATTTCCTCCCGTTCCTTCTGGATTTGGATAGCCATTTGTTCCACATTCTCCTTCTCTCTCTTGGTCTCCTCCATTCGGTTGTCTAGATTCTCAGATCGTGTCTGTAAATCAGCCTTGATCTTTTCAATCTCATCCTTTTCATCTTTAATATTTTCTTTGTCTTGATCGATTTTCTCCTGCTGGTTTTGCATGTCCTCTTTTTGTCTGTTGATATCTTTTGTAACATTTTCAAACTCAGCCTTTTTAACAGTCAGCTCCTCCATCTTGCTTTCAATGTCTTCTCTCTGCAGTTGTATTTCTGTGTTGATCTGTTCCAGGCTCTCTTTCGTCTTACAGGTTTCATCCGTCATTCTTTGCTCTTCCTCTTTCAGTTCAGCCATCAACTTTTCTGCTTCATATTTTCCATTCTCTATCTCAACCTTTCTCTGTTCCAGCTCATTCATATCAACCACTATCCTGATCTTGGTGATATCCATTTCTCCTCTCTCTCTTTCCAACTCAATCTTCATTAGTTCAAGATCATTCATTTGCTTTGATAGCACATCTTTGCCATTTTCTGTGTCTGATTTCTCTTTCTTTAGTTGAGCTTTCATCAATTCCAGTTCCTCTCTCTGTCTGTTGTTGTTGACTATCAAGTTTTCAATGTCCTCCTTTTCTTTCTGGATTTGGACAGTCATGTCCTCAACATTCTCCTTCTCCCTCTTTGTCTGGTCCATTATGTTGTCTAGATTTTCAGATCGTGTCTCTAACTCCATCTTGATCTGTTCCAGTTCACGCTTCTCCTTTGTTACCATGTCCTTGATGTTGTCTGTTTCTTGCTTCTCTTTATCCAGCTCAGTTTTCATGATTTGCAGTTTCTCTCTCTGTTTATTGTTCTCTTCGACAACACTTTCAATCACCTCCCTTTCCTTCTGGATTTGAATAGCCATTTTCTCAGCATCCTGTTTCTCCCTCTTTGCTTTCCCAAAAAGCTTTTCTAGATTTTCTGATCGTGTTTCTATCTCCATCTTGATCCTTTCCAGATCATCCTTTTCATCTTGAATATTTTGTTTGTCTTTTTCAACTTGCTGTCTTTGGTATTGCATGTCCTCTTTTTGTCTGTCGATATCTGTCATAGCATTTTCCAACTCAGCCTTTTGGACATTCAGCTCCTCCATCTTGCTTTCAATGTCTTCTCTCGGTGGTTGTATTTCAGCTTTGATGTTCTCTAGATTATCTTTCATCTTGCAAATTTCTTCCTTCATACTTTGCTCTTCCTCTTTCAGTTCAGCCATCAATTTTTCTGCTTGGTATTTTCCATTCTCAATCTCAGCCTTTCTCTGTTCCAGCTCATCCATCTCAGTCACCATCTTGCCCTTGGTGATATCAATTTCTTCCCTCTCTCTTTCCATTTCAATCTTCATTTTTTCCAGGTTGACGTTTTCTTTTGAGACCATTTCCATGATGTTTTCTGTTTCTCGTTTCTTTGTCTCAATCTCAGTTTTCATCACTTCCAGATGAGCTTTTGTTCTCTTGATATCCTCGATAACACTTTTCATTTCCTCCCGTTCCTTCTGGATTTGGATAGCCATTTGTTCCACATTCTCCTTCTCTCTCTTGGTCTCCTCCATTCGGTTGTCTAGATTCTCAGATCGTGTCTGTAAATCAGCCTTGATCTTTTCAATCTCATCCTTTTCATCTTGAATATTTTCTTTGTCGTGATCGATTTTCTCCTGCTGGTTTTGCATGTCCTCTTTTTGTCTGTTGATATCTTTTGTAACATTTTCAAACTCAGCCTTTTTAACAGTCAGCTCCTCCATCTTGCTTTCAATGTCTTCTCTCTGCAGTTGTATTTCTGTGTTGATCTGTTCCAGGCTCTCTTTCGTCTTACAGGTTTCATCCGTCATTCTTTGCTCTTCCTCTTTCAGTTCAGCCATCAACTTTTCTGCTTCATATTTTCCATTCTCTATCTCAACCTTTCTCTGTTCCAGCTCATTCATATCAACCACTATCCTGATCTTGGTGATATCCATTTCTTCTCTCTCTCTTTCCAACTCAATCTTCATTAGTTCAAGATCATTCATTTGCTTTGATAGCACATCTTTGCCATTTTCTGTGTCTGATTTCTCTTTCTTTAGTTGAGCTTTCATCAATTCCAGTTCCTCTCTCTGTCTGTTGTTGTTGACTATCAAGTTTTCAATGTCCTCCTTTTCTTTCTGGATTTGGACAGTCATGTCCTCAACATTCTCCTTCTCCCTCTTTGTCTGGTCCATTATGTTGTCTAGATTTTCAGATCGTGTCTCTAACTCCATCTTGATCTGTTCCAGTTCACGCTTCTCCTTTGTTACCATGTCCTTGATGTTGTCTGTTTCTTGCTTCTCTTTATCCAGCTCAGTTTTCATGATTTGCAGTTTCTCTCTCTGTTTATTGTTCTCTTCGACAACACTTTCAATCACCTCCCTTTCCTTCTGGATTTGAATAGCCATTTTCTCAGCATCCTGTTTCTCCCTCTTTGCTTTCCCAAAAAGCTTTTCTAGATTTTCTGATCGTGTTTCTATCTCCATCTTGATCCTTTCCAGATCATCCTTTTCATCTTGAATATTTTGTTTGTCTTTTTCAACTTGCTGTCTTTGGTATTGCATGTCCTCTTTTTGTCTGTCGATATCTGTCATAGCATTTTCCAACTCAGCCTTTTGGACATTCAGCTCCTCCATCTTGCTTTCAATGTCTTCTCTCGGTGGTTGTATTTCAGCTTTGATGTTCTCTAGATTATCTTTCATCTTGCAAATTTCTTCCTTCATACTTTGCTCTTCCTCTTTCAGTTCAGCCATCAATTTTTCTGCTTGGTATTTTCCATTCTCAATCTCAGCCTTTCTCTGTTCCAGCTCATCCATCTCAGTCACCATCTTGCCCTTGGTGATATCAATTTCTTCCCTCTCTCTTTCCATTTCAATCTTCATTTTTTCCAGGTTGACGTTTTCTTTTGAGACCATTTCCATGATGTTTTCTGTTTCTCGTTTCTTTGTCTCAATCTCAGTTTTCATCACTTCCAGATGAGCTTTTGTTCTCTTGATATCCTCGATAACACTTTTCATTTCCTCCCGTTCCTTCTGGATTTGGATAGCCATTTGTTCCACATTCTCCTTCTCTCTCTTGGTCTCCTCCATTCGGTTGTCTAGATTCTCAGATCGTGTCTGTAAATCAGCCTTGATCTTTTCAATCTCATCCTTTTCATCTTGAATATTTTCTTTGTCTTGATCGATTTTCTCCTGCTGGTTTTGCATGTCCTCTTTTTGTCTGTTGATATCTTTTGTAACATTTTCAAACTCAGCCTTTTTAACAGTCAGCTCCTCCATCTTGCTTTCAATGTCTTCTCTCTGCAGTTGTATTTCTGTGTTGATCTGTTCCAGGCTCTCTTTCGTCTTACAGGTTTCATCCGTCATTCTTTGCTCTTCCTCTTTCAGTTCAGCCATCAACTTTTCTGCTTCATATTTTCCATTCTCTATCTCAACCTTTCTCTGTTCCAGCTCATTCATATCAACCACTATCCTGATCTTGGTGATATCCATTTCTTCTCTCTCTCTTTCCAACTCAATCTTCATTAGTTCAAGATCATTCATTTGCTTTGATAGCACATCTTTGCCATTTTCTGTGTCTGATTTCTCTTTCTTTAGTTGAGCTTTCATCAATTCCAGTTCCTCTCTCTGTCTGTTGTTGTTGACTATCAAGTTTTCAATGTCCTCCTTTTCTTTCTGGATTTGGACAGTCATGTCCTCAACATTCTCCTTCTCCCTCTTTGTCTGGTCCATTATGTTGTCTAGATTTTCAGATCGTGTCTCTAACTCCATCTTGATCTGTTCCAGTTCACGCTTCTCCTTTGTTACCATGTCCTTGATGTTGTCTGTTTCTTGCTTCTCTTTATCCAGCTCAGTTTTCATGATTTGCAGTTTCTCTCTCTGTTTATTGTTCTCTTCGACAACACTTTCAATCACCTCCCTTTCCTTCTGGATTTGAATAGCCATTTTCTCAGCATCCTGTTTCTCCCTCTTTGCTTTCCCAAAAAGCTTTTCTAGATTTTCTGATCGTGTTTCTATCTCCATCTTGATCCTTTCCAGATCATCCTTTTCATCTTGAATATTTTGTTTGTCTTTTTCAACTTGCTGTCTTTGGTATTGCATGTCCTCTTTTTGTCTGTCGATATCTGTCATAGCATTTTCCAACTCAGCCTTTTGGACATTCAGCTCCTCCATCTTGCTTTCAATGTCTTCTCTCGGTGGTTGTATTTCAGCTTTGATGTTCTCTAGATTATCTTTCATCTTGCAAATTTCTTCCTTCATACTTTGCTCTTCCTCTTTCAGTTCAGCCATCAATTTTTCTGCTTGGTATTTTCCATTCTCAATCTCAGCCTTTCTCTGTTCCAGCTCATCCATCTCAGTCACCATCTTGCCCTTGGTGATATCAATTTCTTCCCTCTCTCTTTCCATTTCAATCTTCATTTTTTCCAGGTTGACGTTTTCTTTTGAGACCATTTCCATGATGTTTTCTGTTTCTCGTTTCTTTGTCTCAATCTCAGTTTTCATCACTTCCAGATGAGCTTTTGTTCTCTTGATATCCTCGATAACACTTTTCATTTCCTCCCGTTCCTTCTGGATTTGGATAGCCATTTGTTCCACATTCTCCTTCTCTCTCTTGGTCTCCTCCATTCGGTTGTCTAGATTCTCAGATCGTGTCTGTAAATCAGCCTTGATCTTTTCAATCTCATCCTTTTCATCTTGAATATTTTCTTTGTCTTGATCGATTTTCTCCTGCTGGTTTTGCATGTCCTCTTTTTGTCTGTTGATATCTTTTGTAACATTTTCAAACTCAGCCTTTTTAACAGTCAGCTCCTCCATCTTGCTTTCAATGTCTTCTCTCTGCAGTTGTATTTCTGTGTTGATCTGTTCCAGGCTCTCTTTCGTCTTACAGGTTTCATCCGTCATTCTTTGCTCTTCCTCTTTCAGTTCAGCCATCAACTTTTCTGCTTCATATTTTCCATTCTCTATCTCAACCTTTCTCTGTTCCAGCTCATTCATATCAACCACTATCCTGATCTTGGTGATATCCATTTCTTCTCTCTCTCTTTCCAACTCAATCTTCATTAGTTCAAGATCATTCATTTGCTTTGATAGCACATCTTTGCCATTTTCTGTGTCTGATTTCTCTTTCTTTAGTTGAGCTTTCATCAATTCCAGTTCCTCTCTCTGTCTGTTGTTGTTGACTATCAAGTTTTCAATGTCCTCCTTTTCTTTCTGGATTTGGACAGTCATGTCCTCAACATTCTCCTTCTCCCTCTTTGTCTGGTCCATTATGTTGTCTAGATTTTCAGATCGTGTCTCTAACTCCATCTTGATCTGTTCCAGTTCACGCTTCTCCTTTGTTACCATGTCCTTGATGTTGTCTGTTTCTTGCTTCTCTTTATCCAGCTCAGTTTTCATGATTTGCAGTTTCTCTCTCTGTTTATTGTTCTCTTCGACAACACTTTCAATCACCTCCCTTTCCTTCTGGATTTGAATAGCCATTTTCTCAGCATCCTGTTTCTCCCTCTTTGCTTTCCCAAAAAGCTTTTCTAGATTTTCTGATCGTGTTTCTATCTCCATCTTGATCCTTTCCAGATCATCCTTTTCATCTTGAATATTTTGTTTGTCTTTTTCAACTTGCTGTCTTTGGTATTGCATGTCCTCTTTTTGTCTGTCGATATCTGTCATAGCATTTTCCAACTCAGCCTTTTGGACATTCAGCTCCTCCATCTTGCTTTCAATGTCTTCTCTCGGTGGTTGTATTTCAGCTTTGATGTTCTCTAGATTATCTTTCATCTTGCAAATTTCTTCCTTCATACTTTGCTCTTCCTCTTTCAGTTCAGCCATCAATTTTTCTGCTTGGTATTTTCCATTCTCAATCTCAGCCTTTCTCTGTTCCAGCTCATCCATCTCAGTCACCATCTTGCCCTTGGTGATATCAATTTCTTCCCTCTCTCTTTCCATTTCAATCTTCATTTTTTCCAGGTTGACGTTTTCTTTTGAGACCATTTCCATGATGTTTTCTGTTTCTCGTTTCTTTGTCTCAATCTCAGTTTTCATCACTTCCAGATGAGCTTTTGTTCTCTTGATATCCTCGATAACACTTTTCATTTCCTCCCGTTCCTTCTGGATTTGGATAGCCATTTGTTCCACATTCTCCTTCTCCCTCTTTGTCTCCTCCATTCGGTTGTCTAGATTCTCAGATCGTGTCTGTAAATCAGCCTTGATCTTTTCAATCTCATCCTTTTCATCTTGAATATTTTCTTTGTCGTGATCGATTTTCTCCTGCTGGTTTTGCATGTCCTCTTTTTGTCTGTTGATATCTTTTGTAACATTTTCAAACTCAGCCTTTTTAACAGTCAGCTCCTCCATCTTGCTTTCAATGTCTTCTCTCTGCAGTTGTATTTCTGTGTTGATCTGTTCCAGGCTCTCTTTCGTCTTACAGGTTTCATCCGTCATTCTTTGCTCTTCCTCTTTCAGTTCAGCCATCAACTTTTCTGCTTCATATTTTCCATTCTCTATCTCAACCTTTCTCTGTTCCAGCTCATTCATATCAACCACTATCCTGATCTTGGTGATATCCATTTCTTCTCTCTCTCTTTCCAACTCATTCTTCATTAGTTCAAGATCATTCATTTGCTTTGATAGCACATCTTTGCCATTTTCTGTGTCTGATTTCTCTTTCTTTAGTTGAGCTTTCATCAATTCCAGTTCCTCTCTCTGTCTGTTGTTGTTGACTATCAAGTTTTCAATGTCCTCCTTTTCTTTCTGGATTTGGACAGTCATGTCCTCAACATTCTCCTTCTCCCTCTTTGTCTGGTCCATTATGTTGTCTAGATTTTCAGATCGTGTCTCTAACTCCATCTTGATCTGTTCCAGTTCACGCTTCTCCTTTGTTACCATGTCCTTGATGTTGTCTGTTTCTTGCTTCTCTTTATCCAGCTCAGTTTTCATGATTTGCAGTTTCTCTCTCTGTTTATTGTTCTCTTCGACAACACTTTCAATCACCTCCCTTTCCTTCTGGATTTGAATAGCCATTTTCTCAGCATCCTGTTTCTCCCTCTTTGCTTTCCCAAAAAGCTTTTCTAGATTTTCTGATCGTGTTTCTATCTCCATCTTGATCCTTTCCAGATCATCCTTTTCATCTTGAATATTTTGTTTGTCTTTTTCAACTTGCTGTCTTTGGTATTGCATGTCCTCTTTTTGTCTGTCGATATCTGTCATAGCATTTTCCAACTCAGCCTTTTGGACATTCAGCTCCTCCATCTTGCTTTCAATGTCTTCTCTCGGTGGTTGTATTTCAGCTTTGATGTTCTCTAGATTATCTTTCATCTTGCAAATTTCTTCCTTCATACTTTGCTCTTCCTCTTTCAGTTCAGCCATCAATTTTTCTGCTTGGTATTTTCCATTCTCAATCTCAGCCTTTCTCTGTTCCAGCTCATCCATCTCAGTCACCATCTTGCCCTTGGTGATATCAATTTCTTCCCTCTCTCTTTCCATTTCAATCTTCATTTTTTCCAGGTTGACGTTTTCTTTTGAGACCATTTCCATGATGTTTTCTGTTTCTCGTTTCTTTGTCTCAATCTCAGTTTTCATCACTTCCAGATGAGCTTTTGTTCTCTTGATATCCTCGATAACACTTTTCATTTCCTCCCGTTCCTTCTGGATTTGGATAGCCATTTGTTCCACATTCTCCTTCTCTCTCTTTGTCTCCTCCATTCGGTTGTCTAGATTCTCAGATCGTGTCTGTAAATCAGCCTTGATCTTTTCAATCTCATCCTTTTCATCTTGAATATTTTCTTTGTCTTGATCAATTTTCTCCTGCTGGTTTTGCATGTCCTCTTTTTGTCTGTTGATATCTTTTGTAACATTTTCAAACTCAGCCTTTTTAACAGTCAGCTCCTCCATCTTGCTTTCAATGTCTTCTCTCTGCAGTTGTATTTCTGTGTTGATCTGTTCCAGGCTCTCTTTCGTCTTACAGGTTTCATCCGTCATTCTTTGCTCTTCCTCTTTCAGTTCAGCCATCAACTTTTCTGCTTCATATTTTCCATTCTCTATCTCAACCTTTCTCTGTTCCAGCTCATTCATATCAACCACTATCCTGATCTTGGTGATATCCATTTCTTCTCTCTCTCTTTCCAACTCATTCTTCATTAGTTCAAGATCATTCATTTGCTTTGATAGCACATCTTTGCCATTTTCTGTGTCTGATTTCTCTTTCTTTAGTTGAGCTTTCATCAATTCCAGTTCCTCTCTCTGTCTGTTGTTGTTGACTATCAAGTTTTCAATGTCCTCCTTTTCTTTCTGGATTTGGACAGTCATGTCCTCAACATTCTCCTTCTCCCTCTTTGTCTGGTCCATTATGTTGTCTAGATTTTCAGATCGTGTCTCTAACTCCATCTTGATCTGTTCCAGTTCACGCTTCTCCTTTGTTACCATGTCCTTGATGTTGTCTGTTTCTTGCTTCTCTTTATCCAGCTCAGTTTTCATGATTTGCAGTTTCTCTCTCTGTTTATTGTTCTCTTCGACAACACTTTCAATCACCTCCCTTTCCTTCTGGATTTGAATAGCCATTTTCTCAGCATCCTGTTTCTCCCTCTTTGCTTTCCCAAAAAGCTTTTCTAGATTTTCTGATCGTGTTTCTATCTCCATCTTGATCCTTTCCAGATCATCCTTTTCATCTTGAATATTTTGTTTGTCTTTTTCAACTTGCTGTCTTTGGTATTGCATGTCCTCTTTTTGTCTGTCGATATCTGTCATAGCATTTTCCAACTCAGCCTTTTGGACATTCAGCTCCTCCATCTTGCTTTCAATGTCTTCTCTCGGTGGTTGTATTTCAGCTTTGATGTTCTCTAGATTATCTTTCATCTTGCAAATTTCTTCCTTCATACTTTGCTCTTCCTCTTTCAGTTCAGCCATCAATTTTTCTGCTTGGTATTTTCCATTCTCAATCTCAGCCTTTCTCTGTTCCAGCTCATCCATCTCAGTCACCATCTTGCCCTTGGTGATATCAATTTCTTCCCTCTCTCTTTCCATTTCAATCTTCATTTTTTCCAGGTTGACGTTTTCTTTTGAGACCATTTCCATGATGTTTTCTGTTTCTCGTTTCTTTGTCTCAATCTCAGTTTTCATCACTTCCAGATGAGCTTTTGTTCTCTTGATATCCTCGATAACACTTTTCATTTCCTCCCGTTCCTTCTGGATTTGGATAGCCATTTGTTCCACATTCTCCTTCTCTCTCTTTGTCTCCTCCATTCGGTTGTCTAGATTCTCAGATCGTGTCTGTAAATCAGCCTTGATCTTTTCAATCTCATCCTTTTCATCTTGAATATTTTCTTTGTCGTGATCGATTTTCTCCTGCTGGTTTTGCATGTCCTCTTTTTGTCTGTTGATATCTTTTGTAACATTTTCAAACTCAGCCTTTTTAACAGTCAGCTCCTCCATCTTGCTTTCAATGTCTTCTCTCTGCAGTTGTATTTCTGTGTTGATCTGTTCCAGGCTCTCTTTCGTCTTACAGGTTTCATCCGTCATTCTTTGCTCTTCCTCTTTCAGTTCAGCCATCAACTTTTCTGCTTCATATTTTCCATTCTCTATCTCAACCTTTCTCTGTTCCAGCTCATTCATATCAACCACTATCCTGATCTTGGTGATATCCATTTCTTCTCTCTCTCTTTCCAACTCAATCTTCATTAGTTCAAGATCATTCATTTGCTTTGATAGCACATCTTTGCCATTTTCTGTGTCTGATTTCTCTTTCTTTAGTTGAGCTTTCATCAATTCCAGTTCCTCTCTCTGTCTGTTGTTGTTGACTATCAAGTTTTCAATGTCCTCCTTTTCTTTCTGGATTTGGACAGTCATGTCCTCAACATTCTCCTTCTCCCTCTTTGTCTGGTCCATTATGTTGTCTAGATTTTCAGATCGTGTCTCTAACTCCATCTTGATCTGTTCCAGTTCACGCTTCTCCTTTGTTACCATGTCCTTGATGTTGTCTGTTTCTTGCTTCTCTTTATCCAGCTCAGTTTTCATGATTTGCAGTTTCTCTCTCTGTTTATTGTTCTCTTCGACAACACTTTCAATCACCTCCCTTTCCTTCTGGATTTGAATAGCCATTTTCTCAGCATCCTGTTTCTCCCTCTTTGCTTTCCCAAAAAGCTTTTCTAGATTTTCTGATCGTGTTTCTATCTCCATCTTGATCCTTTCCAGATCATCCTTTTCATCTTGAATATTTTGTTTGTCTTTTTCAACTTGCTGTCTTTGGTATTGCATGTCCTCTTTTTGTCTGTCGATATCTGTCATAGCATTTTCCAACTCAGCCTTTTGGACATTCAGCTCCTCCATCTTGCTTTCAATGTCTTCTCTCGGTGGTTGTATTTCAGCTTTGATGTTCTCTAGATTATCTTTCATCTTGCAAATTTCTTCCTTCATACTTTGCTCTTCCTCTTTCAGTTCAGCCATCAATTTTTCTGCTTGGTATTTTCCACTCTCAATCTCAGCCTTTCTCTGTTCCAGCTCATCCATCTCAGTCACCATCTTGCCCTTGGTGATATCAATTTCTTCCCTCTCTCTTTCCATTTCAATCTTCATTTTTTCCAGGTTGACGTTTTCTTTTGAGACCATTTCCATGATGTTTTCTGTTTCTCGTTTCTTTGTCTCAATCTCAGTTTTCATCACTTCCAGATGAGCTTTTGTTCTCTTGATATCCTCGATAACACTTTTCATTTCCTCCCGTTCCTTCTGGATTTGGATAGCCATTTGTTCCACATTCTCCTTCTCTCTCTTGGTCTCCTCCATTCGGTTGTCTAGATTCTCAGATCGTGTCTGTAAATCAGCCTTGATCTTTTCAATCTCATCCTTTTCATCTTGAATATTTTCTTTGTCTTGATCGATTTTCTCCTGCTGGTTTTGCATGTCCTCTTTTTGTCTGTTGATATCTTTTGTAACATTTTCAAACTCAGCCTTTTTAACAGTCAGCTCCTCCATCTTGCTTTCAATGTCTTCTCTCTGCAGTTGTATTTCTGTGTTGATCTGTTCCAGGCTCTCTTTCGTCTTACAGGTTTCATCCGTCATTCTTTGCTCTTCCTCTTTCAGTTCAGCCATCAACTTTTCTGCTTCATATTTTCCATTCTCTATCTCAACCTTTCTCTGTTCCAGCTCATTCATATCAACCACTATCCTGATCTTGGTGATATCCATTTCTTCTCTCTCTCTTTCCAACTCATTCTTCATTAGTTCAAGATCATTCATTTGCTTTGATAGCACATCTTTGCCATTTTCTGTGTCTGATTTCTCTTTCTTTAGTTGAGCTTTCATCAATTCCAGTTCCTCTCTCTGTCTGTTGTTGTTGACTATCAAGTTTTCAATGTCCTCCTTTTCTTTCTGGATTTGGACAGTCATGTCCTCAACATTCTCCTTCTCCCTCTTTGTCTGGTCCATTATGTTGTCTAGATTTTCAGATCGTGTCTCTAACTCCATCTTGATCTGTTCCAGTTCACGCTTCTCCTTTGTTACCATGTCCTTGATGTTGTCTGTTTCTTGCTTCTCTTTATCCAGCTCAGTTTTCATGATTTGCAGTTTCTCTCTCTGTTTATTGTTCTCTTCGACAACACTTTCAATCACCTCCCTTTCCTTCTGGATTTGAATAGCCATTTTCTCAGCATCCTGTTTCTCCCTCTTTGCTTTCCCAAAAAGCTTTTCTAGATTTTCTGATCGTGTTTCTATCTCCATCTTGATCCTTTCCAGATCATCCTTTTCATCTTGAATATTTTGTTTGTCTTTTTCAACTTGCTGTCTTTGGTATTGCATGTCCTCTTTTTGTCTGTCGATATCTGTCATAGCATTTTCCAACTCAGCCTTTTGGACATTCAGCTCCTCCATCTTGCTTTCAATGTCTTCTCTCGGTGGTTGTATTTCAGCTTTGATGTTCTCTAGATTATCTTTCATCTTGCAAATTTCTTCCTTCATACTTTGCTCTTCCTCTTTCAGTTCAGCCATCAATTTTTCTGCTTGGTATTTTCCACTCTCAATCTCAGCCTTTCTCTGTTCCAGCTCATCCATCTCAGTCACCATCTTGCCCTTGGTGATATCAATTTCTTCCCTCTCTCTTTCCATTTCAATCTTCATTTTTTCCAGGTTGACGTTTTCTTTTGAGACCATTTCCATGATGTTTTCTGTTTCTCGTTTCTTTGTCTCAATCTCAGTTTTCATCACTTCCAGATGAGCTTTTGTTCTCTTGATATCCTCGATAACACTTTTCATTTCCTCCCGTTCCTTCTGGATTTGGATAGCCATTTGTTCCACATTCTCCTTCTCTCTCTTGGTCTCCTCCATTCGGTTGTCTAGATTCTCAGATCGTGTCTGTAAATCAGCCTTGATCTTTTCAATCTCATCCTTTTCATCTTGAATATTTTCTTTGTCGTGATCGATTTTCTCCTGCTGGTTTTGCATGTCCTCTTTTTGTCTGTTGATATCTTTTGTAACATTTTCAAACTCAGCCTTTTTAACAGTCAGCTCCTCCATCTTGCTTTCAATGTCTTCTCTCTGCAGTTGTATTTCTGTGTTGATCTGTTCCAGGCTCTCTTTCGTCTTACAGGTTTCATCCGTCATTCTTTGCTCTTCCTCTTTCAGTTCAGCCATCAACTTTTCTGCTTCATATTTTCCATTCTCTATCTCAACCTTTCTCTGTTCCAGCTCATTCATATCAACCACTATCCTGATCTTGGTGATATCCATTTCTTCTCTCTCTCTTTCCAACTCATTCTTCATTAGTTCAAGATCATTCATTTGCTTTGATAGCACATCTTTGCCATTTTCTGTGTCTGATTTCTCTTTCTTTAGTTGAGCTTTCATCAATTCCAGTTCCTCTCTCTGTCTGTTGTTGTTGACTATCAAGTTTTCAATGTCCTCCTTTTCTTTCTGGATTTGGACAGTCATGTCCTCAACATTCTCCTTCTCCCTCTTTGTCTGGTCCATTATGTTGTCTAGATTTTCAGATCGTGTCTCTAACTCCATCTTGATCTGTTCCAGTTCACGCTTCTCCTTTGTTACCATGTCCTTGATGTTGTCTGTTTCTTGCTTCTCTTTATCCAGCTCAGTTTTCATGATTTGCAGTTTCTCTCTCTGTTTATTGTTCTCTTCGACAACACTTTCAATCACCTCCCTTTCCTTCTGGATTTGAATAGCCATTTTCTCAGCATCCTGTTTCTCCCTCTTTGCTTTCCCAAAAAGCTTTTCTAGATTTTCTGATCGTGTTTCTATCTCCATCTTGATCCTTTCCAGATCATCCTTTTCATCTTGAATATTTTGTTTGTCTTTTTCAACTTGCTGTCTTTGGTATTGCATGTCCTCTTTTTGTCTGTCGATATCTGTCATAGCATTTTCCAACTCAGCCTTTTGGACATTCAGCTCCTCCATCTTGCTTTCAATGTCTTCTCTCGGTGGTTGTATTTCAGCTTTGATGTTCTCTAGATTATCTTTCATCTTGCAAATTTCTTCCTTCATACTTTGCTCTTCCTCTTTCAGTTCAGCCATCAATTTTTCTGCTTGGTATTTTCCATTCTCAATCTCAGCCTTTCTCTGTTCCAGCTCATCCATCTCAGTCACCATCTTGCCCTTGGTGATATCAATTTCTTCCCTCTCTCTTTCCATTTCAATCTTCATTTTTTCCAGGTTGACGTTTTCTTTTGAGACCATTTCCATGATGTTTTCTGTTTCTCGTTTCTTTGTCTCAATCTCAGTTTTCATCACTTCCAGATGAGCTTTTGTTCTCTTGATATCCTCGATAACACTTTTCATTTCCTCCCGTTCCTTCTGGATTTGGATAGCCATTTGTTCCACATTCTCCTTCTCTCTCTTTGTCTCCTCCATTCGGTTGTCTAGATTCTCAGATCGTGTCTGTAAATCAGCCTTGATCTTTTCAATCTCATCCTTTTCATCTTGAATATTTTCTTTGTCGTGATCGATTTTCTCCTGCTGGTTTTGCATGTCCTCTTTTTGTCTGTTGATATCTTTTGTAACATTTTCAAACTCAGCCTTTTTAACAGTCAGCTCCTCCATCTTGCTTTCAATGTCTTCTCTCTGCAGTTGTATTTCTGTGTTGATCTGTTCCAGGCTCTCTTTCGTCTTACAGGTTTCATCCGTCATTCTTTGCTCTTCCTCTTTCAGTTCAGCCATCAACTTTTCTGCTTCATATTTTCCATTCTCTATCTCAACCTTTCTCTGTTCCAGCTCATTCATATCAACCACTATCCTGATCTTGGTGATATCCATTTCTTCTCTCTCTCTTTCCAACTCAATCTTCATTAGTTCAAGATCATTCATTTGCTTTGATAGCACATCTTTGCCATTTTCTGTGTCTGATTTCTCTTTCTTTAGTTGAGCTTTCATCAATTCCAGTTCCTCTCTCTGTCTGTTGTTGTTGACTATCAAGTTTTCAATGTCCTCCTTTTCTTTCTGGATTTGGACAGTCATGTCCTCAACATTCTCCTTCTCCCTCTTTGTCTGGTCCATTATGTTGTCTAGATTTTCAGATCGTGTCTCTAACTCCATCTCGATCTGTTCCAGTTCACGCTTCTCCTTTGTTACCATGTCCTTGATATTGTCTGTTTCTTGCTTCTCTTTATCCAGCTCAGTTTTCATGATTTGCAGTTTCTCTCTCTGTTTATTGTTCTCTTCGACAACACTTTCAATCACCTCCCTTTCCTTCTGGATTTGAATAGCCATTTTCTCAGCATCCTGTTTCTCCCTCTTTGCTTTCCCAAAAAGCTTTTCTAGATTTTCTGATCGTGTTTCTATCTCCATCTTGATCCTTTCCAGATCATCCTTTTCATCTTGAATATTTTGTTTGTCTTTTTCAACTTGCTGTCTTTGGTATTGCATGTCCTCTTTTTGTCTGTCGATATCTGTCATAGCATTTTCCAACTCAGCCTTTTGGACATTCAGCTCCTCCATCTTGCTTTCAATGTCTTCTCTCGGTGGTTGTATTTCAGCTTTGATGTTCTCTAGATTATCTTTCATCTTGCAAATTTCTTCCTTCATACTTTGCTCTTCCTCTTTCAGTTCAGCCATCAATTTTTCTGCTTGGTATTTTCCACTCTCAATCTCAGCCTTTCTCTGTTCCAGCTCATCCATCTCAGTCACCATCTTGCCCTTGGTGATATCAATTTCTTCCCTCTCTCTTTCCATTTCAATCTTCATTTTTTCCAGGTTGACGTTTTCTTTTGAGACCATTTCCATGATGTTTTCTGTTTCTCGTTTCTTTGTCTCAATCTCAGTTTTCATCACTTCCAGATGAGCTTTTGTTCTCTTGATATCCTCGATAACACTTTTCATTTCCTCCCGTTCCTTCTGGATTTGGATAGCCATTTGTTCCACATTCTCCTTCTCTCTCTTTGTCTCCTCCATTCGGTTGTCTAGATTCTCAGATCGTGTCTGTAAATCAGCCTTGATCTTTTCAATCTCATCCTTTTCATCTTGAATATTTTCTTTGTCGTGATCGATTTTCTCCTGCTGGTTTTGCATGTCCTCTTTTTGTCTGTTGATATCTTTTGTAACATTTTCAAACTCAGCCTTTTTAACAGTCAGCTCCTCCATCTTGCTTTCAATGTCTTCTCTCTGCAGTTGTATTTCTGTGTTGATCTGTTCCAGGCTCTCTTTCGTCTTACAGGTTTCATCCGTCATTCTTTGCTCTTCCTCTTTCAGTTCAGCCATCAACTTTTCTGCTTCATATTTTCCATTCTCTATCTCAACCTTTCTCTGTTCCAGCTCATTCATATCAACCACTATCCTGATCTTGGTGATATCCATTTCTTCTCTCTCTCTTTCCAACTCATTCTTCATTAGTTCAAGATCATTCATTTGCTTTGATAGCACATCTTTGCCATTTTCTGTGTCTGATTTCTCTTTCTTTAGTTGAGCTTTCATCAATTCCAGTTCCTCTCTCTGTCTGTTGTTGTTGACTATCAAGTTTTCAATGTCCTCCTTTTCTTTCTGGATTTGGACAGTCATGTCCTCAACATTCTCCTTCTCCCTCTTTGTCTGGTCCATTATGTTGTCTAGATTTTCAGATCGTGTCTCTAACTCCATCTTGATCTGTTCCAGTTCACGCTTCTCCTTTGTTACCATGTCCTTGATGTTGTCTGTTTCTTGCTTCTCTTTATCCAGCTCAGTTTTCATGATTTGCAGTTTCTCTCTCTGTTTATTGTTCTCTTCGACAACACTTTCAATCACCTCCCTTTCCTTCTGGATTTGAATAGCCATTTTCTCAGCATCCTGTTTCTCCCTCTTTGCTTTCCCAAAAAGCTTTTCTAGATTTTCTGATCGTGTTTCTATCTCCATCTTGATCCTTTCCAGATCATCCTTTTCATCTTGAATATTTTGTTTGTCTTTTTCAACTTGCTGTCTTTGGTATTGCATGTCCTCTTTTTGTCTGTCGATATCTGTCATAGCATTTTCCAACTCAGCCTTTTGGACATTCAGCTCCTCCATCTTGCTTTCAATGTCTTCTCTCGGTGGTTGTATTTCAGCTTTGATGTTCTCTAGATTATCTTTCATCTTGCAAATTTCTTCCTTCATACTTTGCTCTTCCTCTTTCAGTTCAGCCATCAATTTTTCTGCTTGGTATTTTCCATTCTCAATCTCAGCCTTTCTCTGTTCCAGCTCATCCATCTCAGTCACCATCTTGCCCTTGGTGATATCAATTTCTTCCCTCTCTCTTTCCATTTCAATCTTCATTTTTTCCAGGTTGACGTTTTCTTTTGAGACCATTTCCATGATGTTTTCTGTTTCTCGTTTCTTTGTCTCAATCTCAGTTTTCATCACTTCCAGATGAGCTTTTGTTCTCTTGATATCCTCGATAACACTTTTCATTTCCTCCCGTTCCTTCTGGATTTGGATAGCCATTTGTTCCACATTCTCCTTCTCTCTCTTGGTCTCCTCCATTCGGTTGTCTAGATTCTCAGATCGTGTCTGTAAATCAGCCTTGATCTTTTCAATCTCATCCTTTTCATCTTGAATATTTTCTTTGTCTTGATCGATTTTCTCCTGCTGGTTTTGCATGTCCTCTTTTTGTCTGTTGATATCTTTTGTAACATTTTCAAACTCAGCCTTTTTAACAGTCAGCTCCTCCATCTTGCTTTCAATGTCTTCTCTCTGCAGTTGTATTTCTGTGTTGATCTGTTCCAGGCTCTCTTTCGTCTTACAGGTTTCATCCGTCATTCTTTGCTCTTCCTCTTTCAGTTCAGCCATCAACTTTTCTGCTTCATATTTTCCATTCTCTATCTCAACCTTTCTCTGTTCCAGCTCATTCATATCAACCACTATCCTGATCTTGGTGATATCCATTTCTTCTCTCTCTCTTTCCAACTCAATCTTCATTAGTTCAAGATCATTCATTTGCTTTGATAGCACATCTTTGCCATTTTCTGTGTCTGATTTCTCTTTCTTTAGTTGAGCTTTCATCAATTCCAGTTCCTCTCTCTGTCTGTTGTTGTTGACTATCAAGTTTTCAATGTCCTCCTTTTCTTTCTGGATTTGGACAGTCATGTCCTCAACATTCTCCTTCTCCCTCTTTGTCTGGTCCATTATGTTGTCTAGATTTTCAGATCGTGTCTCTAACTCCATCTTGATCTGTTCCAGTTCACGCTTCTCCTTTGTTACCATGTCCTTGATGTTGTCTGTTTCTTGCTTCTCTTTATCCAGCTCAGTTTTCATGATTTGCAGTTTCTCTCTCTGTTTATTGTTCTCTTCGACAACACTTTCAATCACCTCCCTTTCCTTCTGGATTTGAATAGCCATTTTCTCAGCATCCTGTTTCTCCCTCTTTGCTTTCCCAAAAAGCTTTTCTAGATTTTCTGATCGTGTTTCTATCTCCATCTTGATCCTTTCCAGATCATCCTTTTCATCTTGAATATTTTGTTTGTCTTTTTCAACTTGCTGTCTTTGGTATTGCATGTCCTCTTTTTGTCTGTCGATATCTGTCATAGCATTTTCCAACTCAGCCTTTTGGACATTCAGCTCCTCCATCTTGCTTTCAATGTCTTCTCTCGGTGGTTGTATTTCAGCTTTGATGTTCTCTAGATTATCTTTCATCTTGCAAATTTCTTCCTTCATACTTTGCTCTTCCTCTTTCAGTTCAGCCATCAATTTTTCTGCTTGGTATTTTCCATTCTCAATCTCAGCCTTTCTCTGTTCCAGCTCATCCATCTCAGTCACCATCTTGCCCTTGGTGATATCAATTTCTTCCCTCTCTCTTTCCATTTCAATCTTCATTTTTTCCAGGTTGACGTTTTCTTTTGAGACCATTTCCATGATGTTTTCTGTTTCTCGTTTCTTTGTCTCAATCTCAGTTTTCATCACTTCCAGATGAGCTTTTGTTCTCTTGATATCCTCGATAACACTTTTCATTTCCTCCCGTTCCTTCTGGATTTGGATAGCCATTTGTTCCACATTCTCCTTCTCTCTCTTTGTCTCCTCCATTCGGTTGTCTAGATTCTCAGATCGTGTCTGTAAATCAGCCTTGATCTTTTCAATCTCATCCTTTTCATCTTGAATATTTTCTTTGTCGTGATCGATTTTCTCCTGCTGGTTTTGCATGTCCTCTTTTTGTCTGTTGATATCTTTTGTAACATTTTCAAACTCAGCCTTTTTAACAGTCAGCTCCTCCATCTTGCTTTCAATGTCTTCTCTCTGCAGTTGTATTTCTGTGTTGATCTGTTCCAGGCTCTCTTTCGTCTTACAGGTTTCATCCGTCATTCTTTGCTCTTCCTCTTTCAGTTCAGCCATCAACTTTTCTGCTTCATATTTTCCATTCTCTATCTCAACCTTTCTCTGTTCCAGCTCATTCATATCAACCACTATCCTGATCTTGGTGATATCCATTTCTTCTCTCTCTCTTTCCAACTCAATCTTCATTAGTTCAAGATCATTCATTTGCTTTGATAGCACATCTTTGCCATTTTCTGTGTCTGATTTCTCTTTCTTTAGTTGAGCTTTCATCAATTCCAGTTCCTCTCTCTGTCTGTTGTTGTTGACTATCAAGTTTTCAATGTCCTCCTTTTCTTTCTGGATTTGGACAGTCATGTCCTCAACATTCTCCTTCTCCCTCTTTGTCTGGTCCATTATGTTGTCTAGATTTTCAGATCGTGTCTCTAACTCCATCTCGATCTGTTCCAGTTCACGCTTCTCCTTTGTTACCATGTCCTTGATATTGTCTGTTTCTTGCTTCTCTTTATCCAGCTCAGTTTTCATGATTTGCAGTTTCTCTCTCTGTTTATTGTTCTCTTCGACAACACTTTCAATCACCTCCCTTTCCTTCTGGATTTGAATAGCCATTTTCTCAGCATCCTGTTTCTCCCTCTTTGCTTTCCCAAAAAGCTTTTCTAGATTTTCTGATCGTGTTTCTATCTCCATCTTGATCCTTTCCAGATCATCCTTTTCATCTTGAATATTTTGTTTGTCTTTTTCAACTTGCTGTCTTTGGTATTGCATGTCCTCTTTTTGTCTGTCGATATCTGTCATAGCATTTTCCAACTCAGCCTTTTGGACATTCAGCTCCTCCATCTTGCTTTCAATGTCTTCTCTCGGTGGTTGTATTTCAGCTTTGATGTTCTCTAGATTATCTTTCATCTTGCAAATTTCTTCCTTCATACTTTGCTCTTCCTCTTTCAGTTCAGCCATCAATTTTTCTGCTTGGTATTTTCCACTCTCAATCTCAGCCTTTCTCTGTTCCAGCTCATCCATCTCAGTCACCATCTTGCCCTTGGTGATATCAATTTCTTCCCTCTCTCTTTCCATTTCAATCTTCATTTTTTCCAGGTTGACGTTTTCTTTTGAGACCATTTCCATGATGTTTTCTGTTTCTCGTTTCTTTGTCTCAATCTCAGTTTTCATCACTTCCAGATGAGCTTTTGTTCTCTTGATATCCTCGATAACACTTTTCATTTCCTCCCGTTCCTTCTGGATTTGGATAGCCATTTGTTCCACATTCTCCTTCTCTCTCTTTGTCTCCTCCATTCGGTTGTCTAGATTCTCAGATCGTGTCTGTAAATCAGCCTTGATCTTTTCAATCTCATCCTTTTCATCTTGAATATTTTCTTTGTCGTGATCGATTTTCTCCTGCTGGTTTTGCATGTCCTCTTTTTGTCTGTTGATATCTTTTGTAACATTTTCAAACTCAGCCTTTTTAACAGTCAGCTCCTCCATCTTGCTTTCAATGTCTTCTCTCTGCAGTTGTATTTCTGTGTTGATCTGTTCCAGGCTCTCTTTCGTCTTACAGGTTTCATCCGTCATTCTTTGCTCTTCCTCTTTCAGTTCAGCCATCAACTTTTCTGCTTCATATTTTCCATTCTCTATCTCAACCTTTCTCTGTTCCAGCTCATTCATATCAACCACTATCCTGATCTTGGTGATATCCATTTCTTCTCTCTCTCTTTCCAACTCATTCTTCATTAGTTCAAGATCATTCATTTGCTTTGATAGCACATCTTTGCCATTTTCTGTGTCTGATTTCTCTTTCTTTAGTTGAGCTTTCATCAATTCCAGTTCCTCTCTCTGTCTGTTGTTGTTGACTATCAAGTTTTCAATGTCCTCCTTTTCTTTCTGGATTTGGACAGTCATGTCCTCAACATTCTCCTTCTCCCTCTTTGTCTGGTCCATTATGTTGTCTAGATTTTCAGATCGTGTCTCTAACTCCATCTTGATCTGTTCCAGTTCACGCTTCTCCTTTGTTACCATGTCCTTGATGTTGTCTGTTTCTTGCTTCTCTTTATCCAGCTCAGTTTTCATGATTTGCAGTTTCTCTCTCTGTTTATTGTTCTCTTCGACAACACTTTCAATCACCTCCCTTTCCTTCTGGATTTGAATAGCCATTTTCTCAGCATCCTGTTTCTCCCTCTTTGCTTTCCCAAAAAGCTTTTCTAGATTTTCTGATCGTGTTTCTATCTCCATCTTGATCCTTTCCAGATCATCCTTTTCATCTTGAATATTTTGTTTGTCTTTTTCAACTTGCTGTCTTTGGTATTGCATGTCCTCTTTTTGTCTGTCGATATCTGTCATAGCATTTTCCAACTCAGCCTTTTGGACATTCAGCTCCTCCATCTTGCTTTCAATGTCTTCTCTCGGTGGTTGTATTTCAGCTTTGATGTTCTCTAGATTATCTTTCATCTTGCAAATTTCTTCCTTCATACTTTGCTCTTCCTCTTTCAGTTCAGCCATCAATTTTTCTGCTTGGTATTTTCCATTCTCAATCTCAGCCTTTCTCTGTTCCAGCTCATCCATCTCAGTCACCATCTTGCCCTTGGTGATATCAATTTCTTCCCTCTCTCTTTCCATTTCAATCTTCATTTTTTCCAGGTTGACGTTTTCTTTTGAGACCATTTCCATGATGTTTTCTGTTTCTCGTTTCTTTGTCTCAATCTCAGTTTTCATCACTTCCAGATGAGCTTTTGTTCTCTTGATATCCTCGATAACACTTTTCATTTCCTCCCGTTCCTTCTGGATTTGGATAGCCATTTGTTCCACATTCTCCTTCTCTCTCTTGGTCTCCTCCATTCGGTTGTCTAGATTCTCAGATCGTGTCTGTAAATCAGCCTTGATCTTTTCAATCTCATCCTTTTCATCTTGAATATTTTCTTTGTCTTGATCGATTTTCTCCTGCTGGTTTTGCATGTCCTCTTTTTGTCTGTTGATATCTTTTGTAACATTTTCAAACTCAGCCTTTTTAACAGTCAGCTCCTCCATCTTGCTTTCAATGTCTTCTCTCTGCAGTTGTATTTCTGTGTTGATCTGTTCCAGGCTCTCTTTCGTCTTACAGGTTTCATCCGTCATTCTTTGCTCTTCCTCTTTCAGTTCAGCCATCAACTTTTCTGCTTCATATTTTCCATTCTCTATCTCAACCTTTCTCTGTTCCAGCTCATTCATATCAACCACTATCCTGATCTTGGTGATATCCATTTCTTCTCTCTCTCTTTCCAACTCAATCTTCATTAGTTCAAGATCATTCATTTGCTTTGATAGCACATCTTTGCCATTTTCTGTGTCTGATTTCTCTTTCTTTAGTTGAGCTTTCATCAATTCCAGTTCCTCTCTCTGTCTGTTGTTGTTGACTATCAAGTTTTCAATGTCCTCCTTTTCTTTCTGGATTTGGACAGTCATGTCCTCAACATTCTCCTTCTCCCTCTTTGTCTGGTCCATTATGTTGTCTAGATTTTCAGATCGTGTCTCTAACTCCATCTTGATCTGTTCCAGTTCACGCTTCTCCTTTGTTACCATGTCCTTGATGTTGTCTGTTTCTTGCTTCTCTTTATCCAGCTCAGTTTTCATGATTTGCAGTTTCTCTCTCTGTTTATTGTTCTCTTCGACAACACTTTCAATCACCTCCCTTTCCTTCTGGATTTGAATAGCCATTTTCTCAGCATCCTGTTTCTCCCTCTTTGCTTTCCCAAAAAGCTTTTCTAGATTTTCTGATCGTGTTTCTATCTCCATCTTGATCCTTTCCAGATCATCCTTTTCATCTTGAATATTTTGTTTGTCTTTTTCAACTTGCTGTCTTTGGTATTGCATGTCCTCTTTTTGTCTGTCGATATCTGTCATAGCATTTTCCAACTCAGCCTTTTGGACATTCAGCTCCTCCATCTTGCTTTCAATGTCTTCTCTCGGTGGTTGTATTTCAGCTTTGATGTTCTCTAGATTATCTTTCATCTTGCAAATTTCTTCCTTCATACTTTGCTCTTCCTCTTTCAGTTCAGCCATCAATTTTTCTGCTTGGTATTTTCCATTCTCAATCTCAGCCTTTCTCTGTTCCAGCTCATCCATCTCAGTCACCATCTTGCCCTTGGTGATATCAATTTCTTCCCTCTCTCTTTCCATTTCAATCTTCATTTTTTCCAGGTTGACGTTTTCTTTTGAGACCATTTCCATGATGTTTTCTGTTTCTCGTTTCTTTGTCTCAATCTCAGTTTTCATCACTTCCAGATGAGCTTTTGTTCTCTTGATATCCTCGATAACACTTTTCATTTCCTCCCGTTCCTTCTGGATTTGGATAGCCATTTGTTCCACATTCTCCTTCTCTCTCTTTGTCTCCTCCATTCGGTTGTCTAGATTCTCAGATCGTGTCTGTAAATCAGCCTTGATCTTTTCAATCTCATCCTTTTCATCTTGAATATTTTCTTTGTCGTGATCGATTTTCTCCTGCTGGTTTTGCATGTCCTCTTTTTGTCTGTTGATAACTTTTGTAACATTTTCAAACTCAGCCTTTTTAACAGTCAGCTCCTCCATCTTGCTTTCAATGTCTTCTCTCTGCAGTTGTATTTCTGTGTTGATCTGTTCCAGGCTCTCTTTCGTCTTACAGGTTTCATCCGTCATTCTTTGCTCTTCCTCTTTCAGTTCAGCCATCAACTTTTCTGCTTCATATTTTCCATTCTCTATCTCAACCTTTCTCTGTTCCAGCTCATTCATATCAACCACTATCCTGATCTTGGTGATATCCATTTCTTCTCTCTCTCTTTCCAACTCAATCTTCATTAGTTCAAGATCATTCATTTGCTTTGATAGCACATCTTTGCCATTTTCTGTGTCTGATTTCTCTTTCTTTAGTTGAGCTTTCATCAATTCCAGTTCCTCTCTCTGTCTGTTGTTGTTGACTATCAAGTTTTCAATGTCCTCCTTTTCTTTCTGGATTTGGACAGTCATGTCCTCAACATTCTCCTTCTCCCTCTTTGTCTGGTCCATTATGTTGTCTAGATTTTCAGATCGTGTCTCTAACTCCATCTTGATCTGTTCCAGTTCACGCTTCTCCTTTGTTACCATGTCCTTGATGTTGTCTGTTTCTTGCTTCTCTTTATCCAGCTCAGTTTTCATGATTTGCAGTTTCTCTCTCTGTTTATTGTTCTCTTCGACAACACTTTCAATCACCTCCCTTTCCTTCTGGATTTGAATAGCCATTTTCTCAGCATCCTGTTTCTCCCTCTTTGCTTTCCCAAAAAGCTTTTCTAGATTTTCTGATCGTGTTTCTATCTCCATCTTGATCCTTTCCAGATCATCCTTTTCATCTTGAATATTTTGTTTGTCTTTTTCAACTTGCTGTCTTTGGTATTGCATGTCCTCTTTTTGTCTGTCGATATCTGTCATAGCATTTTCCAACTCAGCCTTTTGGACATTCAGCTCCTCCATCTTGCTTTCAATGTCTTCTCTCGGTGGTTGTATTTCAGCTTTGATGTTCTCTAGATTATCTTTCATCTTGCAAATTTCTTCCTTCATACTTTGCTCTTCCTCTTTCAGTTCAGCCATCAATTTTTCTGCTTGGTATTTTCCATTCTCAATCTCAGCCTTTCTCTGTTCCAGCTCATCCATCTCAGTCACCATCTTGCCCTTGGTGATATCAATTTCTTCCCTCTCTCTTTCCATTTCAATCTTCATTTTTTCCAGGTTGACGTTTTCTTTTGAGACCATTTCCATGATGTTTTCTGTTTCTCGTTTCTTTGTCTCAATCTCAGTTTTCATCACTTCCAGATGAGCTTTTGTTCTCTTGATATCCTCGATAACACTTTTCATTTCCTCCCGTTCCTTCTGGATTTGGATAGCCATTTGTTCCACATTCTCCTTCTCTCTCTTTGTCTCCTCCATTCGGTTGTCTAGATTCTCAGATCGTGTCTGTAAATCAGCCTTGATCTTTTCAATCTCATCCTTTTCATCTTGAATATTTTCTTTGTCTTGATCGATTTTCTCCTGCTGGTTTTGCATGTCCTCTTTTTGTCTGTTGATATCTTTTGTAACATTTTCAAACTCAGCCTTTTTAACAGTCAGCTCCTCCATCTTGCTTTCAATGTCTTCTCTCTGCAGTTGTATTTCTGTGTTGATCTGTTCCAGGCTCTCTTTCGTCTTACAGGTTTCATCCGTCATTCTTTGCTCTTCCTCTTTCAGTTCAGCCATCAACTTTTCTGCTTCATATTTTCCATTCTCTATCTCAACCTTTCTCTGTTCCAGCTCATTCATATCAACCACTATCCTGATCTTGGTGATATCCATTTCTTCTCTCTCTCTTTCCAACTCAATCTTCATTAGTTCAAGATCATTCATTTGCTTTGATAGCACATCTTTGCCATTTTCTGTGTCTGATTTCTCTTTCTTTAGTTGAGCTTTCATCAATTCCAGTTCCTCTCTCTGTCTGTTGTTGTTGACTATCAAGTTTTCAATGTCCTCCTTTTCTTTCTGGATTTGGACAGTCATGTCCTCAACATTCTCCTTCTCCCTCTTTGTCTGGTCCATTATGTTGTCTAGATTTTCAGATCGTGTCTCTAACTCCATCTTGATCTGTTCCAGTTCACGCTTCTCCTTTGTTACCATGTCCTTGATGTTGTCTGTTTCTTGCTTCTCTTTATCCAGCTCAGTTTTCATGATTTGCAGTTTCTCTCTCTGTTTATTGTTCTCTTCGACAACACTTTCAATCATCTCCCTTTCCTTCTGGATTTGAATAGCCATTTTCTCAGCATCCTGTTTCTCCCTCTTTGCTTTCCCAAAAAGCTTTTCTAGATTTTCTGATCGTGTTTCTATCTCCATCTTGATCCTTTCCAGATCATCCTTTTCATCTTGAATATTTTGTTTGTCTTTTTCAACTTGCTGTCTTTGGTATTGCATGTCCTCTTTTTGTCTGTCGATATCTGTCATAGCATTTTCCAACTCAGCCTTTTGGACATTCAGCTCCTCCATCTTGCTTTCAATGTCTTCTCTCGGTGGTTGTATTTCAGCTTTGATGTTCTCTAGATTATCTTTCATCTTGCAAATTTCTTCCTTCATACTTTGCTCTTCCTCTTTCAGTTCAGCCATCAATTTTTCTGCTTGGTATTTTCCATTCTCAATCTCAGCCTTTCTCTGTTCCAGCTCATCCATCTCAGTCACCATCTTGCCCTTGGTGATATCAATTTCTTCCCTCTCTCTTTCCATTTCAATCTTCATTTTTTCCAGGTTGACGTTTTCTTTTGAGACCATTTCCATGATGTTTTCTGTTTCTCGTTTCTTTGTCTCAATCTCAGTTTTCATCACTTCCAGATGAGCTTTTGTTCTCTTGATATCCTCGATAACACTTTTCATTTCCTCCCGTTCCTTCTGGATTTGGATAGCCATTTGTTCCACATTCTCCTTCTCTCTCTTGGTCTCCTCCATTCGGTTGTCTAGATTCTCAGATCGTGTCTGTAAATCAGCCTTGATCTTTTCAATCTCATCCTTTTCATCTTGAATATTTTCTTTGTCGTGATCGATTTTCTCCTGCTGGTTTTGCATGTCCTCTTTTTGTCTGTTGATATCTTTTGTAACATTTTCAAACTCAGCCTTTTTAACAGTCAGCTCCTCCATCTTGCTTTCAATGTCTTCTCTCTGCAGTTGTATTTCTGTGTTGATCTGTTCCAGGCTCTCTTTCGTCTTACAGGTTTCATCCGTCATTCTTTGCTCTTCCTCTTTCAGTTCAGCCATCAACTTTTCTGCTTCATATTTTCCATTCTCTATCTCAACCTTTCTCTGTTCCAGCTCATTCATATCAACCACTATCCTGATCTTGGTGATATCCATTTCTTCTCTCTCTCTTTCCAACTCATTCTTCATTAGTTCAAGATCATTCATTTGCTTTGATAGCACATCTTTGCCATTTTCTGTGTCTGATTTCTCTTTCTTTAGTTGAGCTTTCATCAATTCCAGTTCCTCTCTCTGTCTGTTGTTGTTGACTATCAAGTTTTCAATGTCCTCCTTTTCTTTCTGGATTTGGACAGTCATGTCCTCAACATTCTCCTTCTCCCTCTTTGTCTGGTCCATTATGTTGTCTAGATTTTCAGATCGTGTCTCTAACTCCATCTTGATCTGTTCCAGTTCACGCTTCTCCTTTGTTACCATGTCCTTGATGTTGTCTGTTTCTTGCTTCTCTTTATCCAGGTCTTTCCTTTGGTCTTCCATGTGAGATGCCATCTCTTCTCTCTCCTGCTGTATCTCATTCCTCATTTGTTCCAGCTCCTCTCTCTCCTGCTGTATCTTATTCCTCATGTGTTCCAGCTCCTCTCTCTCCTGCTGTATCTTATTCCTCATGTGTTCCAGCTCCTCTCTCTCCTGCTCTATCTTATTCCTCATGCGTTCCAGCTCCTCTCTCTCCTGCTGTATCTTATTCCTCATGTGTTCCAGCTCCTCTCTCTCCTGCTGTATCTTATTCCTCATGTGTTCCAGCTCCTCTCTCTCCTTTGTTAACACACCCTTACTTTCTTCTACGTGTTGTTTCTCTTTTTCGATCTCGTCATTCATGAGTTCCAGCTCTTTCTGCCTTTGCATAGTCTTTTCCATAAAACCGTCAATTTCTTCTCTTTGTTTTTGAGTTTGGATAGCCAGTTCTTCAACCTCCTTCCTCTCCCTTCTTGTCTCATCCATGAGCTGATCTATGTCTTCAGACCGTCTTTCTAACTCAGCTTTGATCTGATCCTTCTTTTCCTTCTCCTCTTCAACGTCTTGTTTGTTTTCTTCGATTTCCTCCATTTGTCTTTCACTTTCAGACTTCATAATCTCCAACTCATCTTTCTCTTTCATGGTCAATCCCTTTCTTCTCTCAAAGTCTTCCTTTTCTTTCTGTATCTCCTCCTTCAGCTGTTGAAGTTCTTGTCTTTCCCTCGTGAGCTTTTCCTTCCAGTCATTTTCCATTTGCTCGATCTGTGCTTCTGCTTCAGCCTTCAATCTCATCAAGTCTACCCTTTCTCTCTTGATCAATTCTAGACCGGCATCCACCTTCTCTTTTTCCCTACTTATCTCACTTCGCCTCTCTTCCAACTGTTCCCTCTCTTTCAGTGTTTCATTCTTCCCTTTTTGCAATTCCTCCATCCATCTTTCTAGTTCTTCACGGTTGTGTTTCAGTTCAACCATTTGGACACTCAACTTCTCCCTATTATTATATATTTCCTCACTAAGCCTTTTGATTTCTTCATCTTTCTGCTCCAAGTTGTCCATCCTCATCTTTATCTCCTTCCTCGTCCTCTCCTCTTCCTCTTTGAATCTATTGTTCTGGTTTTCCATGTTTTCTATTTCTTCCTTTCTCAGTCTCAGCTCACCTCTTTCCCTTTCCATCATCTCCTTATCCTTACCCATTTCTTGTCCCTCTCTTTCTTGATCCGTTCTAATTTTTTCCAGACGTTCTTTCTCTTTCATTTGATCTTCTCTTTGAGAATCCATTTCTACTTTCTTTTTTATCATCTCTTTCTTCATTTGTTCCATTTCATCTCTCTCTTTGTTTAGAACGTCCCAACTTTCTTCTATGTCTTGTTCATTTCTTTTGATCTGATCTTTCATGAATTCCATCTCTTTCAGCTTTTGAAGAGTCTCTTCCATATCACCTCCATCTTGGACAGCCAGTACCGGTTCCTCAACGTTCTCCCTTCCTGTCTCCTTTATGGCTGGATCCATGTCTTCAGACCTCCTTTCTAACGCAGCTTTTATCTGATTCAGCTTTTCCTTTTCCTCTTGAACATATTTTTTGTTTTTGTCTATTTCCGCCATTTGTCTCAGGGTTTCAGACTTCATCAGCTCCAATTCATCTCTCTCTTTCTTGATCAATTCATTTCTTCTCTCAATGTCCTCTTTTTCTTTTTCCATGCCTTGCTTTAGTTGTTCAAGCTCTTGTCTTTCACTATTTAGCTTCTCCTTCGATTCATTTTCCATTTCCTTTTTCTTTGCTTCTGTTTCAGCCCTGATCTTCAGCAGAACTTCCTTCTCTTTCTCTACCTCCTCTCGTTGTCTGTCACCTTGCTTGTCCAATTCACCAATATCTTTCAAGGTTTCTATTCTTCTTTCTTCCATTTCGTTTGTCTGCTTATATAGTTCTTCACGCTCCATCTCCTTCCTCATTCTGTCCAATTCCTCTTTGAGTCCAGTAATCTGGTTTTCCATGCTCTCTCGTTTGGTCACTATTTCAGCCTCTGCCTTTTCTAGAATGTCCTTGTTTCTATTCATTTCTTGTCTCTCTCGTTCCAAATCAGTCCTCATTTGTTCCAAACATTCTTTATCTTTCTTTTGGTCTTCCATTAGAGATTCCATCTCTTCTCCCTGCTGCTTTAACTCATTCTTCATTCGTTTGAGCTCATCTTTCTCTTTTTGTAGCACATCTTGACTTTCTTCAATGTTCTGTTCCCTTCTTTGTATCTCTTGCTTGATGTGTTCCAGTTCCTTTTGTTTTGTTTTTGTCTGCTCAATAATACTTTCACCTTCTCCCCGGTGGATCTGAGTTTTCACAACAAGTTCCTCAATCTTCTCCTTCTGACCCTTTGTATCCTCCAGGACCTGATCTTTGACCCCTGACTGTCGTTTTAAATCAGCCTCAGACTGTCTTGCTAACTCAGCTTTGATTTGCTCCACCTTTTCTTCTTCCTGTGTTTTGTTTTGTTGTATTCCCTCCGTTTGCATCTGGATTTCAAACTTCATACGCTCTCTGTCTTTCTTTGTCAAGTCCTGGCTTATCTCAATATCTTCTTGACCTTTTTGTAACTCTTTCTTTAGTTCTTCAAGTTCTTGTCTTTCACTCTCAAACTTCACTTTCCATTCATTTTCCATCTGTTCGCTCTGTTGAGCCACATCAGCTGTCGTTCTCACCAAATGATCTTCCCCTGTCTTCATCTGTACCAGGGCAGCATCCACCTCTCCCTCACTGGGCCTTGTCAGTGGTTGATCCTTTTCCATGAACATATCTTTTTTCATTGCTTTAATTTCGTCTCTCTGTCTGTCGATTTCCTCTTGTTTATATTCCAAGTCACACTTTCTGATATGTAACTCTTCCATCTGGCTATTCATTTCATATTTTAGTCTCTGTATTTCAAAACGTTTCTGCTCTGTGTTTTGTCTCATTCTGTTCATCTCATCCTTTATAGTCTCTTCTTCTTTTCTAAGCTCAACGATCATGTTTTCTAGTTTACTCATCTCACACCTTCTCTGCTCTAGTTCATCCATATTCTGCTCTACCATTTGTTTTTTTCTGTCCATCTCACATCTCTCTTGTTCCATCTTCCCCTTTTCTTCCAGCGTCTCAGATCTCATCAGCTCCAAGTCCTTTTTCTCTTTTTCAGAAATGTTCCTGTTTCTTATCATGTCCTCCTTTTCTTTTTGCATCTTACTGTTCAGATATTCCAGTTCCGTTCTTTCCCTGTTCAGACATTCACCCCAGTCCTCTTTGTCTTCTTTCCGTCCGTCTATTTTAGATTTTAAGTTCAGTAGATCTTCATTCGCCTTCTTTGTCATTTCAAGAACGGCATCCATCTCTTCCTTACGTTTCTCTATGTAGGCTTGCTCGACTGCTAATTTAGTTCTTTCCGCCATGGTAGCCTTTTTGATTTTTCCCATTTCAATTTTCTCTTTCCTAAATTTAACTTGCGTTTGTTTAAACTTTTCTTTAGCTTTCATCAAGTCCTCCATCTTTTGTTTTTTATATTGCATTTCCCTTACGATTACCTGTCTTTTTCGTTGTATCTCTGCATCCATTTGCTTGAGATATTCAGTTTTCTTTTCTATGTCCTCAATCATTTGTTTGTTATCCTCTCGCTGTTTTGTTATCATATTCTCCATCTCAGCCTTTTCCTTCTCAAACTCGGCTTTTGTCTTTTCCAGGTCGTACTTTTCTCTCATAATCATTTCCTCTCTGCGTTCCAAGTCGCTTCTTTCTTTTTCAATGGCGGTTCTTAGCTCTTGTGACTCAGTTGTCATGTCTTCAAGATGTGCTTTTTCTGTTTCACTGTGTGGTCTCTGGACTGTGGTTGTCATCATTGGCATTTCCTGTCTGTCAAGCTCAGCTTTCATAGACTCCATCGTATCCTTTCCAAAGCAGAACATTTATTTGAGCTTAGAAACTTACCTTCTGGGAACTTTACATAGCAACTACATTACCCTTAATAAATCATTGTCACAGTTTGACATTCACCCCGTGGATAATGGTAACGAGGATGGAGAGCTCCATATACATAGTTACTTAAAGTTACTTCTCTGATTCATATTGAAATATACACTGAACAAAAATATAAACGCAACATGCAACAATTTCAAAGATTTCACTGAGTTACAGTTCATATAAGGAAATCAGTCAATTTAAATGAATTCATTAGGCCCTAATCTATGGATTTTACATGACTGGGAATACAGATATGCATCGGTTGGTCACCGATATCTTAAAAAAAGATAAAGGCTTGGATCAGAAAACCAGTCAGTATCTGGTGTGACCACCATTTGCCTCATGCAGTGTGACACATCTCCTTTACATAGAGTTGATCAGGCTGTTGATTGTGGCCTGTGGAATGTTGTCCCACTCCTCTTCAATGGCTGTGCAAAGTTTCTGGATATTGGCAGGAACTGGAAACGCTGTTGTACACGTCGATCCAGAGCATCCCAAACATGCTCAATGGGCGACATGTCTTGTGAGTATGCAGGCCATGAAAGAACTGGGACATTTTCAACTTCCAGGAATTTTTTACAGGTCCTTGTGACATGGGGCCGTGCAATATCATGCTGAAACATGATGTTGGAGGCAGATGAATGGCACGACAATGGGCCTCAGGATTTCGTCACGGTATCTCTGTATATTCAAATTGACATTGATAAAATGCAGTTGTGTTCGTTATCCATAGCTTATGCCTGCCCAAACCATAACCCCACCGCCACCATGGGACACTCTGTTCACAACATCAGCAAACCGCTCGCCCACACAACGCCATCCGCCTGGTACAGTTGAACAGTTCTGACCGCAGGTGAAAAAGCTGTATGTGGAGGTCCTGGGCTGGCGTGGTTACACGTGGTCTGCGGTTGTGAGGCCGGTTGGACGTACTGCCAAACTCTCTAAAACAATGTTGGAGGCGGCTTATGGTAGAGAAATTAACATTAAATTCTCTGTCAACAGCTCTGGTGGACATTCCTGCAGTCACCATGACAACAGCTCTGGTGGACATTCCTGCAGTCAGCATAACAACAGCTCTGGTGGACATTCCTGCAGTCAGCATGCCAACAGCTCTGGTGGACATTCCTGCAGTCAGCATGACAACAGCTCTGGTGGACATTCCTGCAGTCAGCATAACAACAGCTCTGGTGGACATTCCTGCAGTCAGCATAACAACAGCTCTGGTGGACATTCCTGCAGTCAGCATGCCAACAGCTCTGGTGGACATTCCTGCAGTCAGCATGACAACAGCTCTGGTGGACATTCCTGCAGTCAGCATGTCAATTACACACTACCTCAAAACTTGAGACATCTGTGGCTTTGTGTTCTGTGACAAAACTGCACATTTTAGAGTGGCTTTTATTGTTCCCAGCACAAGGTGCACCTGTGTAATGATCGTGCTGTTTAATCAGCTTCTTGATATTCCACACCTGCCAGGTGGATGGATAGAAGAAAGGCTCACTAGCAGGGATGTAAACAACATTTGAGAGAAATTTGTGCGTATGGAACATTAGTGTGATTTCAGCCATGAAACATTGGACCAACACTTTACATGTTGCGTTTATATATTTTTTCAGTGTATTTTATTGATGGCAAGCTTATGTTTAGTAGTTTACTGTCTACTGGCTATATCACTTCAATTTATGTGCTGATTTATTTTGAGTTTGTACTTAGCTGGCCTGTATTTATTTTGCGTGTGAATCAGAGAGTTTTTCCACAACAAATTTGACAACCAATCTTGGGGATGTTGGCCCTAAAAGTCTTATAAAAAATGTGTAACACAATAAGTCGGTACATACCTTCGCTTCCCTTGCCAGGTGAATCTCTGCAACCGCTCTCTGTATTTCGTCTTTCATCTGTTCCGTTTTTTCACTCTCAGTCTTTACATCTTCCATCTTATGTTTCAGCTCTTCCTTTTGTCTCTGTATCTTTGACTTCGCCAGTTCTAACTCATCCCTCTCTCGCATGACCTTCTCCATCCTTTGCTCCAGCTCTTTCTTTCTTTTTTGTGCCTCCGTCTTCATCAGTCTGATTTGCTCCTTTTCTCTTTTTAACTCCTCCTTGCTCTGTTTCATTTCTTCTTTTAGCCTTCTTAACACCTCTCTGGTTTGTTCCACCTCTAGAATCAATCTCTGGATTTCAGCATTCACTCTGTCTTTCTCACCCATCTCCATATTGCTTTCTTCCATCCTGTTTTCCATTGCCACTTTAGTTTGTCGTAGCATTTGTCTGGTTCTCTCTACCTCTTGGATTAATCTCTGTATCTCAGCGTTCAACTGTTCCTTCTCATCGGTATCTCCGAAGCTCTCTTCCATACGAATCTCTAGTTCCTCTTTTGCTCGTTCTATTTCAGCCTTCACCTGTTCAATTGCATCTCTCTCCTTTTTGGTCTCTTCCCTTCTTTGTTCCATCTCTTCTTTAGCTCTCTCTATGTCATCCTTCATCTTTTCCATTTCTTCCTTTTTTCTCATAGTCTTTCTCATCTTCTGTTCAAGGTCCTTTTTCTTATTTTGGATCTCAGCCTTCACTAGTTCCATCTCTCCAATCTCTCTCTTGGTCTTTTGCATCTTGTTCTCAATCTCTTGTCTCTGTCTCTGAATGTCTTCCCTCACACTTTTCATCTCATCCATTTCTGTCTTTGCTTGTTGTATTTTGTTTTCAATTTCCTCTTTCTGCTTCTGTATCTCAGATTTGATCCTTTCCATCTCATCTTTCTCACTTTTAGTTTTTGCCATCTTGTTTTCAATGTCCTCTTTCTGTGTTTGTATTTCAGCCTTCATCTGTTCCAGCTTGTCCATCTCTTTCTTTGTCTTCTCCATCCTTGCTTCAATCTCGTCTCTCTGTCTCTGTAGGTCAAATTTAATTGTTTCTATCTGGTTAATCTCTTTCTTAATCTCCTCCATTCTCTTATTCAACTCCACCTTTTCTCTCTGCAGTTTGGCTTTCTCTTCCTGTTCCTCCCTCTCTCCCTCGTCCCAGAGTTTTTCCATCTCTTCTTTGACTCTGTTTATTTCATACTTGACCTTTTCATAGGGTTCTTTCTCTCTAATTGTTTCTACCCGTATTCTCTCCAACAGTTCTTTTTCTCTCTGAATTTCATCTTTCATCTGTTCCATCATGTCTCTGGTTTGCTTTGTCCTCTCAATGGATCTTGTCATTTCCTCGTGCTGGTTCTGTATTTCAACCTTCATCAGTTCAACTTTGTCTCTCTCTAGACTTGTGGCGTCCCTGCCTTGTTTTAACTCCCTCTCCACTTTCTTCTTGGTTTGCTCCATCTCCTCTCTATTTCTCTGCATTTCAGCTCTCTGTTCAAGCTCTTCCCTGACAGCTTCATCCCTCCTTTTCTCAAACTCATGCTTTTTCTTCAGGATTTCACACCGAAGCAATTCCAAGTCCTCTCTTTCTCTTGCGGTTTCATGGATTTGTTTTTTCAATATGGCCCTTTCTGACAAAACCTCAGATTTCATTTGCTCAAGCATCTCCCTCTCTTGCTTTGCTTCATCCATCTTATTTTGTAAGTCCCCTTTTTCCTTCTGAAGCTGTATTTCCTCAGAACCCTCTTTAGTTCTCTGTATCTCATCTCTTATTTCCTTCAACACTTCTCTTTCTCTTTGGATTTCAACTCGTTGTTCAAGCTCTTCTTTCACTGCTGCATATCTCTGTTTCTCAATTTCATCTTTTACTCTTCCAGCCTCATCCCTTTGCTTTTTCAGCTGGGACTCCACCTTCTGTAGAGCCACCTTTGCCTGATCCACCTCATATTTAGTTCTGTTTGTCTCCTTCACACGGTTCTCTATTTCCTTCATCTGTCTTTGGAGTTCAGCCTTCATCTCTATAATCTCTTCCTTGTCTTGCTGTGTGACTTGCTTGCTCCTCTGGATCTCTTCCCTTTCTTCCTGAACTTTACGCTCCATTTCCATCAAGTCCTCATTCTTTATTTTGGCATCTTCTAATATTTTCTCGGCAATGTTTTTCTCGTCTTTTGCACTGGCTTTAATTTTTTCTAGGCTTTCCTTTTCTCGCTGAGTTTCCACCTTGTTTCTTTCTATTTCATCTCGCACTTCCTGTATTTCCTCCTTCAACCTTTCAAGTGTTTCCTTCTCTCGCTGGGCTCTTGCTCTCTGTTCCACCTCTTCTTTCTCTGTTTCACACAATTTTCTTTCCATTTCTTCTTTTAATTGAATTATCTCATCCTTAATCTCTTCATAATGCTCTCTCTCTTTCTTGGTCTTCTTCCTTTTACTCTCCAAATCGTCACGTTGTCTCTGTATCTCTGCTTTCACTTCTTCCATTTTGTCTTTAGTTTGTTTTGTCTCTGTAACTGTGTCTTCTATGTCTTCTATCTGTCTCTGTATATTAGCTTTCATCTGTAGCATTTGTTCCTTTTCTCTTTTTGTGATCTCCCTGCTTTGCTCCATCTCCTCTTTCATTCTCAGTGTTTCAAAATGAATCCTCTCCAATTCTTGTCTCTCTCTCATTGTCTCTTGCTTTTTCCTCTCCAGGTTGTCTTTTTCATTCTGAATTTCAGCTCTCAATTGTTTGATCACTTCTCTCTGTCTCTTTACTTCTTCACTCCACTTTTTGGCTTCCTCTCTCACTCTGTCTTGTCTTATTTTTTCAACGTCCTTGGCTTTCTGTATTTCGAACTTGAGCATTTCCACTTCTTCCCTCTCTCTCTGTATTTCGTCTCTCTGCTCCAGCTCCTCCTTGACAGTCTCATACCTTCTTTTTTCCATTTCCTCCTTCATTCTCCTGGTCTCATCTCTTTGTTTCTCCAGTGCCTCTTTCGCTCTCTGTATCTCTGTTTTTACGTGTTCCATTCTGTCATTTTCTTGCTTTGTCTCCTCAATTCTTCTCTCAATCTCTTCCATTTGTCTCTGCAGTTCAGCTCTCCTCTGTTCCATCTTATCATTCTCTCGCTTTGCTTCCTCTCTGTTTTGCTCAATCTCCTCTTTGTCCATTTGAATCGCATACATGATCTGCTCCAACTCTTTTTGTTTTCTTAATGTTTCTTGTTTGTCCTTCTCAAGTGAATCGTTCTCTAGAAGGATCTCTGCTTTCATTTTGTTTACCAGGTCCTTCTCTTGCTTTGTCTTCTGCCTGCTCTGATCAACCTCCTCTCTTGCTCTCTGCAGCTCAGCTTTTACATTGTCAAGTTCCTCTTTCTCTTGCTGGATCCAAGCTCTCTGGTCAAGCTCTTCTTTCTCAGTTTCATACCACCTTCGCTCCATCTCTTCTTTTACCTTGTTTATCTCACATTTAATCTGCTCAAATTGTTCTCTTTGTCTTTTAATGTCATCTCTTTTTGTCTCCAGCTGATCTCGCTCCCTGTGTACATCGGCCCTCATCTCTTCCATTTTTTCTTTGGCTTGATTGGTTTCTGCTATTCTTACTTCCATGTCTTCTATCTGTCTCTGAATGTCAGCCTTCATCCATTCCATTTTCTCCTGCTCTTGTTTTGTTGTTTCCTTGCAATGCTCCATCTCCTCTTTTGCTCTCAATGTCTCATACTTGATAAATTCCAAACTCTGTCTCTCGTTAATGGTGTCATTGCGTCTCTTCTCCAGAACGTCTCTCTCTGTTTGGACATCAGCCCACATTTGCTGGATTCTCTCTTTCTCCATATTTACTTCCTCCTTGTTCTGTTTCAGTTTTTCATTCACATTCTCTGTCTCCATCCTCATCAGATCCATCTTCCTGTTCTGCTCTCGTTTCTCAGCCATTAGCCTTTCTATTTCATCTTGTTGTTGCTTAATCTTTGCTTTCATGTGGTTGGTTTCATTTCTCTCCCTTCTTGACCCGTCCCAAAGTTTTTCAATCTCTTCAATCGCTTGCATTGTTTCTTGTCTTCGTCTCTTAAGAGTGTCCTTTTTGGTCTGAATGCCAAGTTTTGTTGTCTTATCCTCAGATTTTGTGGTATCTCCATACCTTTGATCTAATTCTGTCTGTGTCGTCTTACTGTTTCGTTGTCTCTGCTCTGTTGTACGTGAGGAAGAACAATATATCAGAGTTTTCTCAAAAGCAAACCAGTGAACATTGAATTTGTAAAAAGGTGAGCACTTTTTCAGATAAAGAACACTTGACCATACTTTAAACATTTCTTAAAGGTGCTACATGTAGAATGTCTCACCCATGTGGAAGCTATGTGAATTGCAACAACTAGACTGCATTTCAAACATCCACCTAAACTAACTTTAACCATTTTAAATATCAACTTCAACATCAGAGTTGGAACATTCCAAGGATCCCGGATAGCATGGACCATGGGGGAGACTATTTTACTTTTGGTTTCGTCCACCAATTTCAAACAGCCGTAAAAACGATATTTCACAGCGATTTAGAAGGAACAAAAACTCCCCCCTATTCAGTGATTGTTTTCTCACATAAACGGAAACTAAGTGAAGAGTGTAGAATTTTAGCAAGCAGGACATTTTTGCAACCATTGGCTGCTTTCCCAGAATGCCATTGTTCGTTGTGCTCGAGGTGGAGATGACCACCACGCCTCTTAGTGATGCCGATGGGAAAGAGGGAGGGTGCAGTTTTTGGCTTGAAGAGCTGGGCATCGTGATTTGACGTGCATTATAATGTTATATATTATGATATTAGTAGGCCTATCATTACAGTATTATATAATTATATACTAGCTAGATTCCTACGGAGGAGCAGCTAATATGGAGAAACTTTGAATGTCCAAGAGTTAGCTCAATGCTAAGACTAGATCAGGACCAGAGACACTAGAATTCAAAACACGTCTTACCTTTTTGTAGTTAATAAATCCAATGTGAAACTATAGTATCCTTGTTTTATTATCATTGTTTTAATCTTAACCCTAATTGGTAGTTCCAGTCTCCTCCCCTACGGATTCGGGAGAGGCGAAGGTCGAGAGCTATGCATCCTCCGAAACACGACCCTGCCAAGCCACACTGCTCGCTTAACCCGGAAGCCAACTGCACCAATGTGTCGGAGGAAACACCGTACAACTGTCGACCGAAGTCAGCTTGTAGGCACCCGGCCCACCACAAGAAGTCGCTAGAGTGTGATGGGACAAGGAAATCCCGGCCGGCCAAACATTCCCCTAACCCGGACGACGCTGGGCCAATTGTGTGCCGCCTCATGGGCCTCCCGGTCACAGCCCGGATTGAACTCGGGGCTGTAGTGACGCCTCAAGCACTGCGATGTGCCTTAGACCACAGCGCCACTCAGGAGGCCTAACTATAGTATCCTTAACTAGCCTAGAAAACTAACAGGCAGACACTGGAAGGAGACGTTTGAGTGACAGAATGCGTGGAATGTTATTAACCAGTTCCTATGCTTTTAAAATAATGTTTCTGTTCCGGAACACTAGAGATCACTTTCATGCCCTGTTCTGATTCTGTTCCTTGAAAATGTTTGTTATTTTCCGGTTTGTTCCCTGAACCGGTTCCAACCCCTGTTTAAACTGCTAAGATTTCTCTACACCCTATGGAAAAATGGGTAGAAATTGCTGGAAATCAACTTTAAAACTAAAAAAACTATCTCCGCCGTCAACCAAATCTTGCTCGTCTTCATACATAAAAAACTGTATTGTTTGTTTAATATAACAACTTTATGGAGGATACAGTTATGGTGAAGAGCATGCTAAGAATGTTCCAACAGTTTGATAATAATGTGGAAGATTAGAAATATGAATTAATCTTACCTAGCTTGTCCATGAGTTCAGGCTCTTTCAGTGTCAATATCAGATGGAATGCAAATTTGGTTTGTGGTGTCTCTCTCTCTACAGCTTCAAACAGAGCCTTCATCTGGTCTTGTGTGGTCTGGGCTGCACGGACGCTGTGTGCCAGCTCTTCTGGGATAAGATGTTGTGAGATCACAGCGTCTGCTATGGGCCCGGATAATCTCACCTGCGCTATGATCTGCTCTCTGAACTCCTCCAGGAAGTCCCCCACTAGGAATTAATTAATTAATTTGAATGAGTTGCTGAAAACATGAATTAATTAGCTTAGATCATGTAGCTTTATTTGAAGTATAACTGGCTAAGATTTTTGTAAAATTCTTTAGAATTGTATATAGTTACAGGTGACTCCTGATAAGTGAACATGGGATAACGAATAATGTGTTCCAGTTCATCAAACACAACTCAAATATGTCATTTTTACTTGCTCTAGATGTAATTATTTTATGATTCAAGACACACATACAAAGAGTGAACTGTCAATCCCAAACACATATCGAAAGATAAAACAAAATATAATTATGTTCTCTGTCTTTCATTTTGAATCATTGAAAATAATATAATACTATCATTTATCACTGACTAGAAAATTATGGATGAATTGTTTTATGTAATCATAATAAGAACTCAATTCTGAAGATCAAAAGTCTATATACTGTGTTGCAGAATGCAAGATGTACCGTAGTTTCGTGATACTGCCATGTTTGCCTCTTCCAGTGTTCCTTAGTTGCTGTCCATGAGATCACTGGCCTGGTTAAAATGGATAAGGTGGCTTTATGTTATCATACTCAGTTTGAACACGGGTGCATGTAGGCAGGCACACACCAAACATTTATACTCACATAGAAATGACAAGTATGATTCACAAAATAATATCAGATGACAAGATGAGAAATATGTTTGAAATTTCACATTTACAAAAAATATTGATATGCAAACAAATAACACCTTTAGAGACCTTTTGTTTTCCACGGTTTTCTTTTTTCAAATAACAACTTTCTTACTTCAGTTTTCTCTATAAGGTTTTAGTTCCTTTGTTTTTGTAGTAGTACACATTTTTGATATAAAATAATATCTAATATATTGGTAGATCATCTGCAGTATGTCAGTATCAGAGGGGTTGGAAAGAAGCAGAAGTCAAATGTCCATCTGGTATGGACTTATAAAGTTTACAGTATATTATCTGAGTCCGTTATTAAAACAGTACCTCACCTTCGTAGACACCGATCTGTGAGTATAATTTATTCCGTCTGCTTGTTCGATGTGTTGTAGGTTTCCTACCAGACCAGTAGAGAAAGCAAATAGTCAGAGAGCTTTGATAAACACTTGATATCTTCTCTTTCCACAACGTTGGTGTCCACTTCATTTAGAGGTGGATAAATGTAACAGAAAGTGAGCGTCCGTTTGATTGGTTGAAAGGCCACACAGGGGTGGAAAAATATCTTAAAACGCATCTTGCCCTTAGTCTGGCCCTCTCTGATAAGGGTGGGGTCCATCTCTGCCCTTTGATTGGCATGGTGCCAGACAACCCGAAGTCCCCAACCCAGACCTCACAAAATAATAATGTGAAAACACCAGTGGCGATTTTAGCATGGAAATCTTGGTGGGACAAACTCAACATTTGTTTTTTAGATGTATGCCAGCAAAGCCACTATACAACACAACACTAAACAACACATTAACTACACTATAACGGTGACAAACGGTGCCCACACACTGTTAGTGTCTACACAAAACTGTCCCAACAGCAGAGTCCCAACAGCAGTCCCAACACCTTACCACTGCTACACCTGGCTATCAGCGGAGCCTTGTCTGGCAGAGAAACAGTTCATTCAGCCCCATTTACTGCCTTTTAAAAACATAGCTGATATGCTGATTTGATTAAACAAATGTGGTTTCTACTGACAATTGAGATGTACAAACTATGTCATAAGGGGACGATGAGCGGATAAGAGGCAATCCGTAATTTAGATTAGGACATTAATGAGTGAACTAGGACGGACGTAGTCAATACAACTATTTGTTCAGCACTTTTGAAATGTACAGTGACAGAATTCAGAACATGGGCCGTTCTTACAGTGTTCTCCCTGAACACCAAGTCAGAACCGTAGGATAAATAAAGGGCATATAAGCAGACAATGAAAGCTCTTACAATATTCAATGATTACTTTTCTCTAAAACAGGTTATAGGCTACATGTGCACCACCAAGTCAGAACAGTAGGCTACGTTATGAGGGGGAAAGGGACCAAATTATTAGGGTGAGGGACATGGGCTACTTAGTATCACAAACTTAGCTACAGTAGGGCAGCAAGTAACCTAGTGTTTAGAGCGTTGGGCCAGTAACCGAAAGGATGCTGGTTCGAATACCTGAGCCGACAAGGTGAAAAGCCTGTCAATGTGTCCTTGAGCAAGGCACTTAACCCTATATTTGCTCCAGGGGCTGAAGCTGTAGGTAGGCCGTGATTATAAATAATAATTTGTTCTTATCTGACTTGCCTAGTTAAATAAAGGTTAAATAAAATTAAAATCTCCCTGGCAGTGGCGAATGTCATTTAGCAACAAATATAAAAAAAGAATCGCTGTGCTGCGGCGTCACTACAGCCTGGGGTCCGAAGCGTGACTTGGTGGGTCATGATTCACAGGACGTATGACTCTCCCAAGATGCAATGATGAGACAAAATTGTAATCACAAAAAAGGGGGTGTAAATAATTACATATATATTTGTTGTTGTTGTTGCTTGTAAAATAATATATAATTTAGTTAATAAAGCCGCATACAAACATGGTCTATTTATTGCTTTCTTGAGTAAAGCAGCTCCAACCATCAGGTATCACTGTTGAAATATACAATGTGTAGAGGAGCTCTAGCTGGGCCAAGCTATCCAGGGTATTCAGCAGAAAGACAGCACTTATTATCATTGAACAGAGGACACCTGAACATGCTTCCAGTGATGGGTCGTTCCACCAATTCCAAGCCTTTTAACATTTGTAACCTAATTTTAACATTCTGTCATAAGCACAACTTCATAAAAATGTACTACAGTAAGTGTCTATTAAGTGCCATATAAGGTAACAGGGTTGATGTGTAATAATCAACCTGCTCAGTTTTCCACAACAAAACAACACAAAACCAGCTCACCTGCTTTTACACTATTCTGACTATTAGATGTTCAATGTTTCTTTGTAAAATATCATATTAAAATGAGAGTTCAGTTCACGTAACAAGGTTGACATTAAAATAAGGTACAGAATCACTACCCACATAAAAAATACTAGTTTACTATAGAATCCTGTAGTATCCTGTACTCCTGTAGTATCATGTACTCCTGTAGTATCCTGTACTCCTGTAGTATCCTATACTCCTGTAGTATCCTATACTCCTGTAGTATCCTATACTCCTGTAGTATCCTATACTCCTGATGTATCCTGTAGTATCCTATACTGCTCCTTTTGGACACTGTGTTTACTAACCTTCAAACAAGCTTCAACGCCATACAACACTCCTTCCGTGGCCTCCAACTGCTCTTAAACGCTAGTAAAACGAAGTGCATGCTTTTCTATCGAACAATGCCAGCACCCGCCCACCGGACTATCATCACTACTCTCGACGGGTCCGAATTAGAATACGTGGACACCTACAAATACCTAGGCATCTGGTTAGACTGTAAACTCAACTTCCAGACTCACATTAACCATCTCCAATCCAAAATTAAATCCAGAATTGGCTTCCTATTTCGCAACAAAGCCTCCTTCACTCATGCTGCCAAACATGCCCTTGTAAAACTGACTATCCTACCGATCCTTGATTTCGGCGATGTCATTTACAAACTAGCCTCCAACACTCTACTCAGCAAATTGGATGTAGTCTATCACAGTGCCATCCGTTTTGTCACCAAAGCCCCATATACTACCCACCACTGCGACCTGTATGCTCTCGTTGGCTGGCCTTCACTATACATTCGTCGCCAAATCCACTGGCTCCAGGTCATCTATAAGTCTTTATTAGGTAAATCCCCGCCTTATCTCAGCTCACTGGTCACTATAGCAACACCCACCCGTAGCATGCGCTCCAGCAGGTATATCTCACTGGTCACCATAGCAACACCCACCGTAGCATGCGCTCCAGCAGGTATATCTCACTGGTCACCATAGCAACACCCACCCGTAGCATGCGCTCCAGCAGGTATATCTCACTGGTCACCCCCAAAGCCAACACCTCCTTTGGCCGCCATTCCTTCCAGTTCTCTGCTGCCAATGACTGGAACGAATTGCAAAAATCACTGAAGCTAGAGGTTCCTATCTCCCTCACTAACTTTAAGCATCAGCTGTCAAAGCTGCTTATCGATCACTGCACCTGTATATAGCCCTTCTGTAAATAGCCCACACTACTACCTCATCCCCATATTTATTTTTGTTATTTTTCACAAATCTTGCACTCCAGTATCTCTATTTGCACATCATAATTTGCACATCCTTCATTCCTGTGTTAATGATGATAATCTGTAATTTGTCTCACCACTATGGTCTATTTATTGTCCTACCTCTTAACCTTACTGCATTTTGCACTACATTTTGCACTCTGTATATAGACTTTCCATTGTGTTTTTGACCATGTTTGTTTACTGTGTAACTCTGTGTTGTTTTTGTCTCACTGCTTTGCTTTGTCTTGGCCAGGTCGCAGTTGCAAATGAGAACTTGTTCTCAACTGACCTACCTGGTTAAATAAAGGTGAAATAAAAAAAAAATAAAAAACTCCTGTAGTATCCTCTACTCCTGTAGTATCCTATACTCCTGTAGTATCCTGTACTCCTGTAGTATCCTGTACTCCTGTAGTATCCTATACTCCTGTAGTATCCTATAGTATCCTATACTCCTGTAGTATCCTGTAGTATCCTGTACTCCTGTAGTATCCTGTAGTATCCTATACTCCTGTAGTATCCTGTACTCCTGTAGTATCCTGTAGTATCCTATACTCCTGTAGTATCCTGTACTCCTGTAGTATCCTGTACTCCTGTAGTATCCTGTAGTATCCTATACTCCTGTAGTATCCTATACTCCTGTAGTATCCTGTACTCCTGTAGTATCCTGTAGTATCCTATACTCCTGTAGTATCCTGTACTCCTGTAGTATCCTGTAGTATCCTGTAGTATCCTGTAGTATCCTGTACTCCTGTAGTATCCTATACTCCTGTAGTATCCTATACTCCTGTAGTATCCTGTACTCCTGTAGTATCCTATACTCCTGTAGTATCCTATACTCCTGTACTCCTGTAGTATCCTATACTCCTGTAGTATCCTATACTCCTGTAGTATCCTGTAGTATCCTATACTCCTGTAGTATCCTGTAGTATCCTATACTCCTGTAGTATCCTATACTCCTGTAGTATCCTATACTCCTGTAGTATCCTGTACTCCTGTAGTATCCTGTAGTATCCTATACTCCTGTAGTATCCTGTACTCCTGTAGTATCCTGTAGTATCCTGTAGTATCCTGTAGTCCTGTAGTATCCTATACTCCTGTAGTATCCTATACTCCTGTAGTATCCTGTAGTATCCTGTACTCCTGTAGTATCCTGTAGTATCCTATACTCCTGTAGTATCCTGTAGTATCCTGTACTCCTGTAGTATCCTGTACTCCTGTAGTATCCTGTACTCCTGTAGTATCCTATACTCCTGTAGTATCCTGTAGTATCCTGTACTCCTGTAGTATCCTATACTCCTGTAGTCCTGTAGTATCCTATACTCCTGTAGTATCCTGTAGTATCCTATACTCCTGTAGTATCCTGTAGTATCCTATACTCCTGTAGTATCCTATACTCCTGTAGTCCTGTAGTATCCTATACTCCTGTAGTATCCTATACTCCTGTAGTATCCTATACTCCTGTAGTATCCTGCAGTATCCTATACTCCTGTAGTATCCTGTACTCCTGTAGTATCCTATACTCCTGTAGTATCCTGTACTCCTGTAGTATCCTGTACTCCTGTAGTATCCTATACTCCTGTAGTATCCTATAGTATCCTATACTCCTGTAGTATCCTGTAGTATCCTGTACTCCTGTAGTATCCTATACTCCTGTAGTATCCTGTACTCCTGTAGTATCCTGTAGTATCCTATACTCCTGTAGTATCCTGTACTCCTGTAGTATCCTGTAGTATCCTATACTCCTGTAATATCCTGTACTCCTGTAGTATCCTGTACTCCTGTAGTATCCTGTAGTATCCTATACTCCTGTAGTATCCTATACTCCTGTAGTATCCTGTAGTATCCTATACTCCTGTAGTATCCTGTACTCCTGTAGTATCCTGTAGTATCCTGTAGTATCCTGTACTCCTGTAGTATCCTATACTCCTGTAGTATCCTATACTCCTGTAGTATCCTGTACTCCTGTAGTATCCTATACTCCTGTAGTATCCTATACTCCTGTACTCCTGTAGTATCCTATACTCCTGTAGTATCCTATACTCCTGTAGTATCCTGTAGTATCCTATACTCCTGTAGTATCCTGTAGTATCCTATACTCCTGTAGTATCCTATACTCCTGTAGTATCCTGTACTCCTGTAGTATCCTGTAGTATCCTATACTCCTGTAGTATCCTGTACTCCTGTAGTATCCTGTAGTATCCTGTAGTATCCTGTAGTCCTGTAGTATCCTATACTCCTGTAGTATCCTGTAGTATCCTGTAGTCCTGTAGTATCCTATACTCCTGTAGTATCCTATACTCCTGTAGTATCCTGTACTCCTGTAGTATCCTGTAGTATCCTATACTCCTGTAGTATCCTGTAGTATCCTGTACTCCTGTAGTATCCTGTACTCCTGTAGTATCCTGTACTCCTGTACTCCTGTAGTATCCTGTACTCCTGTAGTATCCTGTACTCCTGTAGTATCCTGTACTCCTGTAGTATCCTATACTCCTGTAGTCCTGTAGTATCCTATACTCCTGTAGTATCCTGTAGTATCCTATACTCCTGTAGTATCCTGTAGTATCATATACTCCTGTAGTATCCTATACTCCTGTAGTCCTGTAGTATCCTATACTCCTGTAGTATCCTGTAGTATCCTATACTCCTGTAGTATCCTGTAGTATCCTATACTATTGTAGTATCCTGTAGTATCCTATACTCCTGTAGTATCCTATACTCCTGTAGTCCTGTAGTATCCTGTAGTATCCTATACTCCTGTAGTATCCTGTACTCCTGTACTATCCTGTACTCCTGTAGTATCCTGTACTCCTGTAGTATCCTGTACTCCTGTAGTCCTGTAGTATCCTGTACCCCTGTAGTATCCTGTAGTATCCTGTACTCCTGTAGTATCCTGTAGTATCCTATACTCCTGTAGTATCCTATACTCCTGTAGTATCCTGTAGTATCCTGTACTCCTGTAGTATCCTGTACTCCTGTAGTATCCTGTACTCCTGTACTCCTGTAGTATCCTATACTCCTGTACTCCTGTAGTATCCTATACTCCTGTAGTCCTGTAGTATCCTGTACTCCTGTAGTATCCTGTACTCCTGTAGTCCTGTAGTATCCTGTACTCCTGTAGTATCCTGTACTCCTGTAGTCCTGTAGTATCCTGTACTCCTGTAGTATCCTGTAGTCCTGTAGTATCCTGTAGTATCCTGTAGTATCCTATACTCCTGTAGTATCCTATACTCCTGTAGTATCCTATACTCCTGTAGTATCCTGTAGTATCCTGTACTCCTGTAGTATCCTGTACTCCTGTACTCCTGTAGTATCCTATACTCCTGTAGTCCTGTAGTATCCTGTACTCCTGTAGTATCCTGTAGTATCCTGTACTCCTGTAGTATCCTGTAGTATCCTGTACTCCTGTAGTCCTGTAGTATCCTGTACTCCTGTAGTATCCTATACTCCTGTAGTATCCTGTAGTATCCTATACTCCTGCAGTATCCTATACTCCTGCAGTATCCTATACTCCTGTAGTATCCTGTACTCCTGTAGTATCCTCCTGTAGTATCCTATACTCCTGTAGTATCCTGTACATCCTGTAGTATCCTGTAGTATCCTGTAGTATCCTGTAGTCCTGTAGTATCCTATACTCCTGTAGTATCCTATACTCCTGTAGTATCCTGTAGTATCCTGTAGTATCCTATACTCCTGTAGTATCCTGTAGTATCCTATACTCCTGTAGTATCCTATACTCCTGTAGTATCCTGTAGTATCCTGTACTCCTGTAGTATCCTATACTCCTGTAGTATCCTGTAGTATCCTATACTCCTGTAGTATCCTGTAGTATCCTATACTCCTGTAGTATCCTGTAGTATCCTATACTCCTGTAGTATCCTGTAGTATCCTATACTCCTGTAGTATCCTGTAGTCCTGTAGTATCCTGTAGTATCCTATACTCCTGTAGTATCCTGTAGTATCCTGTACTCCTGTAGTATCCTGTAGTATCCTGTAGTATCCTGTACTCCTGTAGTATCATGTACTCCTGTAGTATCCTGTAGTATCCTGTAGTATCCTGTACTCCTGTAGTATCCTGTACTCCTGTAGTATCCTATACTCCTGTAGTCCTGTAGTATCCTATACTCCTGTAGTATCATGTACTCCTGCAGTATCCTATACTCCTGTAGTATCCTGTATTCCTGTAGTATCCTCCTGTAGTATCCTATACTCCTGTAGTATCCTGTAGTATCCTATACCCCTATAGTATCCTGTACTCCTGTAGTATCCTCTACTCCTGTAGTATCCTGTACTCCTGTAGTATCCTGTACTCCTGTAGTATCCTGTACTCCTGTAGTCCTGTAGTATCCTGTACTCCTGTAGTCCTGTAGTATCCTATACTCCTGTAGTATCCTATAGTATCCTGTAGTCCTGTAGTATCCTGTAGTCCTGTAGTATCCTATACTCCTGTAGTATCCTATACTCCTGTAGTATCCTGTAGTATCCTGTAGTATCCTATACTCCTGTAGTATCCTGTAGTATCCTGTAGTATCCTATACTCCTGTAGTATCCTGTAGTCCTGTAGTATCCTGTAGTCCTGTAGTATCCTGTACTCCTGTAGTATCCTGTAGTCCTGTAGTATCCTGTAGTATCCTATACTCCTGTAGTATCCTGTACTCCTGTAGTATCCTGTACTCCTGTAGTATCCTGTACTCCTGTAGTATCCTGTAGTATCCTGTAGTATCCTGTACTCCTGTAGTATCCTGTACTCCTGTAGTATCCTATACTCCTGTAGCCCTGTAGTATCCTATACTCCTGTAGTATCCTGTACTCCTGTAGTATCCTGTACTCCTGTAGTATCCTGTACTCCTGTAGTATCCTATACTCCTGTAGTATCCTGTAGTCCTGCAGTATCCTATACTCCTGTAGTATCCTGTATTCCTGTAGTATCCTCCTGTAGTATCCTATACTCCTGTAGTATCCTGTACTCCTGTAGTATCCTATACTCCTATAGTATCCTGTACTCCTGTAGTATCCTGTACTCCTGTAGTATCCTGTACTCCTGTAGTATCCTGTACTCCTGTAGTATCCTGTACTCCTGTAGTCCTGTAGTATCCTATACTCCTGTAGTATCCTATAGTATCCTGTAGTCCTGTAGTATCCTGTAGTCCTGTAGTATCCTGTAGTCCTGTAGTATCCTGTAGTATCCTGTAGTATCCTGTAGTATCCTGTACTCCTGTAGTATCCTGTACTCCTGTAGTATCCTATAGTATCCTGTAGTCCTGTAGTATCCTATACTCCTGCAGTATCCTATAGTATCCTGTAGTCCTGTAGTATCCTGTAGTATCCTGTACTCCTGTAGTATCCTATACTCCTGTAGTATCCTATAGTATCCTGTAGTATCCTGTAGTCCTGTAGTATCCTGTAGTATCCTGTACTCCACTATCCCTCGATCTGTTCTAGAATACTGTAGAATACTATATTTACATTCAAGTCATTTAGTTGACACTCTTATCAAGAGTGACTTACAGGAGAAATGAGGGTTAAGTTCCTTGCTCAAGGGCACATCGGCAGTCAAATCTGAGATTCGAACCAGCAACCTTTCGGTTACTGGCCTAACGCTCTTAATCGCTAGGCTACCTGCCGCCCCATATCTATACCACACACTGTACTATCCCTCGATCATATGTAGTGCTTACTTTACAACTGTGTAGGATACACTCTTAGAAAAACGGGTACTTTAGGGTTCTATATAATCTTTGGGTTCTTTGGATGAGATTAAAGAACCCTTTACTAAAAAAGGTTATACAGTTGGTCGGAAGTTTACATACACCTTAGCCAAATACATTTAAACTCAGTTTTAAACTGTTACAGTAAGTACTGGCCTGGTGGTAGATTAGGGGTTTAGGGGGGCTCAGCCCCCAGCATGAGGTGATTCTAGGATTAGGGGTTTAGGGGGGCTCAGCCCCCAGCATGAGGTGATTCTAGGATTAGGGGTTTAGGGGGGCTCAGCCCCCAGCATGAGGTGATTCTAGGATTAGGGGTTTAGGGGGGCTCCGCCCCCAGCATGAGGTGATTCTAGGATTAGGGGTTTAGGGGGGCTCAGCCCCCAGCATGAGGTGATTCTAGGATTAGGGGTTTAGGGGGGCTCCGCCCCCAGCATGAGGTGATTCTAGGATTAGGGGTTTAGGGGGGCTCATCCCCCAGCATGAGGTGATTCTAGGATTAGGGGTTTAGGGGGGCTCCGCCCCCAGCATGAGGTGATTCTAGGATTAGGGGTTTAAGGGGGCTCATCCCCCAGCATGAGGTGATTCTAGGATTAGGGGTTTAGGGGGGCTCATCCCCCAGCATGAGGTGATTCTAGGATTAGGGGTTTATGGGGGCTCAGCCCCCAGCATGAGGTGATTCTAGGATTAGGGGTTTAGGGGGGCTCCGCCCCCAGCATGAGGTGATTCTAGGATTAGGGGTTTAGGGGGGCTCCGCCCCCAGCATGAGGTGATTCTAGGATTAGGGGTTTAGGTGGGCTCCGCCCCCAGCATGAGGTGATTCTAGGATTAGGGGTTTAGGGGGGCTCCGCCCCCAGCATGAGGTGATTCTAGGATTAGGGGTTTAGGGGGGCTCCGCCCCCAGCATGAGGTGATTCTAGGATTAGGGGTTTAGGGGGGCTCCGCCCCCAGCATGAGGTGATTCTAGGATTAGGGGTTTAGGGGGGCTCCGCCCCCAGCATGAGGTGATTCTAGGATTAGGGGTTTAGGGGGGCTCAGCCCCCAGCATGAGGTAGAGCACATCATTTCTTTATTGATTCATTCATTACAGTATAATTGTCCTTAATTTGGCTGGACTTCATTACAGTAGCCTATAACGTGTTCATAATCTCACCTGTGTGTTTGTATTTCAGGACAACAGTCATATTGGAGTTTTACTAAAAATATATACATTTGAGATTAAGATCTAAAAAATACCTGGGAAAGTTTGGTTTTGTACCCTAATCTCTAATCATTTAATACAACAATGCACTAATACAATACTATAATATACAAAACATGCATGGTCTGTAGAAATAGGACCTTTATTCACTGAAACAAATAGTGAGTTCCTCCAGTCCAGGGGTTCAGGTGCAGGGTACAGGGTACCAAGCCCTCCAAAGTACAGCAGAAAAAATTGTACAAGCAATAAAAGTCTGCTTTAAATTACATTGAGAAATGTTTCTTGTTGCATCCCATTTCATCAGACTGTGTCGTCTCTGTTTGAGTGTAGCAAATCTGGGAACAATTGTATACTGACTGAACCTTTCAAGGTCATCCTTTTCTACGGACATTACAGCCAGATGATTCAGTCGGTTTTGATCCATGGTGCTCCTGAGCCAGGTGTGGAGACGACGTAATGCACTGAAGGATCTTTCACAGCTACAGCTGCTGACAGGTATAGTCAGGGCAACCTGAATTACAGCCTTCAATGATGGAAACATATCAGCATCCAGAAGGTTGTACACTGTGATCATGTCCAGAGAAGCAGCACCTGCCTGTGACTTACGAGTCAGAAAGTTTTTGGCTACCATGACTTCCTCTGATTTCAGCTCAATGTTGTAATGCGTTGCCATCTCTGCCAAATGTGTCACTGATAGGAAGTGATCCGAGGCTGGACTGCATGCCTGAATGCCTTTCAGTAGTTCAGCATTTACACCTGAAAACGCTTCTCCAGCTCAGCTGTCATTCTATCCAGGTAAGGAAATAATAATTTCCTTTTAAATTGAGTCTGAACCACTTAGTTCACTACCTGCCCCGCAAGTTGATTCCATAACAAAATCATCCATCCGCCTATGCTTCCGCCTTTGTCCAGAAGATGGACAAAGGCGGATATGGCTGACTTGATTAAACAAATGTGGTTTCTACTGACAATTGAGATGTACAAACTATGGCATAAGGGGACGACAAGCAGATAAGAGGTCCTTCGTGGGCAAATTTAGTAATTCTCTGGATTTATGGTTGAATCATGGTTGAATCATGGTGACGTAGTTCTAGAAAGAGGCAGGATTTACAATTCCCGAGATGGATGACCGTTCAAAACGTATTTTCCTTGTCAGAGCCTGTTTATTCCCGACTTCCCAGATGTCTTGAATTCAAGTTTTTGCAGTTCCGAATTAACAGTTGTTTTGACCGAGGCACAAATCATGTTTCATTGACAGCATGGCAAATGTTGAATGTTCATAATTTTAAACTTAGAAAAGAGCCTCTTAATGCCAGACTTGGGACCACACACCCACTCCTCTGAATAGCAGGCTAGTGATTGCTTTGCAATGGTTGCAGTTAGACACTGATTCCTTCCAAACCACTTATTGTTGAATTTCCGATTTCCAACTTGTTGTGTAATGTTTATGTCCAATGGCTGATGAGCACCGATACATTTTATCTATAACTCCTCTTCATTATTTCTCTTCATATGACAACGATTAAAAAGGATTTGCCAGTAGATTGTTGACTTGATTCATGATGATGACTGATAGCTAAGATTTAGAAAGTATGATGTTGACATGATCAGTCCAATCAAAGCTACTGTAGATAGAACGTGATTTGACGTCATTTTATCTGTGGCCAATGACGTTGAGCCTTCACATAATTGAAGGATGAATGGGCATATTTACGAGGAGCACCTGGTCGAGGCAAATTTATGGTGAAATTATTGTCTTTCCACTTCCGTATTATGGCCCCAACAGTGCTCACTGGAACATTCAGAAGCTTAGAAATGCGCCTATAACCAATGCCATCATTATGTTTTGCAACAATTAGGTGGCGAAGGTCTTGAGACAGCTCTTTGCTTTTACCCATCATGAGATGTGTCTTGTGTGACACCTTGGCAATGAGACCTTTTTGTAGGCCATCAGTTGGGACTGAACCAGCTGATATTAATTTGCACTGACAGGGGGCTGGATTGCTTTTTAATTACTGATAGTTTTCAGCTGTTGTCTTGGCTTTCCATGCCTTTTTGAACCTCCCTTTCTTCATGTGTTCAATACTTTTTCCCTGTGTCATTTCACATTATTACACATAACTTAATTTCTGAACTTATTTGTTTTGGTTTCTTTGTATGTATGGATTACTTGGGTTGTTACCAACATCTGGTGAAAATGTAATGTCAATAGCACCTTTGGAAATATATTTACTGAGAAGAATTGTGACGTGTTCAATACTTATTTCACCCGCTGTATGTATGCATATTTTTTTTACATTGTATGCAAACTGATATGTGACACATATTAATGCCAAAATAAAATGCCAAACAGACAACCCACGAAAAAAATGTATTTTTATTTTTTTGCAAACAATGTGGAGTTCAAAACAGGTGGAGCTCCGCCCCACCTGCCCTGAATGACGGGTCGCCACTGGTTATAAATGGGAGATATGTACTTTTCAACACTTTTGGAAGGCATAGCCTACCTCAAGCTGATCCCCCTCCGACTCAGAGCACAGAAAATCTGACTGATCCGAACTCACTGGTTCTGGTGGATGGGATACCTTCTGGGGGGCTTGGACAGTCAGTGGTAAGTTGGAGAGGTAAATTGAAGAGGACTACAATTTCTTGCTTTCTCAAATGTCAACCAAAGCTTAACATATTTTGTCTATTGGGCTTCATCAAAGTGTAGGGCGTCAGGGCTTTCAGTGGTCGACCGTCCAACTGTTCCAACTGGAGAAGATTTTTGGCTTCCACCGAGGTAATCCTAGGAAGATCAAGAAAATAATATCAGTGTCAGGGAAACTAAAACTAGCTTAAAGTTATTTTGTGTGCAAATGAAAATAGTTATTATCTGAGATTTTTTATATTCACCTTAACAGATGGTGATCCCAGCTAGGAGTGAAAGAGCAGCGAGGTTTCCCAGGTCTCACCTTCCTTTCGTCCTCCTTCCAAACCAAGTAATTTGCCTGGATGTCTTAGCACTTGGTCTCCTTCCTGTTTCTGCTCCGGTAGCTCTCCTCCTGTTTCTTCTCCGGTAGCTCTCCTCCTGTTTTTGCTCCGGTAGCTCTCCTCCTGTTTCTGCTCCGGTAGCTCTCCTCCTGTTTCTGCTCTGGTAGCTCTCCTCCTGATTCTGCTCCGGTAGCTCTCCTCCTGTTTCTGCTCCGGTAGCTCTCCTCCTGATTCTGCTCCGGTAGCTCTCCTCCTGTTTCTGCTCCGGTAGCTCTCCTCCTGATTCTGCTCCGGTAGCTCTCCTCCTGATTCTGCTCCGGTAGCTCTCCTCCTGATTCTGCTGTAACTTGTCCATGTTCAGTCTCACCTTGACTGATAATATAAATAAACATCCTCCACATCCTTCTCAGTCCGTGCCTGAAGGTGGTCCTCGAAGGGGTTCTGATCTGGTTCGACAACTTCCACCACATCAGGTGGGATTTCAGTGATTTGAGAATATGTTATAAAAAAATAGCAATAGACAAACAAGAAGAATCACAAATTTGTGGTCTGATGAGGTCCACCCCTAACATTTAAAGTAGTCCGATGAGGTCCACCCCTAACATTTAAAGTAGTCCGATGAGGTCCACCCCTAACATTTAAAGTAGTCCGATGAGGTCCACCCCTAACATTTAAAGTAGTCCGATGAGGTCCACCCCTAACATTTAAAGTAGTCCGATGAGGTCCACCCCTAACATTTAAAGTAGTCCGATGAGGTCCACCCCTAACATTTAAAGTAGTCCGATTAGGTCCACCCCTAACATTTAAAGTGGTCTGATGAGGTCCACCCTGAAGTGACTGGGTGTATTGATACACCATCCAAAGTGTAATTAATAACTTCATGATCAAAGGGATATTTCAATGTATGTGTTTTTTTGTTTATCTACCAATAGGTGCCCTTCTTTCTGAAGCATTGAAAACCTCCCTGGTCTTTGTGGTTGAATCTGTGTTGAATTTCACTGATCGACTGAGAGATCTTACAGAAAGTTGTTTGTGTGGGCTACAGAGATGAGGTAGTAATTAATAAATCATGTTAAACACTTATTGCACACAGAGTGAGTCCATGCAACTTATTATGTGATTTGTTAAGCAAATGTGTACTCCTGAACTTACAGTGCATTCAGAGGTATTCAGACCCCTTGACTTTTTCCACATGTTGTTACGTTACAGCCTTATTCTAATATGGATTATTTGGGGAGTTTTCTCCCATTCTTCTCTGAGATCCTCTCAAGCTCTGTCAGGATGGGGAGCATAGCTGCACAGCTATTTTCAGGTCTCTCCAGAGATGTTAGATCGGGTTCAAGTCCGAGCTATAGTTTGGCCACTCAAGGGCATTCAGAACATTGTCCTGAAGCCACTCCTGTGTTGTCCTGGCTGTGTGCTTAGGGTCTGTGTCCTGTTGGAAGGTGAACCTTCGCCCCAGTCTGAGGTCCTGAGCACTCTGGAACAGGTTCATCAAGGATCTCTCTGTACTTTGCTCCATTCATCTTTCCCTCGATCCTGACTAGTCTCCCAGTCCCAGCCGCTGAAAAACATCCCCACGGCATGATGCTGCCACCACCATGCTTCCAGCGGTGTAAAGTACTTAAGTAAAAATACCCCAGAAACCTAAAGTATCTGTAGTTTACTTTATTTTATTTTTATTTTTGACAACTTCTACTTTTACTTCACTACATTCCTAAAGACAATAAAGTACTTTTTACTCCATACATTTTCCCTGACACCCAAAAGTACTTGTTACATTTTGAATGCTTAGCAGGACAGAAAATGGTCTAATTCATGCACTTATCAAGAGAACATCCCTGGTCATCTACTGCCTCTGATCTGGAGGACTCACTAAACACACATGCTTTGTTTCTGAATGATGTCTGAGTGTTGGAGTGTTCCCCTGGCTATCTATAAATAAATAAAAAACATTAACAATGTTGCTGTCTGGATTGCTTAATATAAGGAATTTAAAATTATTGATAATTTTACTGCTTAACTTTTCACTTTGTCATTATGGGGTATTGTGTGTAGATTGTCATTATGGGGTATTGTGTCATTATGGGGTATTGTGTGTGTAGATTCATTATGGGGTATTGTATTGTATTGTATTGTGTGTAGATTCATTATGGGGTATTGTATTGTATTGTATTGTGTGTAGATTGTCATTATGGGGTATTGTATTGTATTGTATTGTGTGTAGATTGTCATTATGGTGTATTGTATTGTATTGTATTGTATTGTGTGTAGATTCATTATGAGGTATTGTGTCATTATGGGGTATTGTATTGTATTGTATTGTGTGTAGAGTCATGATGGGGTATTGGGTCATTATGGGGTATTGGGTCATTATGGGGTATTGTATTGTATTGTATTGTGTGTAGATTCATTATGGGGTATTGTATTGTATTGTATTGTATTGTGTATAGATTCATTATGGGGTATTGTATTGTATTGTGTGTAGATTCATTATGGGGTATTGTATTGTATTGTATTGTGTGTAGATTCATTATGGGGTATTGTATTGTATTGTATTGTATTGTGTATAGATTCATTATGGGGTATTGTATTGTATTGTGTGTAGATTCATTATGGGGTATTGTATTGTATTGTATTGTGTGTAGATTCATTATGGGGTATTGTATTGTATTGTATTGTGTGTAGATTCATTATGGGGTATTGTATTGTATTGTATTGTGTGTAGATTGACGAGGGTTTGTATTTATTTAATCCATATTAGAATAAGGTTGTAACGTAACAAAATGTGGAAAACGTCAAGGGGTCTGAATACTTCCTGAATGCTTTGTACCTTTAAAGAAAGTGCCTGGTCTCAGACGATCCCGCAGATGAAGAAGCCAGATGTGGAGGTCCTGGGCTGGTATGGTTACACGCTGTCTGCAGTTGTGAGGCCGGTTGGACGTACTACCAAACTCTCTAAAACAACGTTGGAGGTGGCTTATGGTAGAGAAATTAACATTCAATTCTCTGTCAACAGCTCTGGTTAACATTCCTGCAGTCAGCACGCCAATTGTAAGCTCCCTTAAAACTTTGTGTTGTGTGACAAAACTGCACAGTTTAGAGTGGTCTTTTATTGTACCCAGCACAAGGTGCACCTGTGTAATGATCATGCTGTTTAATCAGCTTCTTGATATGCCACACCTGTCAGGTGGATGGATGATCTTGGAAAAGGAGAAATGTTCACTAACAGGGATGGAAACACATTAGTGCACAACATTTTAGAGAAATATGCTTTTTGTGCGTATGGAACATTTCTGGGATCTTTTATTTCAGCTCATGAAACATAGGACAAACTCATGACATTTTTGTTCAGTGAAGTTACCCAATGCAAGATTCGTCATTACAGTCCCTGGTTCGAATCCAGGCTGTATCCCATCTGACGATTAGCAGAGTGGCAGCAGGCAGCAGCAGCCCGTCTACACTCATTGGCAGCAGGCAGCAGCAGCCTGTCAAGTTAAAAGTCTCCATTACTCCTCAGTTCAGTTTACTCCACATTTAGTTAGCTAATGTAATGGATTTGTTTGCCAGCAAAGTCTAGATGGCACTAGCTGTATTATGCCTACAATAGTGAAGTTTCAGTCCGCTAGGTGTATCTCTACATCATAGGCATATCTCTGGGCGATGAGGACATCCCCATACATGCACCTTATCAAAATACGACTAATTCAATATTGCACTATCCCATTCTCTGGGCTCTGTCTACAATCATAACCAGTAGTATATACTAGGAATAATGAAACAGAATAATAATAGATGTTTGGTTAATCTATGAATTATGTATGACCACTGGAGTCTTTGCCACTCAAAATATATTTTTATAGAATATTTTGATATTGATGCTTTGGCAAAACTCTGTTGCGGTGGTCTTATGTAGTCTCTGTACAGGCTACTCCCTCCACCGTGACACTGCTGCCCAGTTGAAGAGCTTGTGATCTCCATGCAGCACCACAGCACCATGCACCTTTGGAAAAGGCCTATCCAAATAAAAAATAGGCCTTCAACTTGTAGGCATTGTAATTTAGGAATTTAGGCTTTCATTTTGGGTTCTGGTGTCTTGCAGAATAACTGTAGAACTCTATTTGTGTTTTATAACTGTTTTTATTATAGGGATCCTCTTAAAAAGAGACCCTAGCTCACAGGCCTCTAAATACATCCTCTAAATACAGCCTCTAAATATAGCCTCTAAATAAATAGTTGAAGAAACATGAGCAGTGGCTGAGAGGGAAAACCGATCTGGCAATTAGAATGGGCTATAGATGGTCTTGACCATTTGGGACCTGTCGTGCCAAATAGTGTCCCCCTCTGCGTCACAATGGGATTCCATAAACTATTAGCGTCCGTTGCTATATCAACGGTGTGATGACTTTATAATGAGAATTGAAGAAGTTGTTTAAAGACTCCAGAATTAAACTCAAATGGGCTTTACCTTTCACATCCATAAATCGGTTTAATTATTGATTTACTAGCTAACTAAATAATAACACAGAATAAACATACACACTTAATACATGAGAAAAAGGTCCCTAGCGGACCTTACATGACTGCTTGTTTACCAAAAGAGGGAAGGGTAGAGAGAGAGAGGGAGAGAGAGACAGAGGCACACACGTTGGTACATTTAGAAACTACTCTCACAGTAATCATTTACTTGGCACACAAACCATCGCACGTTTGGAGTAAGACATCATGAATGTATTTACGTGTGAATGTCTGCATTCGTCGTTTATCTCTGTTGGACCAAGCCTTCTTGGGAAGGGGTTTGGTTGGGTCTCCTGTGGGTTTAAGGCTCTGATTGTCCACCAGAGGTCACAATGTCCTTCTTCTTAGTTGTCCGGTCTTCAGTGGGTTGTTTCCTCAGAACAGAACGATGTACCAGTGATTGTTTGAGAGGGGATTCTCTCATTTCTCCACCTCGTGTGGATAATCAGTTTGAACCACTTTACACGCGCAGCTGCAGACTGGCAACGTCCTGGTCTGGTAGGTGAGTTAATTTTCTTCCCCTTGTGTTGAGGTTCAAAGTTACAACCATTTCAAACATGTAGACAACCACCTCACGTCTTTCAAGCCTTTGTGCACTCTTGGTCAAAAGGGGCATTCCGTCATGCTGACACACTCTCTGAGCTCACTCGGGGCGTGGGTACTTACTGTGCAACGCTTATATGAAAAACTATTCTCATTAGAAAACTATGTCTTAACAAGAATACTTTCATAATTTTTCATGTTTCATATACAGCGTAAAGGATGGAGACTTGACAGATAAAGGGGATATACTTTCAAAGTTAAAGTATTTTCAAGATACCATTTTTAATGACATCACAAAATAACAAACAATTTGACATGATTATTCTTTAGATTCCCACTGACCAGTCCCCACATTCTTCTGTTAGATATATTGTTCCGGTTTTCACTTTTTTGGGTGGAAAAAAGTCTCTAGAGACAAAGGCATTCCTTTAGCCAATACTGGAGGGTAAAGAGAGAGAGTCCGCTCCTTAAATTTACAACCGGGGAGTGAGCTGTCAAACTGGCCCAGTGCCGTCCTCCCCTCTTCTGTGGATGAGAGAGGGTCTGGTTATTGTCAACCATAGTCAAGCTGATCTGAGCCATTGCATCACAACAGGACAGTCATGACATCGCTATGTAAACAAGGCTTATTTCCGCGACAATTTCGCAGTTTTAATTAGCTAATAAAATGAAAACATTAATTCATTTAACTACTTTTGGGTACATTGTTAACATTACAACATGAAATCTATGTCTTAAACGTTTCTACGTTTCGGAAATGGCAAAGAAAACGTGTAATCTGCTTGACACATTAAAGTTACTTACCCTACAGTTCACGAAGTCAGCTAATTCCCGCACTGGATTGTCTGGCTGTGATGTTTGTATTTGAACCTTCTCTGATCTACACTGAAACAATATAATTTCAGTAGTCCTCTATTATGATTGTTTTTTCAATCTCGCATAGCTCGTTAGTGCCCCCTTGTGTTTGAATATATATGTAAAGAAAAAGTGTTCTCTTTCCAATGTTTTCGGTCCTCTGAAGCAGCAGGTAGTCAGAAGGTTGTCACCGTCAAAAACACGTCCTTGGAGAGCAATTCTGAGGTAATAATTTTGCGCCGCTTGAGCGAGCGTTTATGCTCTTCTGTGTCTATCATTCTCACACAAGTCATTTGCTGAAGGCCCAAGCCTATACTACGCCATCTACTGATATAACGTTGTGATTGAATGCAGTTCTAAAACAAGCTCTAGACTTTTATTTTGGAAATGAAACCGCAAGCTGCAAAGCAACTCTAATGTCTGGGCTAGAGTTGCTTGATTGAGTAGCCACGTCCGGTTCATGTCCTTTGCAGATCTGTAACCAAGTAAAGGGAGATGTAAAGTAAGAATTTGAACGTCTATATGTTCAATCATAGTCGTAACATAGGGCTTGCACGTTTACAGATCTATTTTAACGTTTATGTTTCATGTTTCACGCATGGCTTTTCTTACGATCCTAACAATTCGCGTTTGGATTTTCTTACGATAACAATATGTACATTCAACCTTTTGGCAGTTATCTGGCTCCATAGTTCAGTCCTCAAAGCCCCAACGCCCAATCCAGCTATATCCTTTAATATATTCTTACCAGTGGCGGTCGGTGCCGTTTAAGATGAGGGAGGACAATTTATTTTTTCATGAGCATGTCCTTATTTCTATTACAGCATTTTGGATGACTGTCATTCATATTCCATTCACCCAGTTCAATGTAACAGCTACTAGAATGTTCCCTATAACCATCATGAGGTTGCTACAACCTAGCCTATGAATGAACGTTTACAATGTAGGTGCACACAGGTCGAGAGAAACATCTGAGGTGACAGACAGTGACATTCAATACCGCCTTGAGTTGCAAACGAGAGTTTCTATTGGACAAATTCAGGTATGTTTTGTTCTGTTTGCTACTGTTTAAGCAATGTTTTTCAACAGAATCAGTGGAATGAATACTGTCACGAGAATTTTGAATAATTCCCAGAGGTTGTAAGGCTCTGGTTAAACAAGAATTAGACAAAGCCCCAGTCTACAATAGATCAGTAGGTTATTCAGAGAGCTCTCCTGCTCAAGTGCCAAGCAAATCCTTTTATACACATACATTTCTGTCATATAACACCTCCCACTGGAATTGTTGTACAATTTCGTATCCATTTATGGTAATCATGCTTCACAATATCATTACATTCTGCAAGCATGCTTTCTGTAAGTCTAGCAATAGGTCATCTGTAGGCTTGACAGGTCATGTTTCCTGTCAGTCTAGCGACAGGTAATCTGTAGGCTAAATAGGTCCTAACCGTTCCCTTCACCCTTCCTGTTATTGGTTTCAGTTGTCATCGCGAGTTGTTTGTCAAGAGTTCCTCTTCTCGCCTCAACTATACCCTGCTTTTATTGCAAACTATCAACACAATGTCCTAGTCTTAAACCTATGTAATCACACACACATCATTGGATCATTGTCTTATAGCTCTATCTGAATTCACAGTTATTTTCCACAGTTATACAATTTCAGGGTGGAACACTTTAGTCATTATCTTTAACATACAAATTCCTCTATCAAATGCATCCCTGATCACGCGTAAACAGAGTTCACTCTCATAACAGTCACATTGTATTCCTTCTCTTCCCTTCGCGTGTGGACTTCAATGCACAACACATCAGCTGTATGTGACCAGGCGAAAAAAAACGTGTTTTATGATTAACGATTTATGGTGTAAATGTGATAACATACAGGAACTCAAGTCCTTCTGTTCACCCGACTTAGAATATCTAACAATCAAATGCCGACCGTTCTTCCTCCCGAGGGAATTCTCTGCCATCATTGCTCTAGCCGTATATCTCCCCTCTCATACTGATACCACGTCGGCCCTCAAAGAACTTCACTGGACTTTATGTAAACTGGAAACCACATACCCCGAGGCTGCATTTATTGTAGCTGGGGATTTTAACAAAGCAAATTTGAGGACTAGGCAGCCAAAGTCCTCCCAACATATAGACTAACACTCAAGCCTGTAAACTTCTGGATCACTGTTATTCAAACTTCCGGAATGGTTACAAAGCCCTCCCCCGCGCCCCTTTTGGCAAATCAGACCATAACTCCATTTTGCTCCTCCCCTCCTATAGACAGAAACTCAAAGAGGAAGTACCCGTAATACGGTCCATTCAACGCTGGTCTGACCAATCGGAATCCACGCTCCAGGATTGTTTTGATCATGTGGACTGGTATATGCTCCGGGTAGCTTCCGATAATAATCTAAACGAATTCACAGACACTGTGACCACATTTATAAGGAAATGTATAGGAGATGTATAGTATCCACTGTGTCTATTAAAACATACCCCAATCAGAAATCTTGGGTAGATGGTAGTTTATAAGGAAATGTTTAGGAGATGTATAGTATCCACTGTGTCTATTAAAACATACCCCAATCAGAAACCTTGGGTAGATGGTAGTTTATAAGGAAATGTTTAGGAGATGTATAGTATCCACTGTGTCTATTAAAACATACCCCAATCAGAAACCTTGGGTAGATGGTAGTTTATAAGGAAATGTATAGGCAGAATATAAAGTATAGAGATAAGGTGGAGTCGCAGTTCAATGGCTCAAACACCAGACGTATGTGGCAGAGTCTTCAGACAATCACGGATTATAAAAGGAAAACCAACCACGTCCCCGAGACCCACGCCTCCCGTCCGACAAGCTAAACACCTTCTTCGCCCACTTTGAGGATAACACAGTGCCACCAACATGGCCCGCTACCAAGGACTGTGGGCTCTCCTTCTCCGTGGCCGACATGAGGAAAACATTTAAATGTGTAAACCCTCGCAAGGCTGCCGGCCCAGACGGCTGCCGACCCAGACGGCATCCCTAGCCGCGTCCTCAGAGCATGCGCAGACCGACTGGCTGGTGTGTTTACAAGCATATTCAATCTCTCCCTATCCCTGTCTGCTGTCTCCACATGCTTCAAGATGGTGACCATTGTCCCTGTACCCAAGAAAGCAAAGGTAACTGAACTTAATGACTATCGCCCCGTAGCACTCACCTCTGTCATCATGAAGTGCTTTGAGAGACTAGTCAAGGATCATATCACCTCTACTTTACCTGCCACCTTAGACCCACTTCAATTGTCTTACCGTCCCAATAGATCCACAGACGATGCAATCGCCATCACCCTGCACACTGCCCTTTCCCATCTGGACAAGAGGAATACCTACAGTGGGGAGAACAAGTATTTGATACACTGCCGATTTTGCAGGTTTTCCCACTTACAAAGCATGTAGAAGTCTGTAATTTTTATCATAGGTACTCTTCAACTGTGAGTGACGGAATCTAAAACAAAAATCCAGAAAATCACATTGTATGATTTTTAAATAATACATTTGCATTTTATTGCATGACATAAGTATTTGATACATCAGAAAAGCAGATCTTAATATTTGGTACAGAAACCTTTGTTTGCAATTACAGAGATCATACGTTTCCTGTAGTTCTTCACCAGGTTTGCACACACTGCAGCAGGGATTTTGGCCCACTCCTCCATCCAGATCCTTCAGGTTTCGGGGCTGTCGCTGGGCAATACGGACTTTTAGCTCCCTCCAAAGATTTTCTATTGGGTTCAGGTCTGGAGACTGGCTAGGCCACTCCAGGACCTTGAGAGGCTTCTTACGGAGCCACTCCTTAGTTGCCCTGGCTGTGTGTTTCGGGTCGTTGTCATGCTGGAAGACCCAGCCACGACCCATCTTCAATGCTCTTACTGAGGGAAGGAGGTTGTTGGCCAAGATCTCGCGATACATGGCCCCATCCATCCTCCCCTCAATACGGTGCAGTCATCCTGTCCCCTTTCCAGAAAAGCATCCCCAAAGAATGATGTTTCCACCTCCATGCTTCACGGTTGGGATGGTGTTCTTGGGGTTGTACTCATCCTTCTTCTTCCTCCAAACACGGCGAGTGGAGTTTAGACCAAAAAGCTCTATTTTTGTCTCATCAGACCACATGACCTTCTCCCATTCCTCCTCTGGATCATCCAGATGGTCATTGGCAAACTTCAGACGGGCCTGGACATGCGCTGGCTTGAGCAGGGGGACCTTGCGTGCGCTGCAGGATTTTAATCCATGATGGCGTAGTGTGTTACTAATGGTTTTCTTTGAGACTGTGGTCCCAGCTCTCTTCAGGTCATTGACCAGGTCCTGCCGTGTAGTTCTGGGCTGATCCCTCACCTTCCTCATGATCATTGATGCCCCACGAGATGAGATCTTGCATGGTGCCCCAGACCAAGGGCGATTGACCGTCATCTTGAACTTCTTCCATTTTCTAATAATTGCGCCAACAGTTGTTGCCTTCTCACCAAGCTGCTTGCCTATTGTCCTGTAGCCCATCCCAGCCTTGTGCAGGTCTACAATTTTATCCCTGATGTCCTTTCACAGCTCTCTGGTCTTGGCCATTGTGGAGAGGTTGGAGTCTGTTTGATTGAGTGTGTGGACAGGTGTCTTTTATACAGGTAACGAGTTCAAACAGGTGCAGTTAATACAGGCAATGAGTGGAGAACAAGAGGGCTTCTTAAAGAAAAACTAACTGGTCTGTGAGAGCCGGAATTCTTACTGGTTGGTAGGTGATCAAATACTTATGTCATGCAATAAAATGCAAATTAATTATTTAAAAATCATACAATGTGATTTTCAGGATGTTTTTCTAGATTCCGTCTATCACAGTTGAAGTGTACCTATGATAAAAATGACAGACCTCTACATGCTTTGTAAGTAGGAAAACCTGCAAAATCGGCAGTGTATCAAATACTTGTTCTCCCCACTGTATGTAAGAATGCTTTTTATTGACTACAGCTCAGCATTCAACACCATAGTACCCTCCAAGTTCTTCATTAAACTTGAGGCCCTGGGTCTGAACCCCGCCCTGTGCAACTGGGTACTGGACTTCCTGATGGGCCTCCCAAAGGTGGTGAAGTTAGGAAACAACACCTCCACTTCGCTGATCCTCAACACTGAGGCCCCAACAAGGGTGCGTACTCAGCCCACTCCTGTACTCCCTGTTCACCCATGACTGCGTAGCCAAGCACGCCTCCAACTCAATCATCAAGTTTGCAGACGACACAACAGTAGTAGGCTTGATTACCATGAGACAGCCTACAGGGAGGAGGTGAGGGCTCTGGGAGTGTGGTGCCAGGAAAACAACCTCTCACTCAAAGTAAAAAAAACAGTCAAAGGGGATGATCGTGGACTTCATGAAACAGCAGAAGGTGCACCCCCTATCGACATCGATGGGACCACAGTGGAAAAGATGGAAAACTTCAAGTTCCTTGGCGTACACATCACTGACAAACTGAAATGGTCCACCCACACAGACAGTGTGGTGAAGAAGGTGCAACAGAGCCTCTTAAACCTCAGGAGGCTAAAGAAATTTGGCTTGACAGCAAACTTTTACAGATGCAAATTGAAAGCATCCTGTCGGGCTGTATCACCGCCTGGTATGGCAACTGCACCGCCCACAACTGCAAGGCTCTCCAGAGGGTGGTGCGGTCTGCCCAACGCATTACCGGGGGCAAACTACCTGTCCTCCAGGACACCTACAGCACCCGATGTCACAGGAAGGCCAAAAAGATCAACAAGGACATCAACCACCCGAGCCACTGCCTGTTCACCCCGCTATCATCCAGAAGGCGAGGTCAGTACAGGTGCATCAAAGCTGGGACCGAGAAACTGAAACACAGCCTCTATCTCAAGGTCATCAGACAGCTAAACAGCCATCACTAGCATATTAGAGGCTGCTGCCTAGAGGCACAAACTAGAAATCACTGGTCACTTTAAGGTATGGAACACTAGCCACTTTAATAATGTTTATAATGTTTACATATCTGGCATCACTCATCCCATATGTATATACTGTATTCTATAATATCCTTCAGTATCACAGTCATTTAAACAATGTTTACATATCTTGCGTTCCCCATCTCATTTGTATTTACTGTATTCAATACTCTTCTACTGTATCTTAGTCCATGCCGCTAGTCCTTATGTATATACTGTATTCAATACTCTTCTACTGTATCTTAGTCCATGCCGCTAGTCCTTATGTATATACTGTATTCAATACTCTTCTACTGTATCTTAGTCCATGCTGCTAGTCCTTATGTATAAAGGCCTAATTCATTCCTACTGTTAGATATACTGCACTGTCGGAACTAGAAGCACAAGCATTTCACAACACCCACATTAACATCTGCTAAACATGTGTATGTGACCAATAACATTTGATTTGATTTGAGATTAGAAAGCACCGGCCACTTAAGGAATGAAACACTAGTCACTTTAATAATGTTTCTGTATGTTGCACTACTCATCTCATATGTCTAACTGTACGCTATACTATTCTCAGTATCTTAGTCACCTAATCGTGTTTACATACTGCATCACCAATCTCTTATGTGTATATTGTATAGTCAAAGCTTACTATTCCACTGGATCTTAGTCCAATGCCGCCCTAGCATATGTATATATTCTCAATCCTTTCTTACTTAGATGTATATGTTGTGAAACTGTTAGACATTATTGTTAGATATTACTGCACTGTCGGAGCTAGAAGCACAAGCATTTCGCTACACTCGCAATAACATCTGCTAACCATGTGTATGTGAGCAATACAATTTGATTTGATTTGATTTGCTTCCCCTTCATTTTGAAAGAAATTAATTTATTCAAAACTGTTTAACTATTGTCTTTCTCTTTCTTTGAGTCAACTACTCACCACATGTTATGTACTGCAGTGCTAGCTAGCTGTAGCTTATGCTTTCAGTACTAGATTAATTCTCTGATCCTTTGATTGGCTGGACAACATGTCAATTCATGCTGGAAGAGCTCTTAAAGGTTGGAGGACGTCCTCCGGAAGTTGGGGGTGGAAGGGGGGTGAGAACCATGAGCCTCCTAGGTTTTGTATTGAAGTCAATGTACCCAGAGGAGGATGGAAGCTAGCTGTCCTCCGGCTACACCATGGTGCTACCCTGCATATTGCTGTTGAGGCTACTGTTGACTTTCTTTGCAAAATAGTGTGTTTTAATCAGTTATTTGGTGACCTGATTATATTTGGTATAGTTTAATCTAAAAAGGCTACATTTTTTAAATGTTTTACAATTTGAATTCTTATGAAATTCCCTGTAGAGGATATCTTCCCTTTCCTCCTCTGAGGAGCCTCTACTGATTCTTAGATATTTTTACCTCTTTGGTGATTTATATCCATTGAATTGTGTCCATTTTCTGTTTAAGAAATAGAAAAGTGAGAAAGTGTTAAACAACACATTTGCACAACTATAACACAATACCAATTTAGATCATAAAGGGAGAAACCTTACCTTAAATTGAGATCTTCACATGTTTAAGTTAAGTACCTTCACCTGCTGTCTTCTCAAATTCAAATAAAAAATGTTCAGTGCCAAGAACTCAAGGGCTTTTGCAGATCTTAGAAGAACCCTTGTGGACAACATTGTAGTGAATTCGATCGGCAGCCTGCAGGGACTGATGCACGCAAATCCATGTCTTCGCAGCCAGTGTTGGTACCAAAAGAGTTAACGCCATTCAACGCACCATGGTACAGAATTGCTTCGGGGATATCTGATGTGTGTGACTTCGCCTCCAAGGACACACTGAAGTGCTAGCTTCCACTTGAGCCACATACTAGAACTCACCCCGTTTTCCCAGCCACACCAATATTTAAACTTTAATTTTCAAGCGAATAAAGGTACATTTGAAAATTCAATTTAAAGGAGTGGATCAGACAATTGAGAACTTGAGAAATTAAAACGAATATTATATTATTCAATTTGAACAAGTGTATTAGATTATTAGACTGATAATCGTTACACGGACCGTGAAATCCTTATGATTTCCATCAAAATATATATATTTTTAAGATAAAGCAACAGGCTTCATCAGATGGCCACGCCCGATATGTAAATACATCTGGGCGGAGATACGCAGGCGCATCAGATGGCCACGCCCGATATGTAAATACATCTGGGCGGAGATACGCAGGCGCACCAGATGGCCACGCCCAATATGTAAATACATCTGGGCGGAGATACGCAGGCGCAAGTGGGATTCCTTTCAAAATCACTACGACGTTTTTGAATCGCCATTTTAGAAAAGAAGGAGAGCTGCTCGGAAAAGAAGCAGTTAGCTACATACTTCAACGTTATATTACGTGTTTTTATTTTATCCAGTGATCCTACAACGCAGAAATGTCGCGGGACAGATATAACATGAACTTTAGAGGAAATAACCGTGGAAATGGATTTCAACGCCGGGGAGCTGGGCCTGGTGGTCCGATGCGAGGTGGAATGGGTAACCTGAATAATTTCAGACAAAACCAACACCCCTTTCAAAGAGGGCCTCATCCCGGTAACTTTGGAAAACCACCCAACCAGATACGACAGATAACCCCTCAGAAGCCACTGCCACCTACTCTTTCCCAGCCAGGCGCTCAACCGATTCGGCCACCACCTACTCCTGGCCCTGCGCTAACCATGAAGGGCCCCGTACAGCAACAGCAGGCCGCGGTTCCAGCAGCACCTCCGGCGGGTTCAGCTCCTCCGGCGGCCGCAACAGCAGCACCTCCGGCGGCCGCGGCATCAGCACCCCCGGCGACCTCGGTAGCAGCATCCCCGGCATCAGCACCCCCGGCGACCTCGGTAGCAGCATCCCCGGCATCAGCACCTCCGGCGGCCGCGGCAGCACCGGCTCAAACTAAAATGCTGTCCCCTCCTCCGAAGCCTGTTCCCCCGAAACCTGCACTATCATCTCCCCCACCAAACCAGATTAAGAAACCCGTATTCTCATCTCCCCCACCAAACCAGATTAAGAAACCTGGATTCTCGTCTCCCCCACCAAACCAAATGAATAGGAACCAACAAAGAGTAGGACCCGGCAACGCCAATGGAAATAGCAATAGATCTGCTCCAGGGAACACAAAACCCGAACCTCCGACCCAGAATACTTCAATGGAGGCCGAGGAAGCCCAGCACCCCAAGGTGAGTAACGTCGACGGTAGCCAGCCTCGCTAACTGACATTTCGTAATTAACTGTTTAACTAGCCACTTAGGTCAAATAACCCGTGTTTTAGCTGAGGTGAAATGTATCTGTTGTGTGAAATCAGAGTGCCGTTAGCTAGTGAAGCTAGGTGGCTACATGGGAGGCACGGCGGCCATTTTGTGTGACTGTAGCGACGACAGTATATCTATATTTTCTTAAACAACGGGTCCATTTCGATAATGTTTCTAAACGCCGATTAATGGATATGTTTCCACGGGACGCCGTTACAAGCGCATGGAAGAAACCCACGGAGGAGACTAAACTAAAGGGCCTTTCCCCTCAACGGTGAACCGTAAACCGGTTGAGTAACACACACCGAGCGCTGACTGGATCCTTTCTTTGTCCCCGTGGTTTCATACAAACCAAAGAATGAATCATATCCCAACTACTTTAACATGTTGGGTTTGTTTACCGTGTCAGTAATGAACGTTAACCGTGGTTAACACTGCCGTGGCCGGTATTGTAATCTGAATGTTGTCTGTAGGAGCTGAGAGCGACGTTGTCTTCACTGCGCAGGCCTGGGGAGAAGACCTACACTCAACGATGTCGCCTGTTCATTGGAAACCTTCCCAACGACATCTCAGACGACACCTTCAAGAAGCTGTTCGCCAAGTATGGCGAGCCCAGTGAGATTTTCATCAACAAGAATAAAGGCTTTGGCTTCATACGCCTGGTGAGTGCACCACACTGTAGTGACTATAGACCTTGTCCTTTTGGTAGTTGGTTCTACCATAAACAATGTGGTTTTTGGTGTTTAGTGCCCTGTCTAGTTGTAAAAATGTAAAACGCCTAACTTCTACCATTCCAGGAATCCCGTGCATTGGCTGAGATAGCTAAAGCTGAGCTGGATGATGTGCCCATGAAAGGCAGACCACTTCGTGTGCGTTTTGCTACTCACTCTGCTGCACTGTCTGTGAAGAACTTGTCACCTTTTGTTTCCAATGAGCTACTGGAGGAGGCCTTCTCCCAGTTTGGAGTGGTAGAGAGGGCTGTGGTAATTGTAGATGATCGCGGGCGCTCCACTGGCAAGGGCATTGTTGAGTTTGCCTCTAAGCCTGCTGCACGAAAGGCCCTGGATCGTTGCAACGATGGAGTCTTCTTGCTCACCACGTAAGTTATATGCATTTATTTGGCAACATTCAGTAGAACATTAGATGCACATGAAGCTTTCTCCTGATGGCTCATGCTGTTACGCTGTAATTAATTTCTACTCTTAATGTCTTAGGTCACCTCGTCCAATTGTCGTTGAGCCCCTTGAACAATACGATGATGAGGATGGTCTACCAGAGAAACTGGCACAGAAGAACCACAACTATCATACGTAATCCTCACTTCGTATAACTAAATATCTTTAGTTCAACAGCATATGACGTTTTGTGCTTGATTAGTGTGCATGTGTTTCTTATTACCACAGCACTCCTTGTGGTGTTTACCAGAGGTTTGGGTTAGCAGGTGCCACATATGTCAAATGAAAACGATTTCCCATCTTGAGTACCCCTCTGTATGTCTTGGTTACAACTTTTTATTCTAACCAAACTTATGTGGCTGCAGGGAGCGGGAGGAGCCACCCAGGTTTGCCCGTCCTGGCACGTTTGAGTTTGAATACTCTAAGCGCTGGAAGTCCCTGGACGACATGGAGAAGCAGCAGCGCCAGCAGGTGGAGAAGAACATCCGCGAAGCCCGCGAGAAACTGGAGGGAGAGATGGACGATGCGTTCCATGTGCACCAGGCCAACATGATCCGCCAAGGCAAGTTTAGCTAGAGGTGACCACTTTTCAAAACAGAAAAGAAGTTCGATTTAGCCGTGTCTTACCTGTATGTTCTTGTACTTCTTTTTTTAGATCTGCTGAGACGGGAGGAGGAACTACGGCGCATGGAGGAGATGCACAGTGCAGAGATGCAGAAGAGGAAAGACATGCAGCTCAGGTATTGAAACTTGTTTGAGTAACTGTTTGTTCCACTAATTGATTGATTGGAATGTAACTGAAACTTGGCTGTGTGCGTAACAGGCAGGAGGAGGAGCGTCGCATGCGCGAGGAGGAGGTGCTCCGCCAGAGGGAGATGGAGGAGCAAATGCGTCGTAAGCGTGAGGAGGCCTACAGAAGTGGCAACTTCATGGACAATGTAAGTTAAGCAGAGCACCATACAACCATTCAGGCCTTGGCGTTTGCATTTGATGTGAGTATTCTTACTGTTTTGATTTCAGAGGGATGTGAGAATGACTCAGGGTGGCGCCATGGGCATGGCTGGTGAGTAGTTTATCTTATAACTATTTGTTTTCATGAATTATAATTTGTGTGCTGTGTTCTTGCAACCCATATTTAGTTTTTAAGCGAGAGTATGAAGTTTTAGACTGCTCTATAAAAGCATATGACAACATTGCCTCCGTAAGAACTGCCCTGACTCATTTTAATGTATGACGTGTTGTCCCTACTAGACAGTCAATTTGGCGCACCCAACCAGAAGTTCCCCATGGGACACCAAGGCATGGGGGGACCCAACGCTGGGGGAGCCATGATGCCCAACGAAATGGTAACGTATTCCAGATGGATTCCAACACTAATAGGGTCCGGTCGGGGGTAGGTTTCTCCACTGGTTGCTGTAGTTGTCATCAGGGAGAGTTAAGTGGATAGTTTTTGCTCCGGTCGGCCCAGTTTGGAAGCGTATGGCAGAAAAATGAAGCTTGTGTGCTTCTGATGCATCTCTGCCAATGTTGAGATTCAATTTGTGCACAACAGTTGTGTTCAGCAACAGCGTGTCCCTCAGTTCTTACAGCCCGTATTTCAGCTGAACATGGTCAACCTGTACTAAACCCAGTGAATTGCTTTCTCAAAGCTCCTACTTTGTGTAATGGATCTATTGCAAGCCCTGTCTTGTGTGAGCCAGACAGGCACGTTTTCTTGGCAAGTGGAAATATGTCACCCGGCAGCATTTTTATTTTGTGGAAAACTTTTTTAGTAGAAGGACTGTCATTGAACTTCATGCTATTACATGAAATGGTACATACGGTGTCTCGGTGTAACCTGGAAATATTTTTAGGGGCCTCGTGTGAAAAATGTACTTCCTGCAACGTTCTCTTGTGGCGTGGTTTGACTACCTAGTTGTTGTAACATTTCCCCAGCCACCGCCTTGTCTAAGCAATTCAAATGAGGGGTTTTAGTACAGGTTGCTCTATGAAGCAAGTGTCTCTTGACATACCATCGAGCTAATGAATAACCTCAGTGCAACGTAAATCACACAATATGGCTGCTTAGATGCCTGTGCTGTATTCACCCGGTGGGTGAAATCCTCTAATTGAATTAAGGTGCAGAATGTCCATTTAAAATGGATACAGCTTGTGATTTGTATGCTCTAAGTTTATATACGGTCAGGGATTTATCAATTCATGTAATGGAACACAGGCGCTTTGGCTTAAGGGTTGGCAAACAATCTGAAAAACGGCACAACAGGTCTGCTGCTTTTGCAATGTGTGAGCAGTTGTTGCTTTACGCTAGTGGATTGTGCAGTTCGACAACGTATCTGTTGTGACTTAGCGATAGCTCCACATGTCGGTTTCTGTTCAGTGCAAGCAATGCAGTATTAACCCACCTTTTTAGTGCAGTTGTCGCAGAGATTCTCTTACTCTGAAGGGTAGCTGGCTAGCAGATATGTTACTGGCTAGAGTCTGTCTGGTCTTGCCGCTACACATGGAAGCAATGGCAAATAAGGATGCCATGTAGTCAAGTTAATTGGCCAAGCATTTATTAGTTTAAACCAAATGGATGATATGGCTGAGCCTACCATACCTACGACTGCTTTTACTTGGGCAAATTGTGTCCAAATAGTATCAACAGTTAATACATACCTTTTTACACCGTGGGCAACATGCTTGTAGGCGATCATTTATTTTTAGAGTGTAAAACCTGGCTTAATTCAAACAGTATTGTATTGAAGTATTACTGAATATGACTGGGGGAAACTGTCCACATATTTGTAGAACACCCTAAATGAATTATTTCTATTTTTGATGTAACTGAAATGTTCTGGAAGGGTCCAGACACTTTTTGTTATTTGGCTTGTTTTTTTAGAAACTTACCCCAGCTGCGATACTTACTCATTGCATGCAAAAGATTTGAACAAATACATCCATTTACATGAAATTGTTGTTCCAAACCTTTTTTTGCAGCGTTGTAATCAGTTTTGGTGAAGTTTCCCTGTTTACCCCACGCAGCTGTGCAGGCTGATATAATACAGACACGGCGGGTAGAAGAAACGGCTTGAGTCAAAGAAAGTGTCACATAACGCTGTGGATAAACTTTAATGGCACAATGTCATATTGCACAACATCTATAGACCTGCATAATATACTGACAGCGTGTTCATGTCTTTTGCATGCTCCGATACGGCACAATTAAGACATGAATCGAGGCTGGGTTAATTTTCTCAATCTAGCCAAATCACAAAGTGTAAGGCCCCTTCTATAACATGCCATTTGCATAAAAAAATTGAGTAACTTCAGAAAAGGGAACTTCTATTTTATTAATACTGTGTTTCGCCACCAGGAGCAGGGTGGCGATTTGTGTTTATGCAAAAAAAAAAATGTTTCCAGGATTTTCAGTAGACCTGTATTTGCCACAACCTCTGAAACTTGCCATATTTCCAAATATGTGATGCGTAGTACATTGTAGAAGGTTTCGTTGATGGAATGGCCTAGACCAGCAAATGACATGGTAGCACTCGGTTAATGAACATCTGCTTGAATTAGTAGCCTTTTGGTCAGCCTGTAGATTAATTTAGACTATAGCCCCCCCCCCCCCCCCCCAGCAATACTGTAGTCGTGCGGTGGTATCCTACTCGTGTGTTTAGGATATAGCAACAACGCGAGCAACATGGTTACATCTATTGGAAAATAAGCCTGATTTAGGTCTACACAAAGCATTTTAAGAAAGTGGAATTGTAACGCTGAAGTGCATTTATCAACTGGCCAGTCTGGCCTACCTATAGGTTTGGACATTAAATGTAACCATTGGGCCATAGCAAACGGTCAGTCTTCCCCAGAATGCACCACATGATGCCAGTAGTGAGTGATGTAGCCCAGCCTTTGGCATGCAAAGCAGACAGCGGTAGGGCCTAACTAACGAACACATTACCCTTTCTTCCTTCTCCGTATGTTACCTGTGGTACCTGTGGATCTGCGTATTGGAACTATTTCAACCAACGTTTCCCTTGGACATGTCTCCTGCTGTTTATTTTGTCAAATGTCTCTCAAACAAAACCGATTCCCTCTACCCCCCCTCCCCTGAATATGGACTTGAACTGTGTGCTATTGCACTGCCCTCACCCACTCCGATCTGCGTCCTTGGTATGGCCGTTAATCCCTATAGCGGAACTTCCCTCAGGGAGGCCGGGGGGGAGTGGGTCCTAACAACCAAGGGTTTGGCAGGGTCCGCGAGGAGTTTGATGGGCCTGCCAAGAAGCCCCGCTTTTAAATCTGTTCATAGCAGCGTTTTTGTGTAGATTCTCTGACCGTCTTCACATTGTCGTTCTTGTTGTATTTAAGTTAAAAGTGTTCTTGCATTTTAGCCTGAAGACTCATTCATTTTTATGGCACGTTAGGTTTTCATTTTTTTCTTTTGTATTTGGAATAGTGTGTAATTGATGAATTGGTCACCCTTGGTGATCACATAGCGCTATCGGTCACCCTTGGTGATCACATAGCGCTATCCCACCCATGTATTTCTTTCTCCCCATTTGTATCATTGCTCTGTGACTCGTGTCGTAAATGGTGATCAATGTCAAATTTTCTCACCTTTCAATGGCTGTGTTTTGTGCCATTTAAGATTTGAAGTAAAAACATGCAACTTTACAATAAAGACTACAGTTGGTTCTCTCCCTAAACCTCTTCAAGTTTCTTTTAACTGTATTCATCCTTAATGAGCCTAGCAAGAGTCTGCAGGCCTTTAGCTCCAGCAGTCATCTATTAAATGGATCAATTATTGACCGATATATATATATTGTCTAGTATAACCTGGATTTATTATGTTGGATGCCAGGGGTGACTTTGTGAATGAAATGGAATAAATATGCGTACTGAGACAGTATTGATAAAGCCAAGAAGGTTTATAGTTTAGAGCAGAATTAGGCCAAGTAGAAATTGTACTTGTGGGGTCTACTTTTGACAATGGAAATAAGCAGTCATGGTGTCAAACGCAACTAATTATTCTAGAAGTGTGTTTTTATATAAATCTGGATTCTGTAATGGCCTTAAAGTTGCAGTTAAAATAAAAGTTTTGGTGCCGCTTTCATTAACAATTGTTTTAAAGGTATGACTTTGTCTCGCTCTAACTGAAGTGAAATGGTCTTTGACAACTCTTTTTTTCCCCCCCCGTTGACAAAAAGGGAGTATGTTGGACACGTCAATTGTTCCAAAGTCGGCTACATATTGAACCGATGTCAAAAGTCCACCGTGACTACAGTTAACCTCCAAAGTAGCACGTCATTTGTCAGTGTCTCTTGACATTGCATTATGTAATCTATCATACATGTGAATGCATGAAAAGGGTCTACCAATGTTACTGTAGATAATTCAGGTTCCAGCCACTGTCTGACGTGTGTAGGTCATAATTCAGATGGAGATGTTATAGAAACTGAGGGGAAGCTGTAGCGTGTGCCTTACCCTCCCTGTTAGACCACTGTCTGAAACCATCATTGAAGGCGTAGTTTGTGACTTTGTCAGTGAAGCCCTTTATCAACTTTCAGAGTCAAATGAACTTTTGTGGCTACTACCATTTTATGTTGCTGCGTCCAGTATGAAGGTTTCTCAATTCTAGCGTTGGTGCTAGTTTAGCACAAAGACTGGAAGTCTTGATGTTTGCTGTACCTGAGAACTTACGATCTTTGCGCTAAGCTATTTAGCATTGGCTCGCTAAACTACTTCCTTCATACTGGATACTGGGACTAGTTCGTCTGACTCTGGGGAATTAAATAATGGCCTCAAACTTTCCCTTGTACAATTAGGGCAGATTACATTTTTTTTACCCATTTATGAAGATGTTTTTTAAGTCTGTTTGATTCGACCTCTAAATCAATTTCCAGGTGAGACTTAAGGTGACGTACACCAAAGGGTAGATCTATCAGAAATTAAAATACACCTTTTCTTTTGACCAAAAAGGCTACAGAGAATTGAGAACTTGCTCCTGCTGGTTTGCATCTGTATGGAAACATCTCCTACAATTTCATCTACATTTCTAACTCAACAATTACAGCAGAAAGATCGACCATGGTTGTGCAGCATGTTACTCGAATCACTACAAACATTCAATTTATCTAACCCGCTGTCTAAACAAATCTTATTGGATACCTTGACAAAAGTAATGTAAACCATTCAATGTTTCTGTATGTTTTGTGTACATTTCTTCTTTGACAGGTTTGGCCACCTTAAAGTTGGAGAAATGTCTAAACCAATAAATCATAGACCTGAGTAGCACTTATTAGTTTACTCCTGTGACTTGTCTTAAACAGACTAACCTGATGGAGACAGTCTTGCCTTAGTGAAGAGTTGGCAGTTAAGGTTCAAGTCACTGTTCAGTATTGTACCAGTTGGTGTGAAAGTTTTAATAACTGAAATTGGAACAGACACCCGATTTAATATTCTAGCCAGTGGATCTATGTGATTTGGAAGACGTTGGAATCCAGTTTGCGAGAATGGCTGAATAACCAGAGGACTACGATTGGGGTGTGTGTTTCTAGGTCAGATCTTGCTGGACTACTCACCAAGTTGTTCAACTTGCCATAGTAATGTAGGCCTACAGGCAACTCACTGGGATGTAGGCCTACAGGCAACTCACTGGGATGTAGGCCTACAGGCAACTCACTGGGATGTAGGCCTACAGGCAACTCACTGGGATGTAGGCCTACAGGCAACTCACTGGGATGTAGGCCCACAGGCAACTCACTGGGATGTAGGCCCACAGGCAACTCACTGGGATGTAGGCCCACAGGCAACTCACTGGGATGTAGGCCCACAGGCAACTCACTGGGATGTAGGCCCACAGGCAACTCACTGGGATGTAGGCCCACAGGCAACTCACTGGGATGTAGGCCCACAGGCAACTCACTGGGATGTAGGCCCACAGGCAACTCACTGGGATGTAGGCCCACAGGCAACTCACTGGGATGTAGGCCCACAGGCAACTCACTGGGATGTAGGCCCACAGGCAACTCACTGGGATGTAGGCCCACAGGCAACTCACTGGGATGTAGGCCCACAGGCAACTCACTGGGATGTAGGCCCACAGGCAACTCACTGGGATGTAGGCCCACAGGCAACTCACTGGGATGTAGGCCCACAGGCAACTCACTGGGATGTAGGCCTAGTAGTAGAAATATATTGAGAAAGCGCTGACGTCTCCTAAATGGAATTTGGATTTAATCGGTGGATCTTACGTTAACTAAGAATGACCAGGGATTGCTTTATTTGAGCTTCTTGGGCTGCGTTTACAGGCAGTCCAATTCTCATATTTTCCCACAAATTGGGCTTTTGACATCAGATCTTCTCCGAGCTGTTCTGATTGGACTGCCTGTCTTAACGCAGCAATAGTATCATACTCTCTGATTGCAGGTGGAATCACAGTTCAGGGGACAAACTAATGGTTAAAATAAATGTAGCTAGCTTTGTTTATATGCACGTGTGGTGGGAATGTAGACCTCTCCTTGGGTTTATATACTGAACCAAAATATAAACCAAAAATGTCAAAGATTTTACTGAATCACAGTTCACAAGGAAATCAAACAATAAATTCATTAGACCCTTATCTATGGATTTCGCAGGCCTGAGAGTGCGCTTGGGAGCCAGGTCTAGCCAAAGCATAGTTATTTTTTTTTCCCCCCACAAAAGGGCTTTATTACAGACATACTCCTCAGTTTCATCAGCTGTCTGGGATGCTGGTCTGATCCCGCAGGTGAGGAAGCCGGATGTGGAGGTCTTGGGCTGGTGTGGTTACACGTGGTCTGAGGTTGAGAGGCCGGTGTGACGTATTTTAGTGGAACCTGTGTAATAAGCTACTTGATATGGTAATCCTGTCAGGTGGATGGATTATCTTTTCAAAGGAGAAAAGCTCATTAACAAGGTTGTGCAGAAAATGGGAGAAATTTGCCTTTTGTGGAAAATTTGGGGGATGTTTTATTTCAGCTCATGAAACATGGGACCAACGCTTTACATGTTGCGTTTTTATATTTTTGTTCAGTATATCTATTTTAGGGTAGTGTTGTGCTGGCTTTATATGGATTATGGAAGTACTCCACTCTGAAATAGTTTTGTATAACAGATGGAAGTCTATGGTAGAACTTCCCCTTATTGGCCGTCATCCTTCAGCAGACTCGGGATACCTGCGTACCTAATAAGGAGCGAGAGGCTTGTTTGTCCAGTGTCTTGAGTGCATGGGGGTGCAGTAGCTGTGCAATAAAGTCCGACAGCCAGCCTGCCCCATTCCACAGTAGAAGCTCCAAGTAGAGGCTCCGGCAGTTGGTTACGTTGAGGATCAGTAGTTCTGCAGAAGTCAGTGGACAGTAGAGCCTGGACTTGTGTGCAGCGAGAGGTATGCTTACAGAGCCACTGAAAAGGTAAGTGTTCCTGTTTTATGATTTGTTTAAATGCCAAACTTAACTGCTCTACCTTCCTGTCACCTGATGTGACGTGACAGTACAGGGGTTCTGACATCACACTTCTGAAAATGGAGTCACAGTGCAGTAGTTCCTCCCTTTCTGTTTTAGCCTGTTCAGTATCTGATATGGAGCTGGTCTCTGTATTTAACAAACTGTTTATGGGCAGCTGTGTCACTGGCTCAACAATGAATAGTGTATGATGGTGTAACCCACAACTCTACTTTACATCAGTACAATCAACAACTCTTTTAGCAGATTAATGTCTTTCATGCTGTAATGACCTTAGAAACCAAGTGCGAAGGCCTCACCAACGTATTGGCGGAGGGGGGGGGGGGGGGGGGGGGGGGTTGAATTCTTGGCTTCCTTGGCACTGTAGTGTAGAAGGGACTAGTAACCAATTGGTAGTCACAAGAAATCCCATTTAATTGGTTGGTGTGGGGTCATGAACAGGAAGTCAATAATGCACATCATCCTATTTCATCAAGTACTAGAGGTGATTTGTGAAGATTGTCCAGTGTTCGCCTAATATTAAAGCAGCATTTATATTGCAAACCTTGAGGTAGTAGCCTACATGGTTCAGACTTAGGCCTAAATGTTGCAGGTAAGGTGTATCGTAGTTGAGCACAGGACTGAAGTCGGACTACTTAGTGGCAGTAGATGGTAGAGTTGATGGTGGGGGGAAATGAGAATCATCCTGGTGACAACATTGTTTAGTTTATTCTTCTGACCTTGACATGTGCGCTACGTGGACTGGCTTGTTTGGAGTCTACAATGCAACACTGGCTAGCGATATTTCCCCAGTCCATTCAATATTAAGGCAAAACTAATGTGTAATTGTCAACGTATTTGATCAGATTTCAGACTGTCCGAATACCCATACTAGCGTACTACATACTCATCGTCGCATACTATTTAGCACATACCGTTTTGTAAACATTATGCCACAGCCTCAACACAGTAGCGGCTCCTGACTGGCTGAGTAGGTGAGGCGGGTCAGAGTGGGGGTGGATGTCTCTAAACTGAATTAGGGCTGTCCCAAACGTCTTAGTCCACGGAGTCATCAGTTCTTTTGACCAATCGATTGGTATACATTTCTTTGTGTTTTTCCATATATAGACAACTTTTTAGTTTTATAACTATATGCATTGAGCATGTCGGATGCTTTAATCTCACTTAACTTGGGTCCGGCCCAGAGACTTGCACTTGCGACATTGTCTAAAATATTCTGGGCCCTGAGTTTCCTGCGCCAGTGAGCTCTGGACAGACACGGACCAGTGAGCTCTGGACAGACACGGCTGTAAGCTGTTTGCGCAAGAGATAAGAAGCAGTGGTTGACTTGGGCAGGAGCTCACCGGAACTGAATACTGGCACCTCAAATGTTCTACTGCTTGAGCTCCTGTTCCTCTTATAGAATATTATCTTGATTATTGTGCAGCTCCTGGACCTAAAGGGGACCAGCACCCTAAATGAGTACCGGATCTTATTTCAGTCCAAGTCTAGCGCTGATAAGTAGTCAGGTAGGCCAATTTTATGACTCTTCCACTAGATAAGCATACAATTTTTCCTCATTCGTGTTGAGGGTTTTATCTAAAGTGCGATACATTGAGGAACTATTGTAGTTCCCAATGGATGTAAGAACAGACTTTGTTGTCTTGCTGTGTGATGTGAAAGAAACATTACTTTCAGAAACGCCCCAGCTCATTATTGGTGGTGCATTAAGCCAATCAGAAATACTAACTGATCCTCAAATGGGCACATTTTATATATTCCTACATTGCACGCAGGCCAGGTCGTCTATAGGTCTATATACTTCTATGCGTAATCAAGTTTGCATCCTTACTCAACATTGACAGGAGCACTCCAAATGAAACCAGAACTTGTTTCTCACAAGTGTAGCATCGTTTGTTCTCTGCAAACAATGTGTCCACTCAGACAATGAGAACAAAAAGACTATGGGCAGCTGGAGAGAAGTGCATCTGGGCGATGCATGGTCAATCTACAGAGCTGTTGTCAAGGAAGTGAGTTTGTGTTTATACAGGATGTACTGCCCCCAATTAGCGTCAACCAATCATGTCAATGCGAGCTCAATTTGGCTTCTGCATGCATCCGTAGGCTCTGCATGCCTCCGCATGGAGCCTCCGACCACATTGTCGGATCAAGCATTAATTGTTGTTTGGATTAGTTCACGGAGGTGTGTGTGTGTGTGTGTAAATACAGTTGAAGTCAGAAGTTTGAAGGTAGGCCTTGAAATACATCGACAGGTACACCTCCAATTGACTCAAATGATTTCAATTAGCCAGAAGCTTCTAAAGCCATGACATAATAATAATAAGTGTAACATTCTAGCGTTTTAAACCATACTATTTAAAAATAATAATAGCAACACATTCTGTTTTCTCATACTATGAATGTGTCATAGACTCATTGCATTGTTTCCCATTACTTGTTGATCTGGGAAGCGCATCCCCGTATCTGATTTGATCAGCTGTTGTCAAAGCTGAAATGAGTATGACATCCGGGCATTTAAAGTACACTTGATTTTTGAAAGTTGCCTCCTGGGTATTCGGACTCTGCCGCTGTGTTCTTCATGCCGTAATACTGCAGTAGTGAATTGTATTTGTGCTCTTTGTCAGGGTTTCTGCTTGTCTTGTTACGTACCAATACAAGTAGCCCAGTTCAACCTCCATTTCCAGATTTTCTTGGTTGTACGGATCATCATTTGCGCCCCTGGGTAATTTGGGAAGGTTTTAGTTTGACGTTACTTTTTGTTGATTTGATGTTATACTTGGCAGCTGAGTCTAAGCTGGGAACAACCTAACTTATGTGGAGTGTAACTGGTGTATTGCTAAGCTTAACTACAACGCGTCATTTTCAAGTGTTAATCCACTGGGCTATTCCAGTAGACTGGGTTTGGGTCTGTCACAAAATATCTATGTATAAAGAGCACTTGGTCACTTCACTTGATACCCTAGTGTGGCAGCTGCCATTCAAAGGCACTTTCTCCTGTCCAAAAATGTCAGGCTTTTTTTGCATTTCATGCTTCAAAGTATCGGCAATCGTCCTTTCTTATATCAGTGACATTCTCAAGCCAGTGACCAGCCAGCCAATCGTAAAGGGTTCTTCTGTACTGTGCCAACCTTGGTGTAGCAACTTGTATGTAAACGGTGTCTCATGCAGCCAACTTGGTGTTGGTTATCTTGGACTAAGCGTCTTGTGTAGAGAACTACCATGAGCGGTGAAATCAGCCCTAGGGCTGTTGAGTGTGTCTGTCTGCACTGTGATCCATTTCCCCTCTGAAGCCTCCTCTTTGAGTGGCCAGTCTGCTTCTCCGTGTCCTCTTCAGAGTGTGATGCCAGAACTACCCTCCAGGGCCTCAGGGCCGCTACTGGAAGTGCAATGCCCTTTCCAAACTCACTCTGCAAGACCGACGTCACAAATGTCCATGATGTATAAGGTGAAAGCGTCTTCATAGGTGCAACTCCTGACGTTTTGGGGATTTGCTATAAATAATACTTTTCCAGTGTCAACCAAGTCAAGCTTACCTTGCTTTGTAACTGTTTCCAGTCCTCACGTATTTGCATGATTGGTGTCATGGCTCTTACGCATTTGCCTGTTCCCATGAAGTTACTAGAACTATTAGCTAAGTGACGTAGGCTACATACCTACTACTTTGTTACCCGTATTATTGGGTTTCCTTTATAATAAAAATAATAAAATGTATTTAATGTCTTTTAGCGCAAGTTTACTTCCACATTTTAGTGTCAGCTAATTACATCTAGTGCATGTCTACTGTAGTTGAATTTAAAACTTTTTATTTACTCTTTCACATGTCCTGTACATCCATGTGGTTTAGCCCTCATATCCAGTTATTTGTTTAAGAGTGTTTTAGCATCACTTTCCCCAAGTTCCTAGCTTGAAGCTTATTGTTTCTCTCTCACTGCAGGGGCCTCGAGTGATTGTAGGAGGCTGAGGAGCTGGTCCTGGTCTAACATATGGTAAGGTCCCTCCAGAGTGGCTAGGTGGAAGACTTGGTCATTGCACCAAAGGGCAAATACTCGTCTGAATTGATGTATTGTTGAGAAGGCATTGTCTACCTTTTATTGAATGATTTCAATGTCTTAACCCATAAGTCTAAGCTGGAGGCAGGGAGGGGTTCTACTAAGCTATATGGAATTGAAGGTCATACCAAGGATTATTTTATTTTGAATGAAGAATCCTTGGAAGTATAAAACATTTTTATTACATGGTTTTAGCCTTACTGCTATTAGACCATACAAACACATTGAATAACAGATTCACTACATGGAACAACAGATAGTCAGTCCTTACTGCTATTAGACCATACAAACACATTGAATAACAGATTCACTACATGGAACAACAGATAGTCCTTACTGCTATTAGACCATACATATTGTTACTATTTTCTACATCAAAACTATGCATTAACACATATGGAATCATGTAGTAACCAAACAAGTGTTTAAAAAATCAATAGCTACCCTTTTGCCTCAAATAAGCAAAGAGAAATGAGTCCATCATTACTTAACATGGTCAGTCAATACGGAACATGTCTAGAACTTTTAAAGTTTAAGTGCAGTCGCAAAAACCATCTAGCGCTATGATGAAACTGTCTCTCATGAGGACCGCCAGAGGAAAGGAAGACCCAGAGTTACCTCTGCTGCAGAGGATAAGTTCATTAGAGTTACCAGCCTCAGATTGCAGCCCAAATAGATGCTTCACAGAGTTCAAGTAACAGACATCTGAACATCAACTGTTCAGAAGAGACTGTGTCAAACAGGCCTTCATGGTCGAATTGCTACAAAGGACACTGACCCAACACACCTCCAGGCTGTGTAAGGGCTATTTGACCAAGAAGGAGAGTGATGGAGTGCTGCATCAGATGACCTGGCCTCCACAATCACCCAACCTCAACCCAATTGAGATGGTTAGGGATGAGTTGGACAGCCGAGTGAAGGAAAAGCCAACAAGTGCTCAGCATATGTGGGAACTCCTTCAAGACTGTTGGAAATGCATTCCTCATGAAGCTGGTTGAGAGAATGCCAAGTGTGCAAAGCTGTCATGAGGCAAATGGTGGCTACTTTGAAAAATCTCATAAAATATATTTTCATTTGTGATTCCATGTGTTTTTGTAGTTTTGATGTCCACTATTCCACTATGAGGAAAATAGTAAAAATAAAGAAAACCCTTGATTGATTAGGTGTCAACTTTTGACTGGTACTGTACTTCCATTCATTTTTTCCAAGTGATACCGGGGAACCTTCAGACGAATTGAGGCCTGCGGGCGTCCTAGCGCAAAACAACCGACATGTTCCTGAGTCTCACCTTTCCACAGAGGGGTCATATTAATGTATAGCCCAAACTATTTGTTTAGAAGTTGGCATATTGGCTGTACTGACTTCAGACCATGAACACCATGGTGTTCCTGAGTCATCTTTCCATAGAGGGGTCATAATAGTTTGTAGGCCGAACAGTTTAGACTCTACAGATTTTTATAAGAAGCCTGATTTTGGGATGTATCAGTGTGATAAACACCGCTCTGTCACATTTCACTGCAGATGCTGAAGTGTGGTGGATTGAGACTCATCCAATGCATATCTCTATCTTAACCTGACAGATTTTGATAGGGATTTTTGTATTATGATAATTAGATTTCCACAGGGTGTGGACATCAACTTATATAGTTTAATATAACTTATAGTGCTTATATTAAACAAATGGATATTTTTGTAGGAACTGTCCAGATTTCTCTTTCTGGGGGAGTGTCCCCTTAGACCCTTGAGGTTCTTGACAATGTTGCTTCATTCTTAGTGGAGGTTCTTGACATGTGTTTCTTTGTTGCAGGTTAACTGAAGAGACTGTGTCTGTATAAACCTGAGCAGGGACCTCTGGTCTATCCTAAAGCAAGGAAATGGATCTGCAGGTTGGTTAAACTATTTTTCAACATGTTAGTCTAAATAGTTTGGTTGCACTTATGTCTTGATTCACATTTCCAATGGATGACATTTGTAGTAACTCATTCCATTTTCTCTCCCATAAGGGAATTCTGACGCCGCACCAGGATCCAACCAGCAGAGAAGCTAGTTCAACACAAGATGTATTTTTCTACACACTATTGTAATAAAAGGTTAAACTTGGAGACTTGTCCGGTTTTGTTATAGTGCATCTCTAGAGATCTGACTACTATCCACATGGCCATCTAATATCACTGGTAGCACTTTATTTTACGGTTTTGTTTTCACTAATTTACCAGGCCAAGTAGTAAATTGTTCTTTTTTTTTTAAACACAATTGATACTAAATTGTGCCTAGTGGAGCTTGCCACAATGCCATTTAAAGTGTCATATATATATATATATATATATATAAGTACTGCCTCTATTCACTTTACATTCCTTATTCAACAATTGAATAGAACTGATTGAACCTAAATGTGCAGGTTTTACATGGAAATCCACTTACCATTAACACCAAGTATGATAACGTGTTTATAGATCTGCCGTGAATAGATTTAGGTTGTTCTGACAGAGGCATTGTGATTCCTGTCTACCAGTAGTTCAAAGCATTTTAAACTCACAACCACACAACATGCCTATTCTCACTTGTGTCTGGGAAGGCTCTGGATGTCCGGTTACAATTAAGGGCAAGGTGCAGTGTTTCTCTGTCCTGGATCGCTCTTGTAACCTGTGGGTTGGCTGTCAATGCTGGAGATGAAACCGAGGGAATGGAGAATGTGGGTTGGTTTTGTTTGGTCTGACCTGCATTGCGTCCTGGCACAAGTCTAAGAAACACTGCTCTAGTCATTTAGAGTATACTTTATTTTTTTTAATCTGAATCTCACAAAAGTATGATGTAATTGTTGCTTTCATACTGAAGACTAAGCAGGAAATACTGATAATGTTAACGTGGGGCATATGACAATTTAAAGAAGTGATTTTGACTCGTTCAGATTCAACACGAAGCCGACTGTTAATTAGTCTTTGCTCTGACTTCAGTGCTTCCAAATTTCTCAACTCCAAACATGAAAAAGAAACCTTCCACCCTGCTGTGCAGTTAGACTACTTTCAAACCTTTGAAGTTAAGTGGTGAAATATGGCACTACTTTTGTTGCCCTAATAACCATTTTAAGATCATGACATCCTTCTGCAGCCCAGGACCAAAGTCATGTTTTACAATGCAGACTATAATGTTGTCTTTTAATAAATGCAGCTTTGGAATGGTGTTAGATGAAGGATCGATTACAAACCCTAATTGCTAAATTGACAACAGTAATAAGCATGGCTATGGCCCTGGTGATAAGTGCATAATATATTGAAGTCAAGTTGATGTCGGAAGTTTACATACACTTAGGTTGAAGTCATTAAAACTCATTTTTCAACCACTCCACAGATTTCACGTTAACAGACTATAGTTTTGGCAAGTCTGTTAGGACATCTACTTTGTGCATGACACAAGTAATTATTCCAACAATTGTTTACAGACAGATTATTTCACTTATAATTCACTATATCACAATTCCAGTGAGTCAGAAGTTTACATACACTAAGTTGACTGCCTTTAAACCGCTTGGAAAATTCCAGAAAATGATGTCATGGCTTTAGAAGCTTCTGGCTAATTGACATCATCGGTGTACCTTTAAACTCAGTGCCTCCTTGGGCAAATCAATCCCAGAAAAACAGCAAAGGACCTTGTGAAGATGCTGGAGGAAACAGGTACAAAAGTATCTATATCCACAGTAAAACGAGTCCTATATCGACATAACCTGAAAGGCCGCTCAGCAAGGAAGAAGCCACTGCTCCAAAACCGCCATAAAAAAGCCAGACTACGGTTTGCAACGAGACATGGGGACAAAGATTATACTTTTTGGAGAAATGTCCTCTGGTCTGATGAAACAAAAATAGAACTGTTTGGCCATAATGACCATCGTTATGTTTGGAGGAAAAAGGGGGAGGCTTGCAAGCTGAAGAACACCATCCCAACCGTGAAGCACGGGGGTGGCAGCATCATGTTGTGGCCATCACAAAGCCCTGACCTCAATCCTATATAAAATGTGTGGGCAGAACTGAAAAAGCGTGTGTGAGCAAGGAGGCCTACAAACCTGACTCAGTTACATCAGTTCTGTCAGGAGGAATGGGCCAAAATTCACCCAACCTATTGTGGAAGCTTGTGGAAGGCTACCAGAAACGTTTGACCCAAGTTAAACAATTTAAAGGCAATGCTACCAAATACTAATTGAGTGTATGTAAACTTCTGACCCACTGGGAATGTGATGAAAGAAATAAAAGCTGAAATTAATCATTCTCTCTACTATTATTCTGACATTTCACATTATTTAAATAAAGTGGTGATCCTAACTGACCTAAGACAGGACATTTTACTAGGATTAAATGTCAGGAATTGTGAAAAACTGAGTTTAAATGTATTTTGTTAAGGTCTAAACTTCCGACTTCAACTGTCATTAAATTTCCTGGAGGTCCAATAGCCACTTGCTCCTGCCTGTGTACCACCTGTTCCCTGCTGGAAGAAGGAAAGGGGGAGAGAGTACAGAGAAGGTGTCCACCTGGCCTGCCTCATCAATGCATCTTTAATGGGCATGAATCATTGATCAGTCTCACCTGGCTGCATGCACTCCAGGGGAGACGGGCCTGTGCAGTCTGCTGGCGACATGAGCAGTGCCGGAGCCCGTCCTGGCCTCAGCCTGGACACCGGTGGGCTATGGCACCAGAGAGCCATGCAGAGGAGCAGAGCTCTAGTCCGAACATACCTCCAGTCCCACTCTGTGTCCCTTCTGCCTCAGCCCAATGGGAACCAGCAAAGGGACACTGTCCGACTGCCTTCCCTAGCTGCCGTTAAAGCCCTGCACAGGCAGACCACCACGACTCCGCTCAGGTAAGCTGATAGCCGTACTTCTAGGACCAGCCTGGGGCCCATCCAACCAGTTTAGGCTTGGCTGCTGAATGCACTGTGACCAGATATAATGGAGGAACTCTTTATAAATTAGTTTTGTGTTTTTACATTGGTGAAATGTTCTAAATATACATTGCGTAAGAATCCTTTGCAGTTGCCTATCTAAACTGTTATCTTTGTATCTGAAATATATCCTGATATTGGTTCATAATGTGAGGAAAGGAAATATGATTAACTTCTGTTGGGAAAAAAGCAAAGCAAATGTTATGGTTCCCAGCAATTAAGTATAAAATTAGGTACCAAAGACACTGTGCTTTGTTTTGACAACAGAAGCCTTCCGCCATAAATCCCAGGTGTAAGAGGATATGTTTCAATGCTGGGTTTGTGTGTCTTGGAGGATATGTTTCTGTTTGGGATACTGTAACTACAAGGAGAACAATGCTGGGTTTGTGTGTCTTGGAGGATATGTGGAGAAACCTGAGTAACTCCTCTAGCACTGAGATGCAGTGTCTTAGACCACTGAACCAGGTTGTCTGTAGTGACTCCTCTAGTACTGAGATGTAGTGTCTTAGACCACTGAACCAGGTTGTCTGTAGTGACTCCTCTAGTACTGAGATGCTGTGTCTTAGACCACTGAACCAGGTTGTCTGTAGTGACTCCTCTAGCACTGAGATGCAGTGTCTTAGACCACTGAACCAGGTTGTCTGTAGTGACTCCTCTAGCACTGAGATGTAGTGTCTTAGACCACTGAACCAGGTTGTCTGTAGTGACTCCTCTAGCACTGAGATGCAGGGTCTTCGACCACTGAACCAGGTTGTCTGTAGTGACTCCTCTAGCACTGAGATGTAGTGTCTTAGACCACTGAACCAGGTTGTCTGTAGTGACTCCTCTAGCACTGAGATGCAGTGTCTTAGACCACTGAACCAGGTGGTCTGTAGTGACTCCTCTAACACTGAGATGCAGTGTCTTAGACCACTGAACCAGGTTGTCTGTAGTGACTCCTCTAGCACTGAGATGCAGTGTCTTAGACCACTGAACCAGGTTGTCTGTAGTGACTCCTCTAGCACTGAGATGTAGTGTCTTAGACCACTGAACCAGGTTGTCTGAAGTGATACCTCTAGCACTGAGATGTAGTGTCTTAGACCACTGAACCAGGTTGTCTGTAGTGACTCCTCTAGTACTGAGATGCAGTGTCTTAGACCACTGAACCAGGTTGTCTGTAGTGACTCCTCTAACACTGAGATGCAGTGTCTTAGACCACTGAACCAGGTTGCCTGTAGTGACTCCTCTAACACTGAGATGCAGTGTCTTAGACCACTGAACCAGGTTGTCTGTAGTGACTCCTCTAGTACTGAGATACAGTGTCTTAGACCACTGAACCAGGTTGTCTGTAGTGACTCCTCTAGTACTGAGATGCAGTGTCTTAGACCACTGAACCAGGTTGTCTGTAGTGACTCCTCTAGTACTGAGATGTAGTGTCTTAGACCACTGAACCAGGTTGTCTGTAGTGACTCCTCTAGCACTGAGATGCAGTGTCTTAGACCACTGAACCAGGTTTCAACCGCTTCCTTTGGCAGAGTAGGAATAAAATGCTTGTTTGAATGCATTTGGTTTGTTTCTGTTCAGATCTCTGATACACAAATAATTACAGGATGTTTAAAGTGTGTCAGCATAGCACCTTTTACTCATAGTTTTACAGTATGTATTTTGTATGTTATTTGCCCCTTAGTGGCTGATCAGTGTTTCTCTTTGCCTCTGTCCCACCTTCACTTGTCTGACTCCTCTCCTCACAGCATCAGCAAGCCCTCCCTCTTCACCCCGGGAGAACGAGCCTTGTTCCAGGGGTTTTCCCGCAACCGCCGTCACCCTTTGCAGAAACAACCTTTGCCTCTCTTCATGTCCTGTGACACAGTAGTAGGAAATAACCTGAACCAGAGCAGCAGACCAGTGTACACCCACTTCTCCTGCGCCATCAGACCCAACACAAAGCTGGTGAAGCCCAGATCACAAAGCCTGACCCTGGCCACGGAGCACGGCGAGCGCCGTCCTCTGGTGATGCAGTACCGCCAGTCGTCACAAGGGGAGGGTCTAACAGTAAGAGGAAAGCCCTGCCTGAGCCTCCCCAACCAACCTTCGCCTCCCACCGCTCCTATGCCAGCACGCATGCAGCTTCACATATTCTTGCCCACGGAAGGAGTTGGAGAGGAGGAGGAAGGGGACAGTGAATCTGTAGATGAAGGGTTTATGGACGAGCTGGATAGTAAGATCACTTCCCTTAAAACTCCAGCAGAGGAAGGCCAAGATTCACATACACCCTGATTAGGCCCCTGGAAAAATAAAGTGACTTTCCTCAACCCACTAAGCAAGTTGACTGGGTTTCATGTTTAGGAACAATAGGTCTTAAATGAGGACTGCTCCGTTATACAAGACACTTTGTATGGCATTCTTTCATTTGATCCCAGGCATTTAGCCTGAATAGAGCCTTGGATAGTTGAATCCAGGCTGTATCACATCCGGCCGTGATTGGGAGTCCCATAGGGAGGCGCACAATTGGCCCAGCGTTGTCCGGGTTTGGACGGGGAAGGCTGTCATTGTAAATAAGAATTTGTTCTTAACTGACTTGCCTAGTTAAATAAAGGTTTTTTAAAATTAAAAATAGTTCTACATTTTCAAACTGTGTTACAAATCTTCTTACCCTGAAAATACTGTAAGTTGGAAAGGCTTGAAATTAATATGATGGTATGCCAGTCCTATTTTAGTCAAAGTGTATGTGTAGGCTCAGAATAAAAGTACACAAAGCCCTCCATTGTATGTGCAGTACCTGTAAATAAAAGTTCCTTCAATTAAACCATTTTATAAGAACGTTAAAGGTTAGATAGAACAGAACATACTATAGATGTAATTATACTAGAACAAAACAGATGTACACATAACAAATGTGGTGATAGTACAAGGAGCATATATACATACACTATATACAATACTATATACAATACTATATACAATACTATATATATACAACACTATATACAACACTATATACAACATTATATACAACACTATATACATACACTATATACAATACTATATACAATACTACATACACTATATACATACACTATATACATACACTATATACATACACTATATACAACACTATATACATACACTATATACATACACTATATACAGTGGGGAGAACAAGTATTTGATACACTGCCGATTTTGCAGGTGAGTGGAGTTTAGACCAAAAAGCTATATTTTTGTCTCATCAGACCACATGACCTTCTCCCATTCCTCCTCTGGATCATCCAGATGGTCATTGGCAAACTTCAGACGGGCCTGGACATGCGCTGGCTTGAGCAGGGGGACCTTGCGTGCGCTGCAGGATTTTAATCCATGACGGCGTAGTGTGTTACTAATGGTTTTCTTTGAGACTGTGGTCCCACCTCTCTTGACCAGGTCCTGCCGTGTAGTTCTGGGCTGATCCCTCACCTTCCTCATGATCATTGATGCCCCACGAGGTGAGATCTTGCATGGTGCCCCAGACCGAGGGAGATTGACCGTCATCTTGAACTTCTTCCATTTTCTAATAATTGCGCCAACAGTTGTTGCCTTCTCACCAAGCTGCTTGCCTATTGTCCTGTAGCCCATCCCAGCCTTGTGCAGGTCTACAATTTTATCCCTGATGTCCTTACACAGCTCTATGGTCTTGGCCATTGTGGAGAGGTTGGAGTCTGTTTGATTGAGTGTGTGGACAGGTGTCTTTTATACAGGTAACAAGTTCAAACAGGTGCAGTTAATACAGGTAATGAGTGGAGAACAGGAGGGCTTCTTAAAGAAAAACTAACAGGTCTGTGAGAGCCGGAATTCTTACTGGTTGGTAGGTGATCAAATACTTATGTCATGCAATAAAATGAAAATTAATTACTTAAAAATCATACAATGTGATTTTCTGGATTTTTGTTTTAGATTCCGTCACTCACAGTTGAAGTGTACCTATGATAAAAATTACAGACTTCTACATGCTTTGTAAGTAGGAAAACCTGCAAAATCGGCAGTGTATCAAATACTTGTTCTCCCCACTGTACATACACTATATACAATACTATATACAATACTACATACACTATATACATACACTATATACATACACTATATACATACACTATATACATACACTATATACAACACTATATACATACACTATATACATACACTATATACAACACTATATACATACACTAACTACATACACTATATACATACACTATATACATACACTATATACATACACTATATACATACACTATATACATACACTATATACATACACTATATACAACACTATATACATACACTATATACATACACTATATACATACACTATATACATACACTATATACAACACTATATACATGCACTATATACATACACTATATACATACACTATATACATACACTATATACAACACTATATACAACACTATATACATACACTATATACAACACTATATACATACACTATATACAACACTATATACATACACTATATACAACACTATATACAACACTATATACAACACTATATACATACACTATATACATACACTATATACAACACTATATACATACACTATATACAACACTATATACAACACTATATACAATACTATATACAACACTATATACAACACTATATACATACACTATATACAACACTATATACAACACTATATACATACACTATATACAACACTATATACATACACTATATACAACACTATATACATCCTGTACACTATATACATACACTATATACATACACTACATACAACACTATATACATACACTATATACATACACTACATACAACACTATATACATACACTATATACATACACTATATACAACACTATATACAACACTATGTACATACACTATATACATCCTGTACACTATATACATACACTATATACATACACTACATACAACACTATATACATACACTATATACATGCACTACATACAACACTATATTCATACACTATATACAACACTATATACATACACTATGTACAACACTATATACATACACTATATACATACTGTACACTATATACAACACTATATACAACACTATATACAACACTATATACAGCGGGTGAAATAAGTATTGAACACGTCACCATTTTTCTCAGTAAATATATTTCCAAAGATGCTATTGACATGACATTTTCACCAGATGTTGGTAACAACCCAAGTAATCCATATAAACAAAGAAACCAAAACAAATAAGTTCAGAAATTAAGTTATGTGTAATAATGTGAAATGACACAGGGAGAAAGTATTGAACACATGAAGAAAGGGAGGTGCAAAAAGGCATGGAAAGCCAAGACAACAGCTGAAAACTATCAGTAGTTAAAAAGCAATCCAGCCCTCTGTCAGTGCAGATTAATATCAGCTGGTTCAGCCCCAGCTGATGGCCTACAAAAAGGTCTCATTGCCAAGGTGTCACACAAGACACATCTCATGATGGGTAAAAGCAAAGAGCTGTCTCAAGACCTTCGCAACCTAATTGTTGCAAAACATAATGATGGCATTGGTTATAGGCGCATTTCTAAGCTTCTGAATGTTCCAGTGAGCACTGTTGGGGCCATAATACGGAAGTGGAAAGACAATAATTTCACCATACATTTGCCTCGACCAGGTGCTCCTCGCAAGATTTCTGACAGAGGAGTGAAAAGAATAATCAGAAGAGTTGTCCAAGAGCCAAGGACCACTTGTGGAGAGCTTCAAAAAGACCTGCAATTAGCAGGTACTGTTGTCTCAAAGAAAACAGTAAGTAATGCACTCCACCGCCATGGCCTGTATGCACGCTCACCACGCAAGACTCCATTGCTGGAAAAAAAGCATGTTTAAAGTTTGCTGCACAACATTTGGAAAAGCCAGTGAAATACTGGGAGAATATAGTGTGGTCAGATGAGAGCAGAATTGAACTGTTTGGATGTCATAATACACACCATGTTTGGAGGAGAAATGACACTGCACATCACCCTAAAAACACCATACCAACAGTGAAGTTTGGAGGTGGGAACATCATGGTTTGGGGCTGCTTTTCAGCAAATGGTACTGGCAAACTTCACATAATTGAAGAAAGGATGAATGGGCAAATTTACCGAGACATTCTTGACAAAAATCTGCTGCCATCTACCAGGATGATGAAGATGAAACAAGGGTGGACATTTCAGCAAGACAATGATCCCAAACACACAGCCAAGGAAACTCTCAATTGGTTTCAAATAAAGAAAATAAAGCTGCTAGAATGGCCCAGCCAATCACCTGACTTAAATCCCTTTGAAAATCTATGGAAAGAACTGAAGATCAAGATTCATAGAAGAGGCCCACGGAACCTTCAAGATTTGAAGACTGTTTGTGTGGAAGAATGGGCCAAAATCACACCAGAGCAATGCATGCGACTAGTTTCTCCATACAGGAGGCGTCTTGAAGCTGTCATTACCAACAAAGGCTTTTGTACAAAGTATTAAATAAATATCAGTAAGTGTTCAATACTTTTTCCCTGTATCATTTCACATTATTACACATAACTTAATTTCTGAATGTATGGTTTCTTTGTATGTATGTATTACTTGGGTTGTTACCAACATCTGGTGAAAATTTCATGTCAATAGCACCTTTGGAAATATATTTACTGAGAAAAATGGTGACGTGTTCAATACTTATTTCACCCGCTGTAGTATGGTATTGGAACTGACCCTGTATATATTATGGTATTGGAACTGACCCTGTATATAGTATGGTATTGGTACTGACCCTGTATATAGTATGGTATTGGAACTGACCCTGTATATAGTATGGTATTGGAACTGACCCTGTATATAGTATGGTACTGATACTGACCCTGTATATAGTATGGTATTGGGACTGACCCTGTATATAGTATGGTATTGGAACTGACCCTGTATATAGCATGGTACTGGTACTGACCCTGTATATAGTATGGTATTGGAACTGACCCTGTATATAGTATGGTACTGGTACTGACCCTGTATATAGTATGGTACTGGTACTGACCCTGTATATAGTATGGTATTGAAACTGACCCTGTATATAGTATGGTACTGGTACTGACCCTGTATATAGTATGGTACCGGTACTGACCCTGTATATAGTATGGTATTGGTACTGACCCTGTATATAGTATGGTATTGGTACTGACCCTGTATATAGTATGGTACTGGAACTGACCTTGTATATAGTATGGTACTGGTACTGACCCTGTATATAGTATGGTATTCGAACTGACCCTGTATATAGTATGGTATTGGAACTGACCCTGTATATAGTATGGTATTGGGACTGACCCTGTATATAGTATGGTACTGGTACTGACCCTGTTTATAGTATGATACTGGTACTGACCCTGTATATAGTATGGTACTGGTACTGACCCTGTATATAGTATGGTACTGGAACTGACCCTGTATATAGTATGGTACTGGTACTGACCCTGTATATAGTATGGTACTGGAACTGACCCTGTATATAGTATGTTATTGGAACTGACCCTGTATATAGTATGTTATTGGAACTGACCCTGTATATAGTATGGTACTGGTACTGACCCTGTATATAGTATGGTACTGGTACTGACCCTATATATAGTATGGTACTGGTACTGACCCTGTATATAGTATGGTATTGGAACTGACCCTGTATATAGTATGGTACTGGTACTGACCCTGTATATAGTATGGTACTGGTACTGATCCTGTATATTGTATGGTATTGGTACTGACCCTGTATATAGTATGGTACTGGTACTGACCCTGTATATAGTATGGTACTGGTACTGACCCTGTATATAGTATGGTACTGGTACTGACCCTGTATAGATAGATAGATAGATAGGTACTTTATTGCTCCCCCGGGGGGGAAATTTCATTGTCAAGCAGCTACAACAAAACACAGGGCAGGTGCAAAATGCCACAACGAAAGTACACAAAAGACAGATACACGGTAGATGATACATAGAGCGGCAGTATGAAAACGTATAGAAATACAAGATATCTGGAGTGCAAAAAAAAGCTATAAAAGGACATTGCATAGAATGAGTGGTTGGCTGAATATGTACACTATACGTTGGTGGATGTTGGATGGTTAACTATACTATACAGGTCAATGGCAGAGAAATACTTCAGTAGCTAAAAATGCGTATGATATGCGCGAGGGTAATAATAGTTTACTTAATAGACAGACTGGGTAAATGAACAGGTAAGTGAACATTTTGCATGGTTAAATTAGCTGTACAGTTAGGTATGGTAGTATAGTATAGTATATAGTATGGTATTGGTACTGACCCTGTATATAGTATGGTATTGGTACTGACCCTGTATATAGTATGGTACTGGAACTGACCCTGTATATAGTATGTTATTGGAACTGACCCTGTATATAGTATGGTACTGGTACTGACCCTGTATATAGTATGGTATTGGAACTGACCCTGTATATAGTATGGTATTGGAACTGACCCTGTATATAGTATGGTACTGGTACTGACCCTGTATATAGTATGGTATTGGAACTGACCCTGTATATAGTATGGTATTGGAACTGATCCTGTATACAGTATAATTACTTACTTATTGTGTTTTTCTAGTATTACAATGTTATTGATTGATGTATTGCTGGGTTTTGAGTTTGAAGGAAGGCATTCCACTGTACGTGTGCATGACATTAAAACCTGAAACATGAAAACAACAGATGGCAAAACGCATGTGTACCTGGTGGACATATGGCGTAGTGGGCATCCCCAACTAGCGTTGCGGACTGCTCCATTGACAATGAATGACTTCCACCAGAATGCAAAGAGTTTTATACATCTGGTGAACATGAGGCTTAAAGCCAATTTATGCTTGATCCGAAAATGTGGTCTGAGGCACCATATGGAGGGCATGACGCAATTGCGAAGCCTCTTGAGCTCTGTACCACCATGCACCACCCAAATGCGGAGGGCTCCATTGACATGATTGGTTGACATGATTGGTTGAGGATAGGTGGGGTTACGAGGTCCAGTATAAACACGAACTCCCTTCCTTGACAACTTCTTTCACAACAGTTCTTCTGACTTCTGGCCCTATGCAGTAACTGTAGACATTGGGTTGACCATGTAGAACCTTTAAAGGTTAGGAATGTTCAATCCGATAACTGCAGCATTTACTGTGATACTTGTTGAGCTTCACATAGCAGAGCTGCAGAGAAGTCATTGTGTGTTTATATGACCTCCCGCTCCACTACCATCACCCAACCATGTCAATGCAGAGCTATACAGGCAGATCCATCTGCATTGTTACAACATGTGGAGCTTGGAGGGTGTGACACACCCTCTATATGCAGAGCCTCCGGAATCACATTTTCAGATCAAGCCCACATTGGCTTTAATTATTCTTGCCGGCGGAACTGACGTAAATCAGGAAATGACGTAGCCAGGTCGTCTATGTTTACGCAGATGTGTGTTTCGCTAGTTTCTCCGAGGAGCTGTGTACTTGACTTCTGTAAAGTTATAACTCACCGGCATTGGCATAATCGAAGTTAACATCGTATGCATGACAAAGCTTAAGAGCTTTATTCGGTAATTCAAATGAAGACTCGTTTTATCTGGCTACATATCTTTGCTACTAGCTGGCTAACGTTACCTAGCTAGCTTTCTCCACAGCAAGGAGGCGACCGGAAGTAGCTAATGCATGCTGGCTACAAACCTCTGTTCTCTCTTTACTATATTTTGTGGACATATATCGTGACTGACAATAAAGCTAGCCGTCTTTCGCCGTTGGAAGTAAGCCATGGCTGAATCCCAGAAAGCGGACCATTCAGAGGTAATGAACGTTCTTTAATGAATGCTAACTAGCTAGTTAGTTATGTCTTCTGCACGCTAGGAAACTAACGTTAGTCGTTTCGACCCTCTCCTTAATTTCCCGCGCAACAAAATCAACAAACTTAAACACTGCACGCGCAAACTGGGTTCTATTGGGTTCTCACCAAGTTGGTATTTGATTGCAAGCAAGAGTTGGACATTTTCCTCAGTAGCCATGGCACTTAATCTATCTGTAAACTGGCTTCTTTACTTTTTCCTGGTCAGGTCACATGCTAAGGGAAAACTCTGGGCCCTATTTATAAGACCATTATTAATAGAATATTGTCTTAACTCAGCATACAGGCGAGTCAAACAAGGAGATGGAGCAGCCATCTCAGGCTGGAGCATCGATGGATCCCATGGACCCTGGAGCATCACACAGCAATGCACCCACAGCCTCGTCAGATGGAAACAGTGGGGATGATGCTACCAATGCAGTCAGTGCAAGTACCTCAACTATAGACGGGGCAGGGGATGCTGGTAATTCAGAAACTGTGAAGGAAACCTATGCAGAGAATTCAAAGACAGTGGAAGAAACGGTAAAAACAGATGCCTCGCTGACTGTGGGAGAAACGTCCAGTAAAGAGGATTCACAGATGGAGAGAGAAACAGTCAGTGTAGATGCTTCACAGACGGAGAGAGAAACAGCCAGTAAAGAGGATTCACAGATGGAGAGAGAAACAGTCAGTGTAGATGCTTCACAGACAGAGAGAGAAACAGTCAGTGTAGATGCTTCACAGACGGAGAGAGAAACAGCCAGTGTAGATGCTTCACAGACGGAGAGAGAAACAGCCAGTGTAGAAGCTTCACAGACGGAGAGAGAAACAGTCAGTGTAGATGCTTCACAGACGGAGAGAGAAACAGGTAGTGTAGAAGCTTCACAGACGGAGAGAGAAACAGTCAGTGTAGATGCTTCACAGACGGAGAGAGAAACAGGTAGTGTGGAAGCTTCACAGACAGAGAGAGAAACAGCCAGTGTAGAAGCTTCACAGACGGAGAGAGAAACAGCCAGTGTAGATGCTTCACAGACGGAGAGAGAAACAGGTAGTGTGGAAGCTTCACAGACAGAGAGAGAAACAGCCAGTGTAGAAGCTTCACAGACGGAGAGAGAAACAGCCAGTAAAGAGGATTCACAGATGGAGAGAGAAACAGTCAGTGTGGAAGCTTCACAGACAGAGAGAGAAACAGTCAGTGTAGATGCTTCACAGACGGAGAGAGAAACAGCCAGTGTAGATGCTTCACAGACGGAGAGAGAAACAGTCAGTGTAGATGCTTCACAGACGGAGAGAGAAACAGCCAGTGTAGATGCTTCACAGACGGAGAGAGAAACAGGTGGTGTGGAAGCTTCACAGATGGAGAGAGAAACAGGTAGTGTGGAAGCTTCACAGATGGAGAGAGAAACAGGTAGTGTAGATGCTTCACAGACGGAGAGAGAAACAGCCAGTGTAGATGCTTCACAGACAGAGAGAGAAACAGGTAGTGTAGATGCTTCACAGACTAATGGAGAAACAGACATACCCCTGGACATGGGAGTAGTGGATGCTGATGATAACATGGAGGTCAGTGCTATCAAAGTGGAGGATGACCTGATGCAGGTGGAAGATAACTTGGAGGGGATGCCTGTGATAACTGCTGTGGAAGAGGGAAGCGACATGGACGCTTTTAGCAGCAACTCCCTGGATCATGGGGATGAGGTGGAGAAGATGGACACTGGGACAGACTCACTACCAGAGAAGCAGATAGAGGAGCCCAGCAAGACCGGGCAAGTGGACAACACTGGTTCCATGCCTTCTATTGTGGATACAGGTAAGAAGACTGCTGCCTGCAACTATTTGTTGGCTATACAAGTTTAGTATCAGGGTTATGAGTGTTTCAGTAGTTTGAGGAATTAATTTCTTCAGGTTGTATTAGTTGGTTTTACGGGTGTGATGCTACCCTAAACACTTTGCTATCTTGCTTGACACTATTGCTGCTGGAATGCCCCAGTGTCGAAAGTCCTCAGAGTTCAAACCAAAGTCACCTTACTCGCACTATCCCACCTCTCAAACATTGTCTCCACGACAGAGGACACAGAGCGACCTGCAGAGCAGACCAGCTTTGAGGAGGCTAGCGGCTCGTCTCTCTACCTTTAGAGGAGAACCATTCTGAAGATGTCAAACCGTTTCACCCCAGTCCCACCTCTAGCGAAGCTATAGGCTATTTTCACGCTTCCGGGTTTCATAACCAGGAAGCAGCGATTGTTGTGTAAACTGACATCCGGTTAGCAACAATGGCCGAAGCGACGTCTAAATGTCATTGCTGTGTGCCTCATTGTAAATCGAACAAACAACGGCAACCTTTATTTAAGTTGTCATGGCTTCCCTAGTGACACAATTGAAAGGAAGAAGTGGGTTCAAGCAATTCGTAGAGATGAAGGTCAGGACTTTACAGTTCTCCGAGGGAGTACATTGGTTTGTAGCCGGCACTTCAGTGAAGCAGACTACACTCCAGCAACTGGACGCAAGCGGCTGAAAATCGGGACAGTACCGGGCTGTTTTCAATGGAATAATTGGGGAGTGTCACAACGGGAGTCCGTTTATGATAGAGCAACAAGTCGCTTAGGCCACGACGTTGGTCCTGACATTTCTCTGAAGGAATGGCTGTGTGAGGACATCTGAGGTAACAGTGTTAACCATCATGATTACACGGCTGCTCCTACTCCAGGTATGTTGATGCCAGAGTTAAACGTGAAGTCGGCTGTTATTGCATGTCTGGCTTTTTAAATGTTATTTGTTATTGGTCGTTTTTTTTTATATGCACCGAATATTGTACACATTTTTTTAATATTAAGTGGGTGTTTGTGCTAATGTGACACATGGGCTTATGTCAAAGATGTATTGATTCGATAGGCTACACGTCATAACATTTATCTGATTCAGAGTCAGATGGTTTAAATGTTCTTCTTACTGTTTGTTCCCCCCAAAACGTTAGTCACTGACAGAAAAGTAGTTATAATCTCTAACACTACATCCTGAAACACTGCAAGGTTTGTATTTACACTAATACAATGTATTATTAACGTTCAAATAAATATCAGTCATACAACACTGAGATACGATAACTAAAGATGTTTTGCTGACGCTAAACTAGCATAACTTTACCGGAGTAACGTCATCTAGCTAGGTTAGTCACTTACCTTCGTGTTAGCCACTTACCTTCGTAATTGTAGATAACATTTTCAAAGAAGAATGTATATCCTCGCTGTGGAGGAGCTGTGGAGGAATACTGCTCCACTAAACGGTCTGTGGAGGAATACTGCTCCACTAAACGGTCTGTGGAGGAATACTGCTCCACTAAACGGTCTGTGGAGGAATACTGCTCCACTAAACGGTCTGTGGAGGAATACTGCTCCACTAAACGGTCTGTGGAGGAATACTGCTCCACTAAACGGTCTGTGGAGGAATACTGCTCCACTAAACGGTCTGTGGAGGAATACTGCTCCACTAAACGGTCTGTGGAGGAATACTGCTCCACTAAACGGTCTGTGGAGGAATACTGCTCCACTAAACGGTCTGTGGAGGAATGCTGCTCCACTAAACGGTCTGTGGAGGAATACTGCTCCACTAAACGGTCTGTGGAGGAATGCTGCTCCACTAAACGGTCTGTGGAAGAATACTGCTCCACTAAACGGTCTGTGGAAGAATACTGCTCCACTAAACGGTCTGTGGAGGAATGCTGCTCCACTAAACGGTCTGTGGAGGAATGCTGCTCCACTAAACGGTCTGTGGAGGAATGCTGCTCCACTAAACGGTCTGTGGAGGAATACTGCTCCACTAAACGGTCTGTGGAGGAATACTGCTCCACTAAACGGTCTGTGGAGGAATACTGCTCCACTAAACGGTCTGTGGAGGAATACTGCTCCACTAAACGGTCTGTGGAGGAATACTGCTCCACTAAACGGTCTGTGGAGGAATACTGCTCCACTAAACGGTCTGTGGAGGAATACTGCTCCACTAAACGGTCTGTGGAGGAATACTGCTCCACTAAACGGTCTGTGGAGGAATACTGCTCCACTAAACGGTCTGTGGAGGAATACTGCTCCACTAAACGGTCTGTGGAGGAATACTGCTCCTCTAAACGGTCTGTGGAGGAATGCTGCTCCACTAAACGGACGACATCTGAGGATGTCCATCTTGGAAGGTTGACCAAGGAGGTTGTGAATTTCGGTCCAAATGTTTCGCTTTCCATTTTGGCAGAAGTGAATTAACACAACAAACGCCGTACCGGAAGTATGTTTTATACGCGTGAAAATGGCCTATTCTCCCACAGAACAGTAAAGGTGAGAAGCCACAAGAGTCAGTCTTTGGAATATACAGTCTTTGGCTGCATAATTCTCAGACATGAACCGAATGCTTGAATGTTAGTGTGGTCCCTCACAGTATTCAGATGCTAATGAGTACACTGCTATCCCTCAGTGATGTTTTTACAGGTTTATTCTCAAGCTGAATGACCTGTTGCTCATTTTTCTGCAGGGCTGGGGAATGGAGTGGCAGGACAGCCAATCAAAGTTGTGGGTGTGAGTATCCTCTCTCCATTACAAACGATAGAATAGAGTGAATTAGTTTCCACCCAAGTGACTAGTCAATCTTAAATGTGGCCACTGCTTATGTGTATTAAAGATTGAGGTGTTGTGACTGCTTTGTCAGAATACCTGTGTAAAACATCTCCTGTAAGCATTCACATGATTCCATCTACAATTCTTATTGAATGTTACACGCTGTTGTTGAATGTTGTCTGCAGTCAACCCAGTCTGGCCAGCTGACAGCCGAGCCTGTGTCCACCAGCGCTGACACCATCTCCATGGTGAAGGTGAAGGATGAGCCAATAGACGACGAGTATGATCAGGCCCTAGCTCCAGCGGTCCTCACGGAGGGCGTCAAGGATGAACCGGACGCAGCAGAGGTACAACATCTCTAAACTCACTGGCCAATTCTAACTGGACATTTCTGTCTATTAACATGGATGCATACAGGGAGTATAAAATAACATGGATGTATACAGGGAGTAGATAACATGGATGTATACAGGGAGTAGATAACATGGATGTATACAGGGAGTAGATAACATGGATGTATACAGGGAGTAGATAATAACATGGATGTATACAGGGAGTAGATAACATGGATGTATACAGGGAGTAGATAACATGGATGTATACAGGGAGTAGATAACATGGATGTATACAGGGAGTAGATAACATGGATGTATACAGGGAGTAGATGATAACATGGATGTATACAGGGAGTAGATGATAACATGGATGTATACAGGGAGTAGATAATAACATGGATGTATACAGGGAGTAGATGATAACATGGATGTATACAGGGAGTAGATAATAACATGGATGTATACAGGGAGTAGATAATAACATGGATGTATACAGGGAGTAGATAATAACATGGATGTATACAGGGAGTAGATAATAACATGGATGTATACAGGGAGTAGATAATAACATGGATGTATACAGGGAGTAGATAATAACAGGGATGTATACAGGGAGTAGATAACAGGGATGTATACAGGGAGTAGATAACATGGATGTATACAGGGAGTAGATAATAACATGGATGTATACAGGGAGTAGATAATAACAGGGATGTATACAGGGAGTAGATAATAACAGGGATGTATACAGGGAGTATAAAATAACATGGATGTATACAGGGAGTATAAAATAACATGGATGTATACAGGGAGTAGATAATAACAGGGATGTATACAGGGAGTAGATAATAACATGGTTGTATACAGGGAGTAGATAATAACATGGTTGTATACAGGGAGTAGATAACATGGTTGTATACAGGGAGTAGATGATAACATGGATGTATACAGGGAGTAGATAATAACAGGGATGTATACAGGCAGTAGATAATAACATGGTTGTATACAGGGAGTAGATAATAACATGGATGTATACAGGGAGTAGATAATAACATGGATGTATACAGGGAGTAGATAATAACAGGGATGTATACAGGGAGTAGATAACAGGGATGTATACAGGGAGTAGATAACATGGATGTATACAGGGAGTAGATAATAACATGGATGTATACAGGGAGTAGATAATAACAGGGATGTATACAGGCAGTAGATAATAACAGGGATGTATACAGGGAGTAGATAATAACATGGATGTATACAGGGAGTAGATAATAACATGGTTGTATACAGGGAGTAGATAATAACATGGATGTATACAGGGAGTAGATAATAACATGGTTGGATACAGGGAGTAGATAATAACAGGGATGTATACAGGGAGTAGATAATAACAGGGATGTATACAGGGAGTAGATAATAACAGGGATGTATACAGGGAGTAGATAATAACAGGGATGTATACAGGGAGTAGATAATAACATGGATGTATACAGGGACTATAAAATAACATGGATGTATACAGGGAGTAGATAATAACATGGTTGTATACAGGGAGTAGATAATAACATGGTTGTATACAGGGAGTAGATAATAACAGGGATGTATACAGGGAGTAGATAATAACATGGTTGTATACAGGGAGTAGATAATAACATGGATGTATACAGGGAGTATAAAATATGGATGTATACAGGGAGCACCAATACAGAGTAGATTTGCAGGGATATGAGGTAATTGAGGTAATTATGTACATATACAGTTGAAGTCCGAAGTTTACATACACTTGAAGTTGAAGTCATTAAAACTCATTTTTCAACCACTCCACAGATTTCATGTTAACAAACTATAGTTTTGGCAAGTCGGTTAGGACATCTACTTTGTGCATGACACAAGTAATTATTCCAACAATTGTTTACAGACAGATTAACTTATAATTCACTATATCACAATTCCAGTGGGTCAGAAGTTTACATACACTAAGTTGACTGTGCGTTTAAACAGCTTGGAAAATTCCAGAAAATCAATTTGAGGTGTACCTGTGGATGTATTTCAAGGCCTACCTTCAAACTCAGTGCCTCTTGCTCAACATCATGGGAAAATCAAAAGAAATCAGCCAAGACTTCAGGAAAAAAAGTCTGGTTCATCCTTGGGAGCAATTTCCAAACGCCTGAAGGTACCACATTCATCTGTACAAACAATAGTATGCAAGTATAAACACCATGGGACCACGCAGCCGTCATACCGCTCAGGAAGGAGATGCGTTCTGTCTCCTAGGGATGAACGTACTTTGGTGTGAAAAGTGCAAATCAATCCCAGAACAACAGCAAAGGACCTTGTGAAGATGTTGGAGGAAACAGGTACAAAAGTATCTATATCGACATAACCTGAAAGGCCGCTCAGCAAGGAAGAAGCCACTGCTCCAAAACCGCCATAAAAAAGCTACGATTTGCAACTACACATGGGGACAAAGATCGTACTTTTTGGAGAAATGTCCTCTGGTCGGATGAATCAAAAATAGAACTGTTTGGCCATAATGACCATTGTTATGTTTGGAGGAAAAAGGGGGAGGCTTGCAAGCCGGAGAACACCATCCCAACCGTGAAGCACAGGGGGTGGCAGCATCATGTTGTGGGGGTGCTTTGCTGCAGGAGGGACTGACATAATAGCAAAATGCCAGAACGAAAGTACACAAAAGACAGATACAGGGTACATGATACATAGAGCGGCAGTATGAAAAAGTATAGAAATACAAGATATCTGGGGTGCAAAAAAGCTATAAAAAGACATTGCATAGTATGGGTGGTTGGCTGAATATGTACACTATACATTGGTGGATGTTGGATGGTTAACTATACTATACAGGTCGATGGCAGAGAAATACTTCAGTAGCTAAAAATGCGTATGATATGAGCGAGGGTAATAATAGTTCATATACACCCCAACAGTTCCAGATCTATGTTGGCATCATGAGGAAGGAAAATTATGTGGATATATTGAAGCAACATCTCAAGACATCAGTCAGGAAGTTAAAGTTTGGTCGCAAATGGGTCTTCCAAATGAACAATGACCCCAAGCATACTTCCAAAGTTGTGGCAAAATGGCTTAAGGACAACAAAGTCAGGGTATTGGAGTGGCCATCACAAAGCCCTGACCTCAATCCTATAGAACATTTGTGGGCAGAACTGAAAAAGCGTGTGTGAGCAAGGAGGCATACAAACCTGACTCAGTTACACCAGTTCTGTCAAGAGGAATGGGCCAAAATTCACCCAACTTATTGTGGGAAACTTGTGGAAGGCTACCTGAAACGTTTGACCCAAGTTAAACAATTTAAAGGCAATGCTACCAAATACTAATTGAGTGTATGTAAACTTCTGACCCACTGGGAATGTGATGAAAGAAATAAAAGCTGAAATAAATAATTCTCTCTACTACTATTCTGACAATTCACATTCTTAAAATAAAGTGGTGATCCTAACTGACCTAAGACAGGGAATTTTTACTAGGATTAAATGTCAGGAATTGTGAAAAACGGAGTTTAAATGTATTTGGCTAAGGTTTATGTAAACCTCCGACTTCAACTGTAGTTCAAGCTGTGTGTGTATTTGAACCCAAATCCTGTGTGCATGTTAAATGTATTTCACCTTTTGTTATTTACAGGAGTTGAAAATCAGTAACGTCTTCTCTGTTGGCGGCGCCCCTACCCCGATCGGTGAGCAGGGCACTTTGATATTTGTACACATCAGGACTCATTAGTGGTCACTCAACGGTCAAAGCCCGAAGGCAGTGCTACTTAATCCTCGTCCTGGGGACCCTAATGGGTGCATATTTTAGGGCAAAAACTAAAATGCACGCATTCTTGTCCCCAGGATGAAGAAAAACTGCCTTCATGTCTAAACCTTAGGTGGTGGGCGTGGCAGGGGGTGGTGGGCGTGGCAGGGGGTGTGGGCGTGGCAGGGGGCGTGCCGTCGGCACAGCTGAATTTTAGAGATAATTTTAAAGGCCCTTCTCTTGGCGGGGTAGAGAAAGTGTTAAATTTTTAAGCAAATTTCCTGCTATTCTAAAATGTTCTCCATAGAGCTGAGATAAATTAGTGCAGTTTTAATGCAAGTTTCCTTGTGATTCTACATATTCTACATATTCTACATATTCTACCATGGAGTTGAGAGAAGCTTTTGCCGTTTTTAATCTAATTTCCTGCAATTCTCTGCATTTTTCCATGGCTAATGCTGTGTTCTTTTGCTCAAACATAATAACAAAATGAATACTGCTAAATTAATTGTTTTGGGAATTTTCAATGTCTAGCTTTTATTTTGTTGATTGATGGTTTTTAAAGACTGTTATGAAAACCCCTTTAGGTACATAATCTTGTCTCCACACTTTATATCTGGTTTAGGTGTTAAAGTGTTTCTAACAACATAAATGTTATTGACATCCCAAAGTATTTCCTTGGCAGAAAAATCCCTGGGCTGTGGAGTGGATCTTTATAGTCTACCGCAGGCTCTCAAGGAGCAAAATTTGACTGACTACCACCTTCCAGATAAATGTCTCTCATTCCTTCCCTCAATCTCCACCCATCCTCTCCATCTCCTTCTCTCTGTATTACCCACAGCCACGCCAGTGGCCGCCCTCTCCAAGACTGTAATGCCTGCCTTGGCCCCGGCCTCCTCCTCCATCCCTCCGCTAATGCCCATGGCTATGCGGGTGGCCTGCTCGGCCTGTAACAAGGTGTTGCTGAAGGGCCAAACAGCCTACCAGAGGAAGGGCTCCTCGGATCTCTTCTGCTCCACTTCCTGCCTCACCTCCTACAGCCCCCCGCCCGTCGTCAAGATGACTGCCCCCGGCCCGGCCAAAAAACCTTGCCACTACTGCCTCAAGTGAGTCCTGCTGTTGTCATGCCAATGGAGTAGCTATGTACATAATGAATTAAGGAAAGGTTTCCAAAGGTTTTGACCTTTGACAACCATTACAAATAATTTGATTTGACCTTTGTACCTAGCCCTACACTATGGTTCACATTCACAGCCCTACCTTTTTCCAAATGCATTTAAATGTGAAGCACTGTGAGCTAACTGACTGTCAACTAAAATATGTTTATAGATAGATGTTATGAACTTATCCCCCCCTCCCCCCTCAGGGAGATCGCTAACCCCAAGGACGTGATCACAGCTCCTGTGGACACCATGGGCACAGTGAAGGACTTCTGTAGCCAGACCTGCCTCTCCTCCTTCAACTTCAAGAGGAACTCCGCAGTCTCTACCCTCTCGTCCTCCCACTCCACCATGACTGGAGCCGCCAAGTGCAGCATGTGCAAGAAGGCCTGCATTGTAAGTGACTTATGGTTTTTGAGCGTGTGAGTGTGGTAGTCGCTAGGAGTAACTAAATTATTATTATTAAGTGGTGATGTCAGTGCTGACAGGGGAGTGAACCATTTGGATTAATGACAGACTTCTAGTGGGTTGATGCCAAGAAGAGTTTATATACTGAAGTATAAAACTGGAATCCTTTTGCCTTAAATGTTTTTTCTGATCCTTGTTCTCTCCCACAGAGTAAACACGAGGTCATCTTCCAGGGCAGCATGCACAGGCTGTGCAGCGAGGTCTGCTTCACACGCTTCCGCTCCACCAACAAGCTGTCCATGAACAGCTGTCAGAGCTGCAACAACTACTGCTATGGCAGGGTCACCGTGCTGGTCGACCAGGGGGTCAATAAGACCTTCTGCAGTGCCGGCTGTGTCACCACATTCAAACAGGTAAGAATCTGATCCCTGAGATGCAAGTCACTCAGTCAGAAGAAGCTGTTGGCCTGTGGACTGTAACTAGGGCTGTTTCTAAAAACGGTACAATTTGTCAAATCCTTGCTTCTGCCACCCTTGTTTTCTCAAAGCTTTTCCGAGGACGAGGTCTGAGGAAGGAACCTTGGATCTTCTCCTTCAGTACGTAAGAACCATCTGCCTGGTAAGTTAAAGCAAAAGCAGTCACTCACTTTCTCTTCCTTTGTGGTGGGTGTGATTTTTCAGAAAACGAAGAAGCCTGTGGCATGTACTATGTGTCACAACTTCCGCGCACCGGTGGATATGGTTGAGAGCGCGGACTCTGACGGCAAGCTGGAGATGTTCTGCTCTACTGGCTGTGTTACAGCCCACAAAGTACAGACCGTCAGCTCCTCAGGTATAGCTAGGCTAACCTCCCCTGCAACATACACACCTTACTCTCTCTCTCACACACACACACTCACTCACTCACTCACTCACACACTAACTTATTCACTCACACACTCTTTGTTTCAAGCATGCACTCATGGATTTACAGAGGCAAGAAAAAGTATGTGAACCCTTTGGAATTACCTGGATTTCTGCATAAATTGGTCATAACATTTTATCTGAGTCACAACAATAGACAAACAGTCATCTTAAACTAATAACACAAACAATTATACGTTTTCATGTCTTTATTTAACACACTGTGTAAACATTTACAGTGCTGGGTGGGAAAAGTATGTGAACCCTTGGATTTAATAACTGGTTGACCCTTCTTTGGCAGCAATAACCTCAACCAAACGTTTTCTGTAGTTGCGGATCAGATCTGCACAACGGTCAGGAGATTCTGGACCATTCCTCTTTACAAAACTGTTTCAGTTCAGCAATATTCATGGGATGTCTGGTGTGAACCGCTCTCTTGAGGTCATGCCACAGCATCTCAATCGGGTTGAGGTCAGGACTCTGACTGGGCCGCTCCAGAACGGGTATTTTCTTCTGTTGAAGCCATTCTGTTGTTGGTTTACTTCTGTGTTTTGGGTCGTTGTACTGTTGCATCACCCAACTTCTGTTGAGGTTTAATTGGCGGACAGATAGCCTTACATTCTCCTGCAAAATGTCTTGATAATCTTGAATAAGCCCCAAACCATGATGTTCCCTCCACTATACTTTACAGTTGGGATGAGGTTTTGATGTTGGTGTTCTGTGTCTTTTTTTTTCCACAGTGTTGTGTGTTCCTTCCTTCTAAACAACTCAACTTTATTTTAATCTGTCCACAGAATATTTAGCCAGTAGCGCTGTGGAACATCCAGGTGCTCTTTTACGAACTTCAGACATGCAGCAATGTTTTCTTGACAGCAGTGGTTTCTTCCGTGGTGTCCTCCCATGAACACCATTCTTGTTTAGTGTTTTACGTATCGTAGACTCGTCAACAGAGTTGTTAGCATGTTCCAGAGATTTCTGTAAGTCTTTAGCTGACACTCTAGGGTTCTTCATAACCTCAATGAGCATTCTGCACTGTGCTCTTGCAGTCATCTTTGCAGGACGGCCACTCCTAGGGAGAGTAGCAACAGTGCTGAACTTTCTCCATTTATAGACAATTTGTCTTACCGTGGACTGATGAACATCAAGTCTTTTAGAGATACTTTTGTAACCCTTTCCAGCTTTATGCAAGTCAACAATTCTTAATCTTAGGTCTTCTGAGATCTCTTTTGTTCAAGGCATGGTTCACATCAGGCAATACTTCTTGTGAATAGCAAACTCATATTTTGTGAGTGTTTTTTATAGGGCAGGGCATCTCTAACCAACATCTCCAATCTCGTCTCATTGATTGGACTCCAGGTTAGCTGACTACTGACTTCAATTAGCTTTTGGAGTCGTTAGCCTAGCGGTTCACATACTTTTTCCAACCTAATGTTTAAGTTATGTATTGAATATAGACAAGAGAAATTAAATAAGTTGTGTTATTAGTTTAAACACACTGCTTGTCCATTGCTGTGATTTAGATGAAGGTTTGACCAGTTTATGCAGAAATCCAGGTCATTCCAAAGGGTTCACATACGTTTTCTTTCCACTACATTCATAACACTCACCATCCTTCTTCCGTGTCAACCCAGGTGCTCAGGTAGAGTGCAACACCTGTGGTCAGAAGACGGTGCCCTCCTTCCACCTGGCCATGTCGGACGGCTCCATCCGGAACTTCTGCACCATGAACTGTGTCGTCACCTTTCAGGTAACGCCTCCTCTGGGTTAATGAATGAAACGTTAATTAGAGTAGACATATTGAAAAGACTTAATGACCTTCAATTATATTAATTGCTGCTCTAATAATGCTTACTTTATAAAACTTACCCATGTACTCTGTACTTTGTTGTTTGCTGTCCTGCACCGACATTACAATGTTATATTATTTTTGTGGCCTGTAGGATCAGTTCAATAAGAGCAACACCCAGAGCCAGATGAACGTGGCCCCGAGCACAGGGACCACAGCTCCACCCGCGGCCACTGCCCAGCCCAGGGGATCCCTAGGGACCAGACTGCCCTGCTTCCAGTGCCACCGCCTCTTCTCCTCCAAGCCCGAGCTCATTCAGTTCACGGTACATACAGTGCATTCAGAAAGTATTCAGACCCCTTGACTTTTTACGTTTCAGCCTTATTCTAAAATGGATTAAATTGTTTTTTTCCCCTTCATCAATCTACACACAATACAATACCCCATAATGACATCAATCTACACACAATACCCCATAATGACATCAATCTACCCACAATACCCCATAATGACATCAATCTACCCACAATACCCCATAATGACATCAATCTACCCACAATACCCCATAATGACATCAATCTACACACAATACCCCATAATGACATCAATCTACACACAATACCCCATAATGACATCAATCTACACACAATACCCCATAATGACATCAATCTACACACAATACCCCATAATGACATCAATATACACACAATACCCCATAATGACATCAATCTACACACAACATCCCATAATGACATCAATCTACCCACAATACCCCATAATGACATCAATCTACCCACAATACCCCATAATGACAAAGCAAAAACAGTTGTTTAAAATGGAAATATGACATTTACAGAAGTATTCAGACCCGTTACTCAGTACTTTGTTGAAGCACCTTTGACAGCTATTACAGCCTAGAGTCTTCTTGGGTTTGCCTTTTACTGAGGAGTGGGTTCCGTCTGGCCACTCTACCATAAAGGCCTGATTGGTGGAGTGCTGCAGAGATGGTTGTCCTTCTGGAAGGTTCTTCCATCTCCACAGAGGAACTCTAGAGCTCTGTCAGAGTGACCATCAGGTTCTTGATCACCTCCCTGACGAAGGCCCTTCTTCCCCGAATTGCTCAGTTTGGCCGGGCGGCCAGCTCTAGGAAGAGTCTTTGTGGTTCCAAACTTCTTCCATTTAAGAATGATGGAGGCCGCTGTGTTCTTGGAGACCTTCAATACTGCAGAAATGTTTTGGTTCCCTTCCCCAGATCTGTCTATCGACACAATCCTGTCTCTGAGCTCTACGGACATTTCCTTCGACCTCTTGGCTTGGTTTTCGCTCTGACATGCACTGTCAACTGTGGAACCTTATATACAGTCGTGGTCAAAAGTTTTGAGAATGACACAAGTATTGGTCTCCACAAAGTTTGCTGCCTCAGTGTTGATGATGGCAATTTGCATATACTCCAGAATGTCATGAAGAGTGAACAGATGAATTGCAATTAATTGCAAAGTCCCTCTTTGTCATGAAAATGAATTAATCCCCAAAAAACAATTCCATTGCATTTCAGCCCTGCCACAAAAGGACCAGCTGCCATCATGTCAGTGATTGTCTCGTTAACACAGGTGAGAGTGTTGACGAGGACAAGGCTGGAGATCACTCTGTCATGCTGATTGAGTCAGAATAACAGACTGGAAGCTTTAAAAGGAGGGTGGTGCTTGAAATCATTGTTCTTCTGTCAACCATGGTTACCTGCAAGGAAACACGTGCCGTCATCATTGCTTTGCACAAAAAGGGCTTCACAGGCAAGGATATTGCTGCTGGTAAGATTGCACCTAAATCAACCATTTTATCGGATCATCAAGAACTTCAAGGAGAGAGGTTCAATTGTTGTGAAGAAGGCGTCAGGGCGCCCAAGAAAGCCCAGCAAGTGCCAGGACTGTCTCCTAAAGTTGATTCAGCTGCGGGATCGGGGCACCACCAGTGCAGAGCTTGCTCAGGAATGGCAGCAGGCAGGTGTGAGTGCATCTGCACGCACAGTGAGGCAAAGACTTTTGGAGGATGGCCTGGTGTCAAGAAGGGCAGCAAAGAAGCCACTTCTCTCCAGGAAAAACATCAGGGACAGACTGATATTCTGCAAAAGGTACAGGGATTGGACTGCTGAGGACTGGGGTAGAGTCATTTTCTCTGATGAATCCCCTTTCCGATTGTTTGGGCCATCCGGAAAACACCTTGTCCGGAGAAGACAAGGTGAGCGCTACCATCAGTCTGTCATGCCAACAGTAAAGCATCCTCAGACCGTTCATGTGTGGGGTTGCTTCACAGCCAAGGGAGTGGGCTCACTCACAATTCTGCCTAAGAACACAGCCATGAATAAAGAATGGTACCAACACTACTTGTGTCATTCTCAAAACGTTTGACCACGACTGTAGACAGGTGTGTGCCTTTCCAAATCATGTCCAATCAATTGAATTTACCACAGGTGGACTCCAATCAAGTTGTAGAAACATCTCAAGGATGATCAATGGAAACAGGAAGCAGCTGAGCTCAATTTCAAGTCTCATAGCAAAGGGTCTGAATACTTATGTAAATAAGTTATTTCTGTTTTTATTTGTAATACATTTGCAAAAATGTCTGTTTTCGCTTTGTCATTATGGGGTATTGTGTGTAGATTGATGTCATTATGGGGTAGTGTGTGTAGATTGATGTCATTATGGGGTATTGTGTGTAGATTGATGTCATTATGGGGTAGTGTGTGTAGATTGATGTCATTATGGGGTAGTGTGTGTAGATGATGTCATTATGGGGTAGTGTGTGTAGATTGATGTCATTATGGGGTATTGTGTGTAGATTGATGTCATTATGGGGTATTGTGTGTAGATTGATGTCATTATGGGGTAGTGTGTGTAGATTGATGTCATTATGGGGTAGTGTGTGTAGATTGATGTCATTATGGGGTATTGTGTGTAGATTGATGTCATTATGGGGTATTGTGTGTAGATTGATGTCATTATGGGGTAGTGTGTGTAGATTGATGTCATTATGGGGTATTGTGTGTAGATTGATGTCATTATGGGGTATTGTGTGTAGATTGATGTCATTATGGGGTATTGTGTGTAGATTGATGTCATTATGGGGTATTGTGTGTAGATTGATGTCATTATGGGGTATTGTGTGTAGATTGATGTCATTATGGGGTATTGTGTGTAGATTGATGTCATTATGGGGTATTGTGTGTAGATTGATGTCATTATGGGGTAGTGTGTGTAGATTGATGTCATTATGGGGTAGTGTGTGTAGATTGATGTCATTATGGGGTATTGTGTGTAGATTGATGTCATTATGGGGTAGTGTGTGTAGATTGATGTCATTATGGGGTAGTGTGTGTAGATTGATGAGAAAAAAAGTAATTTAATCAATTTTAAAATAAGACCAATGTAACAAAATGTGGAGTCTGAACACTTTCTGAATCCACTGTATATTGTATTTAATTTCTCTCTCTGTCTCCTTTCTCTTTGCCTTTTCCTCCATTTTGTTGAACTTTCTCGCTGTCTCACAAACACACCACCCATCTATTTATGTTGACAACCTCTGTTAACACAGCTATAGAATTGATTGAATGTACATCTGCAACCCTACAGGATAAGATGGTATTCCTCTGTTCAGTAAATTGCTCTGAGGAGTACAAAAAGATCAACTACGAGATGGCGCGCTGTGAGTACTGCAAGATTGAGAAACCAGCCAAGGAGGTCAAGAGAATCAACAAGAGGGACTACAGCTTCTGCAGCGAAGGTGAGGAGGGAAATTCATATGTCTTTAATAGGCCTGCTACTTACAGAATTGCACACCTTGGTGAATTAAGACACATTTCCCTGTCTCACCCTCTTCTCTCCTCCATACCCAGGCTGTAAGCTGCTCTACAAGCACGACCTGACCAAGCGCTGGGGGAAACACTGCAGAAACTGTGCCTACTGCGCCTCTACCGCACAGAAGGCCATCACAGGCCAGTACGGCGGCAAGATGGAGGAGTTCTGCTCAGATGAGTGCAAGTCCCACTACACCCTGCTCTTCTGCCAGGTAAAGGAAGGAACCACGCTAAGGAACTGAACAAGACCGCTAGGGCTCAATGAGGCTCAATACTAGCAGTCTTCTGTGTGTGTGACAGTATCTCCTTTTCTTTCATTTAAATGGATCTGAAACGACTCAAATACAAACTTTTGTAGAAGACTTGTTTGAAAAGATAGCCAGACATTTTGTTTAGATTGTTGTACAGTTCTCTCTTAGTGCAGGTGGAAGGAATGGTACATCCAATATGGCAGTTGGATTAGTACTTCAGTCTCCCCTGTTTTCTCAGTGGCGGCTGTAAACAGCGGTCGTGGCAGTCTCGTCGGAAAACTAAGACTGCCGCCGAAACAAAGACCGTTCTTTGTTCTGCCGAAATATTCGAGGATGGAAAGAGAGGAAGGCTCCACACCACTTTCTCACTTGAATATCTTACCTAGTTATTTTCAGATCTCATTTTGCTCTTTTGCAAACGTGTGTGTGTGTGTGTGTTTTCTGTACCTGTTGGCCTCTTTCTCTGTAGTGTTTAGAGTCCTTCCCCTTGGCTGCAACCCTTTTAATTTCCTGTACACTGACCTGGAATTCCTGGTCTCTGTTAGTGTTTGGAACAATGCAGAGTTCATCTCAGCCTATGCTGCCTTTAAGACCTTTGACTTTTTGTCCCTGACGGAGACGTGGATCACCCAGAGAACACTGCTACTCCAGCAGAGACGTGGATTACCCAGAGAACACTGCTACTCCAGCAGAGACGTGGATCACCCAGAGAACACTGCTACTCCAGCAGAGACGTGGATTACCCAGAGAACACTGCTACTCCAGCAGAGACGTGGATTACCCAGAGAACACTGCTACTCCAGCAGAGACGTGGATCACCCAGAGAACACTGCTACTCCAGCAGAGACGTGGATCACCCAGAGAACACTGCTACTCCAGCAGAGACGTGGATCACCCAGAGAACACTGCTACTCCAGCAGAGACGTGGATTACCCAGAGAACACTGCTACTCCAGCAGAGACGTGGATCACCCAGAGAACACTGCTACTCCAGCAGAGACGTGGATCACCCAGAGAACACTGCTACTCCAGCAGAGATGTGGATCACCCAGAGAACACTGCTACTCCAGCAGAGATGTGGATTACCCAGAGAACACTGCTACTCCAGCAGAGATGTGGATCACCCAGAGAACACTGCTACTCCAGCAGAGACGTGGATCACCCAGAGAACACTGCTACTCCAGCAGAGACGTGGATCACCCAGAGAACACTGCTACTCCAGCAGAGACGTGGATCACCCAGAGAACACTGCTACTCCAGCAGAGACGTGGATCACCCAGAGAACACTGCTACTCCAGCAGAGATGTGGATTACCCAGAGAACACTGCTACTCCAGCAGAGACGTGGATTACCCAGAGAACACTGCTACTCCAGCAGAGACGTGGATCACCCAGAGAACACTGCTACTCCAGCAGAGATGTGGATCACCCAGAGAACACTGCTACTCCAGCAGAGACGTGGATCACCCAGAGAACACTGCAACTCCAGCAGAGACGTGGATTACCCAGAGAACACTGCTACTCCAGCAGAGACGTGGATTACCCAGAGAACACTGCTACTCCAGCAGAGACGTGGATTACCCAGAGAAAACTGCTACTCCAGCTGCTCTCTCTTCATCTGACTATGTTTTCCCTCACAGCCCGAGAGCATCTGGTTGTTGCATGGTGGCACAGGGCTACTCATCCTCCTAACTGGAGATGTTCTTTATTCTCCCTCACCTGTCCATCTCTTCATTTAAATGTGATGCTGTCACTGTCACTTGTCCACTCAAGCTTAGCATTGTTGTCATCTATCGCCCACCAGGTGTCCTCAGAGTTCCTCAATGAGCTGGACACCTTGATAAGCTCATTTCCTGACGGAGGCTCACGGCTCTTCAACCTTCCGACATCTGCCTTTAATTCTCTCTTTTCTATCCTTGCCTCTATTGACCTCACCGTCTCCCAGACCCCTCCCACTCACAAGGCTTGACCTCACCGTCTCCCAGGCCCCTCCCACTCACAAGGCTTGACCTCACCGTCTCCCAGACCCCTCCCACTCACAAGGCTTGACCTCACCGTCTCCCAGGCCCCTCCCACTCACAAGGCTTGACCTCACCGTCTCCCAGGCCCCTCCCACTCACAAGGCTTGACCTCACCGTCTCCCAGGCCCCTCCCACTCACAAGGCTTGACCTCACCGTCTCCCAGGCCCCTCCCACTCACAAGGCTTGACCTCACCGTCTCCCAGGCCCCTCCCACTCACAAGGCTTGACCTCACCGTCTCCCAGGCCCCTCCCACTCACAAGGCTTGACCTCACCGTCTCCCAGGCCCCTCCCACTCACAAGGCTTGACCTTCCCGTCTCCCAGGCCCCTCCCACTCACAAGGCTTGACCTCATCTTTACTAGAGGCTGTTTGCCTACTAATCTCACGGCAACCCCCCTCCAGGTCTGTGATCCCTACTTCGTTTCCTTCCCTCCAACGCTAGCACTCAGCCCCTACCCAGATGTTTGGGTAGGGAGGTAGCCTAGCGGTTAGAGTGTTGGGCCAGTTACCGAAAGGTCGCTGGTTCGAATACTCGAGCCGACAAGGTGAAAAACCTGTCTGTGTCCTCGAGCAAGGTACTTAACCCTATATTTGCTCTAGGTAGGGTGTCATTGTAAATAAGAATTTGTTCTAAACTGACTTGCCTAGTTAATAAATGTTCATGCACCGTTGCAATCTTCACTCTCTCTCTCACTACTCTCTTCTATCTTATCATCTCTCCCTTCTGCTAAATCCTTCTCCTTCCTGTCTCCTGATTTTACATCTTTGACCCTACTCTCCTCCCTTTCCGCCACCGTGGCCGAGTGACTCATTGCAAGCTTACAGAACAGGGCTGCGGGCAGCTGAGCGAAAATGGAGGAAAACAAAACTTCCGGAAGACCTATCAACCTTTCACTCCCTCCTCTCTCTCCCCTCTACCTTCTCTTCCTCTGTATCCACTGCGAAAGCCACTTTCTATCACTCCTCCCTCCTTCATCCTTCATCCTCCACCCCCTCCCTCGTACCTCTCTGCGGACGACTTGGTCAACCACTGCAAAGAAAGTTGACGATATCCACTCCTCATTCACGCTGCCTATAAATCCTGCAACTATTGAGGTCCGGCCGCCCGACAACCTTCCCACTCGACCCCATACCCTCCTCCCTTCTCCAGACCATCCCATTCCACACTTCCCTTATGAACTCATTCCTCATCATTGGCTGTGTCCCCTCAGACTTCAAAATGGCCTGAGTCACTACCCTCCTCAAGAAGCTAACGCTCAACCGCTCAAAACTACAGACCGGTATCCCTCCTTTTCTTTTCTTTCCTTTCCAAAACACCAGAGCATGCTGTCCATGACCAACTATCTCGCTATCGCTCACAGAATTATCTTGACCGTAATCAGTCAGGCTTCAAGACGGGTCACTCAACCGAGACTGCTCTTCTCTGTGTCCCAGAGGTTCTCTGCTCTGCCAAAGCTCTCCTCTGTTCTCATCCTCCTACATCTATCTGTTGCCTTCAACACATGAACCACCAGATCCTCCTTCTGGGCGTCTCAGGCTCTGCACACTCTCATGGCTGGGCGTCTCAGGCTCTGCACCCTCTCATGACTGGGCGTCTGTGTCTCTGCACCCTCTCAGGGTTGTGCGTCTCAGATATTAAATCAAAACCTGACTGCCTCTGCTAGGAAGCTTAAACTGGGCCGTGGTTGGATCTTCCAGCAGGACAATGATTCAAAGCACACCTCAAAATCAACACAAAAATGGTTTGCTGACCACAGAATCAAGGTTTTACATGGCCATCCCAGTCCCCTGACCTAAACCCCATAGAAAACCTGTGGGATGAGTTGAAGAGGAGAGTCCACAAGCGTGGACCTGGGAATCTGAAGGATCTGGAGAGATTCTGTATGGAGGAATGGTCTCAGATCCCTTGCCATGTGTTCTTCAACCTCATTACGCATTCTAGCAGAAGACTCAGAGCTGTTATCTTGTTTTATGCGTTCTCCACACTCTCGTCCTCACAAGAACGTGGTCGGAGAATGTACTCGGAGAGTGTGAAGCACAGTAGTATCTGTGTCTTTATCTGTAAACATCAAAGCAGTGACTCGTTCCTGCTCTACAACATCCGTAGAGTACGACCCTACCTCACACAGGAAGTGGCGGAGGTCCTAGTCCATCTCCCGCTGTTGGCTGGGCTCCCCGCCTGTGCCATCAAACCCCTGCAGAACGCTGCAGCCTGCCTGGTGTTCAACCTTCCTATGTTCTTCCATTCCACTCCGCTCCTCCGCACACTCACACTCTACACTCTGCTTGTTTACGGAGCTGCAAGGGGAACTGTCCCTCCCTACCTTCAGGCTCTGCTCAAACCCTACACCCCAACCAGAGTACTCTGTTCTGTTACCTCTGGTCTCTTGGCCCTCTCACTCCCGCTCAGCTCAGCCCAGTCCAAGCTCTTCTCTCTTCTGAAAATATCTGAAAGCCTACCTCTTCAAAGACTATCTTAAATAACCCCCCCTCCCCAAATACATTTTGTGATCTCAGGTGGCCAAGTGCGACGCGTGCGAGCGCCAGGGGAAGCTGATTGAGACCCTGCCGATGTTAGGCGAGGTGAAGCACTTCTGCAACCTCCAGTGTCTGCTCGACTTCTGCAGCCTGCAGACCCAGAACCAGGGCAAGCCCCATGGCCAAAAGGGTAGGACTTATATCATATGTTATAGCACATTGTAATGTTTCATCATAGGGTATTACATGTCATTGTGTTATGGATTATTTATTTATTTTTAACATGTCATTGTGTTGCCTGTCACAGCTCATGTTTTGAAAAGAGAGGTACACATCATACAGACTTGGAGTCCCCAACTTCCTGTTTTGTTCTGACTAGTCATCATCCACCTGTATATCACAGTAAAGAAAATACCACATGTTCTAGAGCAGTGGTTCTCATCTGGTTTTGCCTTGGGACCCTAATTGAACCAGTGTCTGTTGCGACCCAATATTCTAATCGCCAAAATACAATCTGGGAAACTATGTTTTAATGCAATATTGATGGTAAATGTAGTGATTTATATGAGAAAGGAACTTTCCTGCCTCTCATTGTCAGTGATTTATGTTTTGCCCATATCTTGATGAAGAATGTTAATATATTCACTGGTTTGAGACCAAAACCAGCCACAATAGTGCAGCTAATATCTCTATACTGAAGAAACATTGGTAAGAGATTAAAATGTAAGTTAATTATAATCTCTACACACTTTCTACCTGGTTTAAATCCTTTAAGTTAAGTATTTTTGTCATTTAAATTGTTAATGAAAGTCAGTGTAGATGAAGGGGAGGAGTCAGGCAGACGGCTTAAAGAAGGATGTTTAAGCCTTCAGACAATTTCACAGGGTGAATGGGCAAGAATAAATATTTAAGTGCCTTTGAACAGGGTATGGTAGGAGCTGCTGGGTATTTCAGCTCAACAGTTTCCTGTGTGTATCAAGAAGGGTCCACCACCCAAAGGACATCCAGCCAACTTGACACAACTGTGGGAAGCATTGGAGTCAACATGGGTCAGAATCCACGTGGAACGCTTTCAAGACCTTTTATAGTCCGACTAACTGAGGCTGTTCTGAGGGCTATATTAGGAAGCTGTTGGTAGACTCCATTACCACTTTGTAGAGACTAACTGAGGCTGTTCTGAGGGCTATATTAGGAAGCTGTTGGTAGACTCCATTAACACCTTGTAGAGACTAACTGAGGCTGTTCTGAGGGCTATATTAGGAAGCTGTTGGTAGACTCCATTACCACCTTGTAGAGACTAACTGAGGCTGTTCTGAGGGCTATATTAGGAAGCTGTTGGTAGACTCCATTACCACCTTGTAGAGACTAACTGAGGCTGTTCTGAGGGCTATATTAGGAAGCTGTTGGTAGACTCCATTAACACTTTGTAGAGACTAACTGAGGCTGTTCTGAGGGCTATATTAGGAAGCTGTTGGTAGACTCCATTACCACCTTGTAGAGACTAACTGAGGCTGTTCTGAGGGCTATATTAGGAAGCTGTTGGTAGACTCCATTACCACCTTGTAGAGACTAACTGAGGCTGTTCTGAGGGCTATATTAGGAAGCTGTTGGTAGACTCCATTAACACCTTGTAGAGACTAACTGAGGCTGTTCTGAGGGCTATATTAGGAAGCTGTTGGTAGACTCCATTACCACCTTGTAGAGACTAACTGAGGCTGTTCTGAGGGCTATATTAGGAAGCTGTTGGTAGACTCCATTAACACCTTGTAGAGACTAACTGAGGCTGTTCTGAGGGCTATATTAGGAAGCTGTTGGTAGACTCCATTAACACCTTGTAGAGACTAACTGAGGCTGTTCTGAGGGCTATATTAGGAAGCTGTTGGTAGACTCCATTACCACCTTGTAGAGACTAACTGAGGCTGTTCTGAGGGCTATATTAGGAAGCTGTTGGTAGACTCCATTACCACCTTGTAGAGACTAACTGAGGCTGTTCTGAGGGCTATATTAGGAAGCTGTTGGTAGACTCCATTAACACCTTGTAGAGACTAACTGAGGCTGTTCTGAGGGCTATATTAGGAAGCTGTTGGTAGACTCCATTAACACCTTGTAGAGACAGCCTTATTCTATCAATCTACACGTTATATAGACAGGTGTGTGCCTTTCCAAATCATGTCCAATCAATTGAATTTGCTACAGGTGGACTCCAATCAAAACCAAATCTGCTGGAAAATGTATAGAAAGACTTGACAATTGGCGTATAGCCATGATCCCCAACACCTTGGTAGAGCTTGAAGAATTTTGAAAAGTATAATGTATAATATTGTACAGTACAGGTTCTTAGAGACCCAGAATAATCACAGCTGTAATAGCTATTGTATTGACTCAGGTATGTGAATACTTCTCTAATCAAGGTACATTAGTGTTTTATTTTTTATTCATACATTTTCCTTCCACTTCGACATGAGAGTATTTTGTGTAGACTGTTGCCAGAATGGGAAGAGGGTGTAGACTTTCCTTCTGCTCTGTATAATAACTGCAACATTTAACTGACCCTGTCTTTCTTCCTCTTCCACACTCTTCCTTCCAGTGGCCATCTCAATCGCTCCATCCCCCTCTCATACTACCACTGCTACGAGCATGTCGGATCCAGTCATCGCCAACGTAGTCTCACTAGCCAGCTCCCCTACTAGCCAGCCCAACTACACCACTACTGCTCTGCAAGGTATGCACACACACACACACACACACACACAGAGATTTGCCAGTTACCAGTTAAATACTATTTACTGTATACAAACTGGTAACCACACAAGGTGTTGTGTACTAAGTGTAACCGGAGAGTGTTCATTCATCAGTAATCATGTCTTTGAATAGGGTTGAGTTGTTGCTAACAGCGTAGCTTGTTGACACCCGTTAAGGTGCAGGTTAATTACAGCTGATTTCAGATTGGTAAATGATCTCATTAGCAGGCCTGACTGAATCGCTGTGGTGTTTTTCTACTGACTCATGCTCTGTTGCGTCATCACAGGGACCGTTCCAAGCAGACACGTGAAGTATGTTGGAAATGTAAGTTGTGCAGATGTTTGGTACACCCAGTGTATGTTCGTGATATGGGGGGTGGATTCCAACTTGCACTTAAGTCGCGTTTTCACAAGAAGCCTAATTCTGATATTGGTCTTTTGACCAATCAGATCAGATATTTTGCAAATAATTGTGCAAAAGATCAGAATCTGTCTGACTGTGTAAACGCAGCCTAAGTCTTGCATTTATGTCAATGGGAAACTAAGTGCAGTTAGGTTTGGCCCGTGGTTACTAACCGTCTGCCGTCATTGTGTGGCAGGCCAGCACACAGACACAGGCCCTTCGGACCCCTCCGCCCAAGGCCCAGAAGAACAAGGCCCTGCTCTGTAAACCCATGGTCCAGAACAAGGGTATCATGTGTAAACCCAACTTCACCACCACAGGTTGCCAGACCGGTACGACACCATACACACACAGCCTATAAACCACACGCACTATTTGTATTTATTTGCACACAAGAAATATGTAAAACAATATGGCGTATTTTAAAGGTCAACAAAAAGAACATAAACAACCAAGAGACTTAAGGCTCCTCCCCCTTTTAAAATGAAAACATGGTGAATTAGGGGTCAAACAGAATGCAAGTAAAATGCATAATTAAAATGATATGATAGGCCATTGAATACATACACTATACATAGAAAAGTTTGTGGACACCCCTTCAAATGAGTGGATTCGGCTATTTCAGCCACACCCGTTGCTGACAGGTGTATAAAATCGAGCACACCTCCATGCAATCTCCATAGCCAAACATTGGCAGTAGAATGGCCTTACTGAAGAGCTCAGTGACTTTCAACGTGGCACCGTCATAGGATGCCACCTTTCCAACAACTCAGTCCGTAAAATTTCTGCTAAATCTGCCCCGGTCAACTGTTAGTGCTGTTATTGTGAAGTGGAAACATCTAAGAGCAACAACTGCTCAGCTGCGAAGTGGTAGAACACAAGCTCTCAGAACGGGTTCCGCTGAAGTGCGTAGAAATCACCTGTCCTCGCTTGCAACACTCACTACCGAGTTCCAAACTGCCTCTGGAAGCAACGTCATCACAAGAACTGTTCATCGGGAGCTTCATGAAATGGGTTTCCATGGCTGAGCTGCCGCACACAAGCGGAAGGTGACCATGCGCAACGCGGAGTGTAAAGCTCGGACTCAGTAGTGGAAACGTGTTCTCTGGAGTGATGAATCATGCTTCACTATCTGGCAGTCCGGTGGACGAATCTGGGTTTGGCATATGCCAGGTGAACGCTATCTGCCCCAATGCATAGTGCCAACTGTAAAGTTTAGTGGAGGAGGAATAACGGTCTGGGGCTGTTGATCATGGTTCAGGACCTTTAGTTCCAGTGAAGGGAAATCTTAACGCTACAGCATACAATGACATTCTAGATGATTCTGTGCTTCCAACTTTGTGGCAACAGTTTGGGGAAGGCCCTTTCCTGTTTCAGCATGACAATGCCCCCGTACACAAAGCGAAATGAAACCATACAGAAATGGTTTGTCGAGATCGGTCTGAAAGAACTTGACTGGCCTGCCTAGAGCCCTGACCTCAACCCCAGCTAACACCTTTTGGGATGAATTGGAACGCCGACTGTGAGCCAGGCCTAATCGCCCAACATCAGTGCCCGACCTGACTAATGCTTGCGGCTGAATGGAAGCAAGTCCCTGCAGCGATGTTCCAACATGTAGTGGGAAGCCTTCCCAGAAGAGTGGAGGCTGTTATAACAGCAAAGGGGGACCAACTCTATAATAATGCCCACGATTTTGGAATGAGGTGTTTTGTACAAGCAGGTGTCCACATACTTTTGGTCATGTAGTGTACATATTCAAAGGCACAAACACATCTACATTTTGTATTTCTATTTACGTTGACATTGTTGGTCCACAGATGATAATTTCCCCAAGGTAATCATAGTGCCTGTCCCAGTACCAGTGTATGTCCCAGTCCCCATGAACCTGTACACCCAGTACACCCCCCAGCCTGTTGGACTCCCCATACCGGTATGTTAACACTCAACATTACCTAGCCTTCACCTCAGTCCGTCACATAGTCACACAGATTTCTCATCAAATTCTCTCAAACAAGAGCTGACTAATTTGAAACCAACTAGCATTAAATAGTAGTTGGAGGTTGGCTGATGCATGCTCTGAAGAACAACAACCACACACAGAATTGCAGCCTTCATAGTCTCCACATCTAACCCTTTATCTGTCCCGTTTCCAGCTGCCCGTGCCCATGTTTCTGCCGGTGACCCTGGACAACGCTGAACGTATCGTGGAGACCATCCAGGACATCAAGGAGAAGATCCCCTCTGACCCGTTCGAGGCAGACCTCATCCTCATGGCCGAGATGGTAGCCGAGGAGGGGAGGGAGAAGTCCCCACAACGACCCCCTGAAAGGCCAGCCCCAGCAGTACAAGATGGTAACCAGGGGAGAGGGAGAGGGATTGGGATGAGACCTGGGTCATGTTCATTATGCACCAAATGGAATAAAACGGACTGCAACATGAAGAGATTACCTGGACTTCCAAAACATTTTCTGTTGCGTGGCCTAATGAACATGAGCCAGTTGGGTAATCGGCGCTAACCAGTCTTTGAACCTGTGAGACCCTCTGTATGGCTTCAAGCTACAGCTGTTAAAGCCTGTTATAACTGGGGTTTCTTGGCGCAGCCACCAAGTCTCTTTTTCACAGCTGAATGAGTCTCTAAAAAGTTATTGGTAAATTAATTCTGCGTTATATTTCAGGTAATGTATTGGTTCATTGAGCTTATTTTCCCCCTTGTCAGATATGAGAAGTTTGCCTCTCCTCGCTACTGTAGTTTCCACTTTTTAACCCTTATTGAGCTGGTTCTCCTCACATCTCCACACAGCGGTGCCCTTGAAAGAACAGGATGGACCAAAAACTGGTCTCTCAGACGGCCCTTTGTCTTTGGCTGCGTGACTAAGTTACGCTGAAACAAGAGAGGAAAAACACTGGCTTCTTACATGAGAGAAACAGACAGTGGAAATATCCAGGTTTAAGGCTCAATCAGAGCATGTGCATAACAGTCTGTCATTTTCCCCCATAATCCTCCATTTTGAGACTAATCTCAACCTAATACCAAATTGCAAGTAATAATTTATAATCTAAGCAAAACTTCAACCAAGCAACATATAAAGCATTGTAGGAAGAGGCTTTCTTACACCAGTACAATATCTTGTCTTCCGTTGAGCCACTTCCTTCACATGGTGCAAAACATTCTTAAAGGAATCCCATGTCCACTCAACCTCCTGGCTGCAAGTTGTGGAGCTGTCCTCACTTTGGTTCTGGCAACGCTGCTTTTATTCTGGGAAAATAGACTTCAGAGCATTGTTAAATGCAGCACAGAGCATAGTAACTTACCATTCCAGCAGTGTACTTGACGGGTATTCGACCTGTCCTTAAGAAAAATGTGTTACAGTTAATCATTCATTGTGTTCTTGTGTGTCCACATTATTTAATTGGGTTCCTCTCCTTGGTTTAGTTATTTAACGGTATCTACATTTCGTAACAGCAGTCAACTCTTAGATCAACCAGTTAACTAATTCCAGGCCTATTTGGTTCACTTTAAATTAAATTCCAAAGATCAGTCAACTCAGTTCTCTCTAGATACATTCAGTTCCCTAGAGTACAGGTATTCTCTCTAGATACATTCAGTTCCCTAGAGTACAGGTATTCTCTCTAGATACATTCAGTTCCCTAGAGTACAGGTATTCTCTCTAGATACATTCAGTTCCCTAGAGTACAGGTATTCTCTCTAGATACATTCAGTTCCCTAGAGTACAGGTATTCTCTCTAGATACATTCAGTTCCCTAGAGTACAGGTATTCTCTCTAGATACATTCAGTTCCCTAGAGTACAGGTATTCTCTCTAGATACATTCAGTTCCCTAGAGTACAGGTATTCTCTCTAGATACATTCAGTTCCCTAGAGTACAGGTATTCTCTCTAGATACATTCAGTTCCCTAGAGTACAGGTATTCTCTCTAGATACATTCAGTTCCCTAGAGTACAGGTATTCTCTCTAGATACATTCAGTTCCCTAGAGTACAGGTATTCTCTCTAGATACATTCAGTTCCCTAGAGTACAGGTATTCTCTCTAGATACATTCAGTTCCCTAGAGTACAGGTATTCTCTCTAGATACATTCAGTTCCCTAGAGTACAGGTATTCTCTCTAGATACATTCAGTTCCCTAGAGTACAGGTATTCTCTCTAGATACATTCAGTTCCCTAGAGTACAGGTATTCTCTCTAGATACATTCAGTTCCCTAGAGTACAGGTATTCTCTCTAGATACATTCAGTTCCCTAGAGTACAGGTATTCTTACTACCATTAACCCTCCTTTTGACACACTATCACTTCCCCAGGCCCTGCAACTGATTGCAGATCAGAAAGTCCAAGTTGCTTCTAGAGTCTACCAAAGTCATGCACAACCCCAAATCCATACCTGTTGTCAGTATAAATCCTAACAGTTTAACCCTTAGCCAGAACTATTCTGCAGCTTGGGCTGACAGATGTGGTAGTAATGTAGCCCTCTAGGGTCGTGGCAGACGACACTAATGGGTCTCCTTGAGTCCACTGTATCTTGTCATTCATCATCGTATTGTGGTCAGAGAGTAGCTGTACGACCTCAGCATAGTCAGGCAGACACTGTGGTACATATAGAATTGCAGCCACACACTCAATTTCCTACCATTTAGTGTAATTTCATGTCCTAGATACTTAATGGATTGAGACACAAGCTACAGGGTTTTTCTTAGAAACTTACTTTGCATACTTGTTGGGTTTCAGAACACATTAAGTGGTCGTGGACATACTGTATTAACATACTCCCAGCGGGGGATGAAACCCTACAAATGTTGCACCAAAGCACAATTGCTCCTCTTTCTACCAATGAAGCAGAAACAGGGTTAATCCCCCGCACTGCCTCCTAACTGAGAGGATACTGGGCTCGCTGTGTCTGTGCTCTCAGGTGTTACGTAAGTGGTTCCACCCCCCTCATTGGCCCAATGTCATCCTTATCTTTAGCCCACAGAGAGTCTGGGAGACCAGCCAACAAGGGTGACTCAGTCTCCAGCCAACAAGGGTGACTCAGTCTCCAGCCAACAAGTAATGTTATTTTATGCGATCACACAGTGCAGTCAGCTGGATCTGATAGTCTGTCCTCCGTTCAGTGAAACAGGAGTCATTGTAGGCGGTGTGTAGAACGGTTCCTACTGCTCTGGGGCTGCCTCTGAGGGGTCTGTTGATCCTGCAGTCTTATCAGGTCGTTTTGGGGGTAGAGCTGCGGCTGAGCGGGCTGCTGTCGGACAACCAGGGCGGGTGCTGGTGCAGTGGATACAGGGGTATAATATGGTGGAAAGGCATTGTTTCTCTTATTCCTTTCATCTTGTCTGCCCTTCTCTCTGCTAAAACCATCCCAGTCTATTCTTACTAAAACCATCCCAGTCTATTCTTACTAAAACCATCCCAGTCTATTCTTACTTAAAACCATCCCAGTCTATTCTTACTTAAAACCATCCCAGTCTATTCTTGCTAAAACCATCCCAGTCTATTCTTACTAAAACCATCCCAGTCTATTCTTACTAAAACCATCCCAGTCTATTCTTACTAAAACCATCCGTCTATTCTTACTAAAACCATCCCAGTCTATTCTTACTAAAACCATCCCAGTCTATTCTTACTAAAACCATCCTACACTTACTAAAACCATCCCAGTCTATTCTTACTAAAACCATCCCAGTCTATTCTTACTAAAACCATCCCAGTCTATTCTTACTAAAACCATCCCAGTCTATTCTTGCTAAAACCATCCCAGTCTATTCTTACTAAAACCATCCCAGTCTATTCTTACTAAAACCATCCCAGTCTATTCTTGCTAAAACCATCCCAGTCTATTCTTGCTAAAACCATCCCAGTCTATTCTTACTAAAAACCATCCCAGTCTATTCTTACAAAAACCATCCCAGTCTATTCTTACTAAAACCATCCCAGTCTATTCTTACTAAAACCATCCCAGTCTATTCTTACTAAAACCATCCCAGTCTATTCTTACTAAAACCATCCCAGTCTATTCTTACTAAAACCATCCCAGTCTATTCTTACTAAAACCATCCGTCTATTCTTACTAAAACCATCCTACACTTACTAAAACCATCCCAGTCTATTCTTGCTAAAACCATCCCAGTCTATTCTTACTAAAACCATCCCAGTCTTTTCTACTTACCTTTATTGGTTTATTATAAGTCTTGTAACTTATTTGTACATTCTGCTAACAAAACTTCTCTTCATGTACCTTTCAAGGGAAAATCTGCTGCACGCACGCACGCACGCACGCACGCACGCACGCACACACACACACACACACAGAGACAAACAAAAACACACAAAACAAACAGTATTTAGGAATGTCTTCCCTTCTTGAATGTATTAAGTGTTACCCATACAGTATTTCCCCCGATACAAAATGTATCTTTTTTATGCATGTAAACAGTTATTTCCCAAGTATACTCCCACGGCTCCATTGGTCAAATTGCGGCCTTCTAAGATAATATTCTTACTTCCATCTCCTCTACACACAGTAGTGTCACTCAGACAAGATCTATATTTTAACATGCACTTTAATTGTCCTTAAAGAAAGTCAGTCTCACCCTTAATTTTATTTTTCGGGATGGCGTATCCGCCCATTGACGCTCCCTGGCGGGTCCGAGGAGGATCCCTTCTGCTCTACTCAGGCGAGTGTGGGCTCCCTGAGTTATGTCTAACGTAGCCTCTGTGCACAGTTAATCTTGGTGTCCCCGGGAACGATCAGCAAGTGGAGTTAGCCATCCCATCCTCGTCGCCAAGAATTGTGGAAATTCTAACCAGAAAGGAAGAGACTGTAGATTCCTCAAACAACTTTTTATTATTAGATTTGCAAATCTGTAGCTGGTTAACAATCCCTCAAAAGTTGCCAAGTTAAAAGCCCAACAAACAAGAGTTGGGTCTCCGATTGTGTAACCTTTGTCTACGTGGCAGTTTAGCAGGTGTGTGAGATCATGGTGGGAACACAGCGTACAAACCAGTGATAACGGCAGTTTTGTTACTCCTTTCTGCTGATAGAATTTGTCGCTGCTGCTCAAGCTAGCTTCTGTTCTCATATCTCCACACAGCTGTGCCCTTGAAAGATACGAAAAGAACAGGATGGACCAAAATCTGGTCACTCTTAGACGGCTCTTTGTCTTTGGCCAAGTCACTCAGAAACAAGAGGAAAAACGTGTTGTTCGATCAGGTTCAAGTCCGGGCTCTGGCAGGGCCACTCAAGGACATTCAGAGACAAGTCCCAAAGCCACTCCTGCGTTGTCCTGGCTGTGTGCTTAGGGTCGTTGTCCTGTTGGAAGGTGAACCTTCACCCCAGTCTGATTAGGAACACAATACTCCATAATGTCAAAGTGGAATAAAATGTTTACAAATTAATAAATGAAAAGCTGAAATGTCTTGAGTCTAAGTATTCAACCCCTTTGTTATGGCAAGACTTAATACGTTCAGGAGTAAATATCTTCTTAATAAATCACATAATAAGTTGCTCACTCTGTGTGTGTTTAGTGTTTAACATGATTTCTGAATGATTTCAGTTGAGCAGTGAATTTTAAACACAGATCTAACCACAAAGACCAGGGAGGTTTTACAATGCATTGCAAAGAAAGGCACCTATTGGTAGATGGTTCAAAAAATATATATAAGTTACAGGCGTCCTTCCTAACTCTGTTGCCGGAGAGGAAGGAAACCAATCAGGGATTTCACTGTGAGGGCAATGGTGACTTTAAAACAGTTATAGAGTTTAATGGCTGTGATAGGAGAAAACTGAGGATGGATCAGCATTGTAGTTACTTCACAATACTAACCTAAATGACAGACTGAAAAGAAAAAAGCCTGTACATAATATAAATATGGGTATGCTAGTAGTCATTAAGGACTGGGGAGTTTTTTAGGATAAAAAAATCAACAGGATGAGTGGCCGAGTTACAGTTTTGACTTACAGTAAATCTGCTTAAAAATCTACAGCAAGACCTGAACATGGTTGTCTAGCAAGGATTTGACTGAGCTTGAAGAATTTAGAAAATAACAAATGGGCAAATGTTGCACAATCTGTTTCTGGAAAGCTCTTAGAGAATTACCCAGAAACACTCTCAGCTGTAATCGCTGACAAAGGTGATTAACATGTATTGACTCAGGGGGTTAAATACTTACAGTATCTAGTCAAGTTAGATATATTAGTATTTTATTTATTTACTTATTTTAATTTCTTTTCCACTTTGACATTAGCGTATTTTGTGTAGATTGTTTAAAAAGCAAAACAACTAAATCCATTTCAATCCCACTTTGTAACAACAGAATGTGGGAAAAGTCAAGGGGTGTGAATACTTTCTGAAAGCAGTGTATTTACAAAGAAACTATGTAGTAACAGTAGTTTCTGATACTTACCTCAAGTAATTCAACACTAGTAACTACCTGGTACATGGTGATATCAATGAATGTCAATGAAGCTATGTCATTGATATCACCATTTTAACAAGTAGTTCTTACCTAACTGTCAAGTAAATAACGGGGTTACCAAGTAATATTTTTCTCTTTGGGGACCAGACCAAGGCAGCACCTACAGTGGAGACCTGGACACAGAAGAACTGAGCAACTTCCTCACCACTTGGGATGACGTACCACTCCCCACCCCCGGCGTCTCCTCACGCCACGGTCGACCCTACGCCCACGAGACGCTCCGACCCATCATGGACATCCACCCCGCCACCACACCCCCACCCCCCATCATGGACATAGAAGCTGACTTCCCTGTCCGTGAGTGGTGCTTGAATATCTTGGTTGAAGACTGTCAATTTTTGATGCGGGTAATTATATGGTGAAAACATATAGACTTTATAGTGAATGGCTTCTAGCTCTATATAGCTCCATCGTTCAACTGTCCTGTTATGTTTTAACCAGCATCCGTAACTCCAACCCCTCTTTGATACTACAATTCATCTGGCCTCATTCTCATTGTATCTGTTGTTGTCGTCAGAAACCCTGGAGCTGATGGCCCATTGGCGGGATCAGGAGAGGGATAGAAGTCCCAGTCCTCCACCTTCTCCTCCACGACGAAGAGCCAGAAGGAAAGCTCGGGATGGCTTGCCACAGAAGAAAAAGGTACGAGCCCCCAAAAGTAGTCTAAATGACCCCCATTTCAAAGAGCGCCTTCAGCTATTTATTTCCACATTTCGACTCCCAGCAGTGCTCCTTTTTTATTTCTTTAAATTTCCCTCATCCTTTGTAATTCTGGGGAACACTTTACTTGACGCTGGGACCTAACTCGGTGTGTGTGTGTGACCCCGTTGATCCCACAGAGGCGTAAGTCGAAAGCAGCAGAGACTGTGTCAGTGGTGGCATCACTGGGTGAGGCGCAGAGTGACATGGTCCCCGGCGAGCCCCCTAAACTGCAGCACCTGTATGGGGTGGACGCCTGGAAGAGATGGGTCCAGTGGAGCAAGACCCAGCCTGACCTGGAGAAGCCTCGATTTGGCTGTGAGTCTGCTCACTGATACACTGCTCACAAACATGACTGTTCTATCCATTTGAATGAATTACCTGAAATCCTGATATCACACATTTTGTTGGACTGAATTAGTTAACCTTGACGTTCTGTTCCACCTTTAACAGCGCGGCCAATGGTGATAAAGGAGGATGTTTTAAAATGCACTACAGCTGAGCTGGGCTACGGTCTCTGTCGGTTTATCTGTGAAGTTAAACGACCCAACGGAGAATCCTACAGGCAGGACAGTCTGTTCTATCTCTGCCTCGGCATCCAGCAGGTAGGACACACTCACTCACTCACTCACTGACACTCACTCACTCACTCACTCACTCACTCCTATTCTGTTAAATCGAATGTATAATGGCCCCTCCCCTCTCTGCAGTACTTATTTCAGAATGGGCGCATGGAGAACATCTTCACTGATCTCTTCTATGGCAAGTTTACGCTGGAGATCACCAAGCTGCTGAAAGGCTTCAGACCTACCATAACGGCCAGTGGTAAGACTACACATACTCGTAACCCAGTTGCCCAGTAACCCAGTTGCCCAGTAACCTAGTAACCCAGTGCCCAGTAACCCAGTAACCCAGTAACCCAGTGCCCAGTAACCCAGTAACCCAGTGCCCAGTAACCCAGTAACCCAGTAACCCAGTGCCCAGTAACCCAGTGCCCAGTAACCCAGTGCCCAGTAACCCAGTGCCCCGTAACCCAGTGCCCCGTAACCCAGTACCCCAGTAACCCAGTGCCCAGTAACCCAGTAACCCAGTGCCCAGTAACCCAGTAACCCAGTGCCCAGTAACCCAGTAACCCAGTGCCCAGTAACCCAGTGCCCAGTAACCCAGTGCCCAGTAACCCAGTGCCCCGTAACCCAGTGCCCCGTAACCCAGTACCCCAGTAACCCAGTGCCCAGTAACCCAGTAACCCAGTGCCCAGTAACCCAGTAACCCAGTGCCCAGTAACCCAGTAACCCAGTGCCCAGTAACCCAGTGCCCAGTAACCCAGTACCCCAGTGCCCCGTAACCCAGTGCCCCGTAACCCAGTGCCCCGTAACCCAGTACCCAGTAACCCAGTAACCCAGTAACCCAGTACCCCAGTAACCCAGTGCCCCAGTAACCCAGTAACCCAGTAACCCAGTAACCCAGTACCCAGTACCCCAGTAACCCAGTGCCCCGTAACCCAGTGCCCCGTAACCCAGTACCCAGTAACCCAGTACCCAGTACCCCTCTCTTATTCCATCTCTCATCTCACTCATCCTTCACCTTAACTCTCACTCTCTCTCCCCCTCTTTGCTTTCCTTTCATGTATGGTGGGTTGATGGCGTTGGAGTTGTGTTATTAGTATGCTTATTGAGAGATCTCTCCCAGGCTACCTGCACTCGCGGGTGGAGGAGGAGTACCTGTGGGACTGTAAACAGCTGGGGGCCTACTCTCCCATCGTGCTGCTCAACACGCTGCTCTTCTTCTGCACCAAGTTCTTCCAGTTCAAGACGGCGGCCCAGCACCGCCAGCTCTCCTTCGCCCACGTCATGCGCTGCACCAAGTCCATCCACGACAACACCAAGTCCAACTTCCTGCGCTTCTACCCGCCCATCCCCAAGAAGGACCTGGCTACCGAGACACCAGGTGCTTTGTCTGTTTCGTATTCTCCTTCTCTCCTCTCCACCTTTGCTCTGGTCTTGTTCGTGTCTTTTTTGTGCTTTCTGATAAATTGCATAAGTTTCTGCTCTGATAAAACATTACAGGTTTCTACTTATTATTTATACATACATTTTTTTCTGAATCAGTTTGTTTCGTGCATTACGACACACCTGAGAAGAACTATTGTAATACGAATCACTGGGTACTCACCGTCCACCCGACCTCCCCACCTCTCCAGAATCAGCAAAGTAATGGACTAGCTTCTTCTTCTTCTTCGGCGCTGAGCTGCTTGGGAATCCTAATCCTAGGAAGCGAAGACCCCGAGGGAGAGGCGGACGTGGCGGTGTCTTGGTGAGATTAAGACGCTGGGCTACCAGTCCTTACCGAGCATACTACTCCCCAATGTTTAATCAGTAATGAACAAACTTGGCGAACTCTGAGCGAGGATCTCCTTCCAGAGGGAGACTTGGCTTTCCTCCAACAAACAGATTATATACAACCAGCGACGACCAACCTATGGTGCGACAGAGGAAATGTACAGGAACTTGCAAGCTTCTGCTCTTTTTGGACACGGGTATAAGACCCTCTTCCGTCCTCCTTTCGGCAAATCCAACCATGACTCCATCTTGCTTCTCCCCTTCTACAAACAAATCCTCAAAAAGGGAAGTTCCGGTGGTCAGGTCTATACAACGTTGGACCGACCAATCAGAATTCACACTCCAAGACTGTTTTGATCACGTGGACTGGAATATGTTCCAGGTCGCCTCTGGAGATAACAATGAATACGCCGACTCAGTCACCGGATTAATAAAAAAATGCATAGATGACGTGATAGCAATTATTTCAAAACGTTGCAGATTCAACAACGTGGATTGATAGCAGCCTTGTAGGGAAACTGAAGGAGAGAGATGCTGCAAGGTGACCTGGGAAAACAGCTTGGTTAAACAGTACAAATATGATTTACGCAGATCAATCAGTTAATGGTGAAACACCAGTACAGGGACAAAGAGGAGGAGTCCAGCAGGTCAGACAGGGTGTATGGGGGAGGGGCTCCTAACCATCAGGGATTACATAAAGAAAGCCGGCCACATCGCCAGGTCGCAGTTGCAAATGAGAACTTGTTCTCAACTGACCTACCTGGTTAAATAAAGGTGAAATAAAAAAAATAAAACATTGGTCACCAACGCTACCCTACCGAATTTGAGCGCAAGGACCCTGAGCTGCCGAGGAGAGCTCCTGATGACAACAGGCTACACACTCAGTCTCCACTGTTAACCCTCGCAAGGCTGCCGGTCCAGGCGGCATCCCTAGCTGTGCCCTGAGAGCATGTGCAGACCAGCTGGCTGTTGTGTTCTGACATTTTAAATCTCTCCTTAGCTCCACTAGGGAACGACTACCGACCAGTAGAACTCACTTTCGTGTTTCAAGAGGCTAGACAAAGACCATATCACCTCGTCCCTCCCCGACACACTCCACCCTCTCCTAACAGATCCACGGGTGACGCAATCACCATCGCACTGCCCTCACCCGCCTGGACAAAAGGAATACATATGTGAGGATGCTGTTCATGGACTACAGCTCGGCCTTCAATACCATAGTGCCCTATAAACTCATTACAAAGCTCACGGCCCTGGGTCTGAACTCCTCCCTATGCAACTGGGTCCTGGACTTCCTGACGGGCCGCCCCCCAAGGTGGTGAAGGTAGGAAACATTACCTCCGACACTGATTCTCAACACAGGGCCCCACAAGGTGTGTCCTAAGTCATCTCCTGTACTCCCTGTACACCCATGACTGGGTGGCCTCACACAGTTCCAACTCCATCATCAAATTCACTGACGACACTACAGTAGTAGGCCTGATTTCCAACAACATCGAGACAGCATGCAGGGGAGGAGGCACTCTGACGGCGTGGTTCGAGGTGAACAACCTCTCACTCAACATCAGCAAAACAAAGGAGCTGATTGCGAACCCGCCTGGAACCCCCCCCCATCCTTAACGGGGCCGCCATGGAGACTGTCAATAACTCAAATTCCTCGGCGTACATATCTCAGAGAAGCTGAAATGGTCAAACGCGTGGTGCACAACAGCATCTCTTCAACATCAGGATGCTGAAGAAATGTGTCTGGACCTCGAATGCCCTCGCAGTGTTTTATAAAGGCAGCATCGAGTTGCGTCACAGCCTGGTACGGCAACTCCACCGCCGCAGACCGCAAGGCGCTTCAGAGGGTGATGCGTGCAGCCGAACGCACCGTTGGGTGCACACTGCCTGCCCTACAGGACACCTACAGCACCAGGTGTCGCAGGATGGCAAAGAAGATCACCAGGGACCCCAGCCACCCACGCCACGCCCTGTTCTCCCCGCTTCCATCACTCAGACACAGGCTGTACAGGAGCATCAGGGCAAAAACTGGAAGACTGACCAATAGTTTCTGCCCTCAGACCATCAGGCTTGTACTCTGCCCCAACAACATCCTTCACTGTTGCAGTTGTTAATATGTATGTTTGTTGTTTTTATTTCACTTGGTTCCCAATGGACATGTATTTATTCATCTCTACAGTTATGTACTGTTAATACAGTTAATATCTACAGTTAATACCTCCCAATGGACATGTATTTATTCATCTCTACAGTTATGTACTGTTAATACAGTTAATATCTACAGTTAATACCTCCCAATGGACATGTATTTATTCATCTCTACAGTTATGTACTGTTAATACAGTTAATATCTACAGTTAATACCTCCCAATGGACATGTATTTATTCATCTCTACAGTTATGTACTGTTAATACAGTTAATATCTACAGTTAATACCTCCCAATGGACATGTATTTATTCATCTCTACAGTTATGTACTGTTAATACAGTTAATATCTACAGTTAATACCTCCCAATGGACATGTATTTATTCATCTCTACAGTTATGTACTGTTAATACAGTTAATATCTACAGTTAATACCTCCCAATGGACATGTATTTATTCATCTCTACAGTTATGTACTGTTAATACAGTTAATATCTACAGTTAATACCTCCCAATGGACATGTATTTATTCATCTCTACAGTTATGTACTGTTAATACAGTTAATATCTACAGTTAATACCTCCCAATGGACATGTATTTATTCATCTCTACAGTTATGTACTGTTAATACAGTTAATATCTACAGTTAATACCTCCCAATGGACATGTATTTATTCATCTCTACAGTTATGTACTGTTAATACAGTTAATATCTACAGTTAATACCTCCCAATGGACATGTATTTATTCATCTCTACAGTTATGTACTGTTAATACAGTTAATATCTACAGTTAATACCTCCCAATGGACATGTATTTATTCATCTCTACAGTTATGTACTGTTAATACAGTTAATATCTACAGTTAATACCTCCCAATGGACATGTATTTATTCATCTCTACAGTTATGTACTGTTAATACAGTTAATATCTACAGTTAATACCTCCCAATGGACATGTATTTATTCATCTCTACAGTTATGTACTGTTAATACAGTTAATATCTACAGTTAATACCTCCCAATGGACATGTATTTATTCATCTCTACAGTTATGTACTGTTAATACAGTTAATATCTACAGTTAATACCTCCCAATGGACATGTATTTATTCATCTCTACAGTTATGTACTGTTAATACAGTTAATATCTACAGTTAATACCTCCCAATGGACATGTATTTATTCATCTCTACAGTTATGTACTGTTAATACAGTTAATATCTACAGTTAATACCTCCCAATGGACATGTATTTATTCATCTCTACAGTTATGTACTGTTAATACAGTTAATATCTACAGTTAATACCTCCCAATGGACATGTATTTATTCATCTCTACAGTTATGTACTGTTAATACAGTTAATATCTACAGTTAATACCTCCCAATGGACATGTATTTATTCATCTCTACAGTTATGTACTGTTAATACAGTTAATATCTACAGTTAATACCTCCCAATGGACATGTATTTATTCATCTCTACAGTTATGTACTGTTAATACAGTTAATATCTACAGTTAATACCTCCCAATGGACATGTATTTATTCATCTCTACAGTTATGTACTGTTAATACAGTTAATATCTACAGTTAATACCTCCCAATGGACATGTATTTATTCATCTCTACAGTTATGTACTGTTAATACAGTTAATATCTACAGTTAATACCTCCCAATGGACATGTATTTATTCATCTCTACAGTTATGTACTGTTAATACAGTTAATATCTACAGTTAATACCTCCCAATGGACATGTATTTATTCATCTCTACAGTTATGTACTGTTAATACAGTTAATATCTACAGTTAATACCTCCCAATGGACATGTATTTATTCATCTAGTGCTATTTCTATAGTTTTATTACCATTGATTTTATTTGACTTAGTCCTGCATGTTGAAGCTCCCAGCTAAGATGTTCACTGTTACCCTGCAATCACACCTACAACCCTGTTCATGACTATTAAACAGTCAGTCTGAATCTTAGTCAATGTTCTTCCCACTGTTGCCTTGGACAACTCTTTCAGAGATTTCTGTGTGGGTTGTTGTTTTTACTAAAGCATTTGTAAGAAGTATGAGATCAAATTTGGTGTGTGTGTGTGTGTGTTACAGATGCAGACGGTGTGGCAGCGAAGAGGAAGAGGGATGATGAGGAGAAAGAGGAGGTGCTGGAGATGATGGAGAACAGTGAGAATCCCCTCCGCTGTCCCGTCCGATTGTACGAGTTCTACCTCTCCAAGTGGTGAGTGACACACACACTTTCTCCCCATGCTGCAGGCCAATCTGACCCGCAGGCCAATCTGACCCGCAGGCCAATCTGACCCGCAGGCCAATCTGACCCGCAGGCCAATCTGACCCGCAGGCCAATCTGACCCGCAGGCCAATCTAACCCAGTAATGGAACCTAAAATTGTTCTTGACATTTTCAAACCTCAGCTTTTCTGAGATCTTTCCTGATATCACTGAAAACGAGCACTCTCGACCACAGAGCTCTCCTCACCCTCTTCTCTCCTCCAGCTCGGACTCGGTGAAGCAGCGCACCAACGTGTTCTTCCTGCTCCCGGAGCGCTCGTGCGTCCCCAACAGCCCCATGTGGTTCTCCTCCCAGGGCCTGGACGACCACACCTTGGACACCATGCTGACACGCATCCTCACCGTCAGGGAGATCCATCTGGGAGACCCCCAGAGGAACGAGCCCCAGTCCAAGGACCCTGAGTGGACCCCCGACCAACACAGCGACAACTCTGATTGACCATGAGGTGTACACACACATTTCTAAGCTTTTGTTTACACACACAATACGTGTTGATCTGGAAGGACTCCTGGGATCCCCTCCAGCCGTGTGTGAAGAGGAGTGTGTTCAAACAGTTATAGACTGAGAATGTGTCGTGTACACACATTGTGTAGGGGATGTGTGTCCATGCAATTATAAACTGAGGCTCAATAAAGACACTGTTCATGCTGTCTGGTCACTACAAGGAAAATGGAGGAAATCACGTTAAGACCAGCCTTTCAGCCTTTCAGCATTGTTGTGGTCATAGAGAAAATCAAGTCTGGTTTACAAGCTCTTTAACGTCACCATAGGAACGATACTATGCTCTCCAGCCCTATTCAACATGGACTTTTAAGAAGTTAGCGATACCATATCTGACCAGGGCCTTTCTGCTGGTCATATTCCCCTCCTTCTCTTAAGAGTACTAGTGATTTACAGATGTCATTCAGCAATGTTAAAGAAAATATGAAGACATTTCCTGGAATAGCCTTGTTGTTTTGGGAATGAGATAATATTGTACTAACACTGAGTGATATAACTTGCTGTCAGTGGTGTTGTTCATTGTCTACTAAAATGGATGGCTGGCAGACACATTCCTTCAATTGACTGAGTTATATTTGGAGTCATTTCAACTTGTCAAAATGCTTGCTGTCACATCAGTGATTCCACATGCATACACAACAAGCATGTATAATGTTGGAGGAAAACGTGTGTAATTCTGTGTTTCCTTATGTATAACACTTGTGATGTCAGGATAAAGGACCTACAATAATTTGTTCATTTGGAAAGACAAGCATTTACCTTGCAAGTGGTATGGTGCTCCCCATACCAGCTCAGAATCGCTTAGATTTTGTTCTGAGGAAAGCTTCTTTTTTTTAAATCAAATATTATTTTTAAATAAATGCTGAAAAACAAATGTTTACCTTTTGAAGGTTTTATTATTAATGCAGAGAATTCCAGATAAAAAGTCCTGAACCTGTTCTAAGACCTCTTATACATGTTCTAAGACCTCTTATACATGTTCAAAGACCTCTTATACATGTTCAAAGACCTCTTATACATGTTCAAAGACCTCTTATACATGTTCAAAGACCTCTTATACATGTTCAAAGACCTCTTATACATGTTCAAAGACCTCTTATACATGTTCAAAGACCTCTTATACATGTTCAAAGACCTCTTATACATGTTCAAAGACCTCTTATACATGTTCAAAGACCTCTTATACATGTTCAAAGACCTCTTATACATGTTCAAAGACCTCTTATACATGTTCAAAGACCTCTTATACATGTTCAAAGACCTCTTATACATGTTCAAAGACCTCTTATACATGTTCAAAGACCTCTTATACATGTTCAAAGACCTCTTATACATGTTCAAAGACCTCTTATACATGTTCAAAGACCTCTTACATGTTCAAAGACCTCTTACATGTTCAAAGACCTCTTATACATGTTCAAAGACCTCTTATACATGTTCAAAGACCTCTTATACATGTTCAAAGACCTCTTATACATGTTCAAAGACCTCTTATACATGTTCAAAGACCTCTTACATGTTCAAAGACCTCATACATGTTCAAAGACCTCATACATGTTCAAAGACCTCATACATGTTCAAAGACCTCTTACATGTTCAAAGACCTCATACACATGTTCAAAGACCTCATACACATGTTCAAAGACCTCATACACATGTTCAAAGACCTCTTACACATGTTCAAAGACCTCTTACACATGTTCAAAGACCTCATACACATGTTCAAAGACCTCATACACATGTTCAAAGACCTCTTACACATGTTCAAAGACCTCTTACACATGTTCAAAGACCTCTTACACATGTTCAAAGACCTCTTACACATGTTCAAAGACCTCTTATATATGTTTGGTCAGTCAGTTTTAGAAGGCAGTTAGATTTACAACAGCAAAGCAGTATTACAGTAAAATGTCAGTCATCACAACATTCATCAATGCCAGCAGTATTACAGTAAAATGTCAGTCATCACAACATTCATCAATGCCAGCAGTATTACAGTAAAATGTCAGTCATCACAACATTCATCAATGCCAGCAGTATTACAGTAAAATGTCAGTCATCACAACATTCATCAATGCTAGCAGTATTACAGTAAAATGTCAGTCATCACAACATTCATCAAAGCTAGCAGTATTACAGTAAAACGTCAGTCATCACAACATTCATCAATGCCAGCAGTATTACAGTAAAATGTCAGTCATCACAACATTCATCAATGCTAGCAGTATTACAGTAAAACGTCAGTCATCACAACATTCATCAAAGCTAGCAGTATTACAGTAAAACGTCAGTCATCACAACATTCATCAATGCCAGCAGTATTACAGTAAAATGTCAGTCATCACAACATTCATCAAAGCTAGCAGTATTACAGTAAAACGTCAGTCATCACAACATTCATCAATGCCAGCAGTATTACAGTAAAACGTCAGTCATCACAACATTCATCAATGCTAGCAGTATTACAGTAAAACGTCAGTCATCACAACATTCATCAATGCCAGCAGTATTACAGTAAAATGTCAGTCATCACAACATTCATCAATGCTAGCAGTATTACAGTAAAATGTCAGTCATCACAACATTCATCAATGCTAGCAGTATTACAGTAAAACGTCAGTCATCACAACATTCATCAATGCTAGCAGTATTACAGTAAAATGTCAGTCATCACAACATTCATCAATGCTAGCAGTATTACAGTAAAATGTCAGTCATCACAACATTCATCAATGCTAGCAGTATTACAGTAAAACGTCTGTCATGACAACATTCATCAATGCTAGCAGTATTACAGTAAAATGTCAGTCATCACAACATTCATCAATGCCAGCAGTATTACAGTAAAATGTCAGTCATCACATCACAAACCCCTAGCAGTATTACAGTAAAATGTCAGTCATCACAACATTCATCAAAGCTAGCAGTATTACAGTAAAACGTCAGTCATCACAACATTCATCAATGCCAGCAGTATTACAGTAAAATGTCAGTCATCACAACATTCATCAAAGCTAGCAGTATTACAGTAAAACGTCAGTCATCACAACATTCATCAATGCCAGCAGTATTACAGTAAAACGTCAGTCATCACAACATTCATCAATGCTAGCAGTATTACAGTAAAACGTCAGTCATCACAACATTCATCAATGCCAGCAGTATTACAGTAAAACGTCAGTCATCACAACATTCATCAAAGCTAGCAGTATTACAGTAAAACGTCAGTCATCACAACATTCATCAATGCTAGCAAACATGATACTTTGATACATGAAATGTACTATTTGAAATAGATTTCAACTAATATTCTGACTTTTTATTTGGATATATAGGTGTGTTGTCCACCCAGAATTCTATACCATTAGTTAAACACAGTAGAATACCCTTAAATGCTCCAGATGGAATTCATTACATTGTCAGAGTCAAAGCTGCCTGTTCCTCTGGGCTGTCTATGAAGATCAGGTGTCCTCCCGTGGAGACAGTCATCCCGACTCTGTCCAGGTTAGTGTATTACTGGATGAACAATGCTTTTCCCCCATAATGCATCCAACCGTCAGCACATACAGAGCCTTCAGAAAGTATTCACAACACTTTACTTTCCCACATGTTGTGTTACAGCCCGAATTTCAAATACATTACATTTAGATTGTAACACTGATCTACACATAATAACATAATGTCAGTGGGATTTTGTTTGTCGAATATTTTAGAAAAGCTGAAATGTCTTTAGTCAAGTATTCAACCCCTTTGTATTGGCAGACCTAAACATGTGTTTAACAAATTGCATATTAAGATGCATGGACTCATTCCGTGTTCAATAATAGTGTTTAACATGATTTCTGAATGACTACCCCATCTCTGTAGCCCACACAAACAACTACCTGTAAGGTCAGTCGATCAGTGAATTTCAAGCACAGATTCAACCACAAAGACCAGGGAGGTTTTTCAATGCCTCAGAAAGAAGGGCACCGATTGGTAGATGGGTAAAAATAAAAAAGCAAATGCTGAATTTCCCTTTGATCATGAAGTTATTAATTAGGCTTTGGATGGTGTATGAATACACCCAGTCACTACAAAGATACAGCTGTCCTTCATAACAGTAGCCGGAGAGAAAGGAAACGGCTCAGGGATTTCACCATGACGCCAATGGTGATTTTAAAACAATTAGAGAGTTAGATACTTTATTGATCCCCGAGGGGGAAATTTCATTGTCAAGCAGCTACAACAAAACACAGGGCAGGTGCAAAATGCCACAACGAAAGTACACAAAAGACAGATACACGGTACATGATACATAGAGCGGCAGTATGAAAAAGTATAGAAATACAAGATATCTGGAGTGCAACAAAAAAAAACAACAATCCAGAAAATCACATTGTATGATTTTTAAGTAATTAATTTGCATTTTATTGCATGACATAAGTATTTGATACATCAGAAAAGCAGAACTTAATATTTGGTAGAGAAACCTTTGTTTGCAATTACAGAGATCATACGTTTCCTGTAGTTCTTGACCAGGTTTGCACACACTGCAGCAGGGATTTTGGCCCACTCCTCCATCCAGATCCTTCAGGTTTCGGGGCTGTCGCTGGGCAATACAGACTTTCAGCTCCCTCCAAAGATTTTCTATTGGGTTCAGGTCTGGAGACTGGCTAGGCCACTCCAGGACCTTGAGATGCTTCTTACGGAGCCACTCCTTAGTTGCCCTGGCTGTGTGTTTCGGGTCGTTGTCATGCTGGAAGACCCAGCCATGACCCATCTTCAATGCTCTTACTGAGGGAAGAAGGTTGTTGGCCAGGATCTCGCGATACATGGCCCCATCCATCCTCCCCTCAATACGGTGCAGTCGTCCTGTCCCCTTTGCAGAAAAGCATCCCCAAAGAATGATGTTTCCAACTCCATGCTTCACGGTTGGGATGGTGTTCTTGGGGTTGTACTCATCCTTCTTCTTCCTCCAAACACGGCGAGTGGAGTTTAGACCAAAAAGCTCTATTTTTGTCTCATCAGACCACATGACCTTCTCCCATTCCTCCTCTGGATCATCCAGATGGTCATTGGCAAACTTCAGACGGGCCTGGACATGCGCTGGCTTGAGGAGGGGGACCTTGCGTGCGCTGCAGGATTTTAATCCATGACGGCGTAGTGTGTTACTAATGGTTTTCTTTGAGACTGTGGTCCCAGCTCTCTTCAGGTCATTGACCAGGTCCTGCCGTGTAGTTCTGGGCTGATCCCTCACCTTCCTCATGATCATTGATGCCCCACGAGGTGAGATCTTGCATGGTGCCCCAGACCGAGGGAGATTGACCGTCATCTTGAACTTCTTCCATTTTCTAATAATTGCGCCAACAGTTGTTGCCTTCTCACCAAGCTGCTTGCCTATTGTCCTGTAGCCCATCCCAGCCTTGTGCAGGTCTACAATTTTATCCCTGATGTCCTTACACAGCTCTCTGGTCTTGGCCATTGTGGAGAGGTTGGAGTCTGTTTGATTGAGTGTGTGGACAAGTGTCTTTTATACAGGTAACAAGTTCAAACAGGTGCAGTTAATACAGGTAATGAGTGGAGAACAGGAGGGCTTCTTAAAGAAAAACTAACAGGTCTGTGAGAGCCGGAATTCTTACTGGTTGGTAGGTGATCAAATACTTATGTCATGCAATAAAATGCAAATTAATTATTTAAAAATCATACAATGTGATTTTCTGGATTTTTGTTTTAGATTCCGTCACTCACAGTTGAAGTGTACCTATGATAAAAAGTATCATAGGTACACTCAGCAGACTTCTATATCAGCAGACTTCTATCAGCAGACTTCTATATGCTTTGTAATTGGGAAAACCTGCAAAATCGGCAGTGTATCAAATACTTGTTCTCCCCACTGTATGTACACTATACATTGTTGGATGGTTAACTATACTATACAGGTCGATGGCAGAGAAATAGTTCAGTAGCTAAAAATGCGTATGATATGAGCAAGGGTAATAATAGTTTACTTAATAGACAGACTGGGTAAATGAACAGGTAAGTGAAAATGGTTTTTTATTTTTTTTTATTTAACCTTTATTTAACCAGGTAGGTCAGTTGAGAACAAGTTCTCATTTGCAACTGCGACCTGGCCAAGACAAAGCAAAGCAGTGCGACAAATAACAACACAGAGTTACACAGTAAACAAACAGTCAAAAAACACAATAGAAAATCTATAAACAGAGTGCAAAATGTAGTGCAAAAATGCAGTAAGGTTGGGAGGCAGGACAATAAATAGACTATAGAGTAGAAATAAATTACAGAATTATCATCATTAACACAGGAATGAAGGATGTGCAAATTATGATGTGCAAATAGAGATACTGGAGTGCAAGATTAGTGAAAAATAAACAAAAATAAATATGGGGATGAGGTAGTAGTGTGGGCTATTTACAGAAGGGCTATATACAGGTGCAGCGATCGATAAGCAGCTTTGACAGCTGATGCTTAAAGGTATTGAGGGAGATAGGAACCTCTAGCTTCAATGATTTTTGCAATTCGTTCCAGTCATTGGCAGCAGCGAACTGGAAGGAATGGCGGCCAAAGGAGGTGTTGGCTTTGGGGGTGACCAGTGAGATATACCTGCTGGAGCGCATGCTACGGGTGGGTGTTGCTATGGTGACCAGTGAGCTGAGATAGGGCGGGGATTTACCTAATAAAGACTTATAGATGACCTGGAGCCAGTGGGTTTGGCGACGAATGTATAGTGAAGGCCAGCCAACGAGAGCATACAGGTCGCAGTGGTGGGTAGTGTAAGGGGCTTTGGTGACAAAACGGATGGCACTATGATAGACTACATCCAATTTGCTAAGTAGAGTGTTGGAGGCTAGTTTGTAAATGACATCGCCAAAATCAAGGATCGGTAGGATAGTCAGTTTTACAAGGGCATGTTTGGCAGCATGAGTGAAGGAGGCTCTGTTGCGAAATAGGAAGCCAATTCTGGATTTAATTTTGGATTGGAGATGGTTGATGTGAGTCTGGAAGTTGAGTTTATAGTCTAACCAGATGCCTAGGTATTTGTAGGTGTCCACGTATTCTAATTCGGATCCGTCGAGAGTAGTGATGATAGTCCGGTGGGCGGGTGCTGGCATTGTTCGATAGAAAAGCATGCACTTAGTTTTACTGGCGTTTAAGAGCAGTTGTAGGCCACGGAAGGAGTGTTGTATGGCATTGAAGCTTGATTGAAGGTTAGTAAACACAGTATCCAAAGAGGGTCCAGTTGTATACAGAATGGTGTCATCTGCGTAGAGATGGATGAGAGAGTCACCAGCAGCGAGAGCAACATCGTTGATATATATAGAGAAAAGGGTTGGCCCAAGAATTGAACCCTGTGGCACCCCCATAGAGACTGCCAGAGGATCGGACAATAGGCCCTCCGATTTGACACACTGAACTCTGTCTGCAAAGTAGTTAGAGAACCAAGCAAGGCAGTCACTTGAGAAACCAAGGCTGTTGAGTCTGCCAATAAGAATGCGGTGATTGACAGAGTCGAAAGCCTTAGCCAGGTCGATGAAAACGGCTGCACAGTACTGTCTTTTATCGATGGCGGTTATGATATCGTTCAGTACCTTGAGCGTAGCTGAGGTGCACCCATGACCAGCTCGGAAACCAGATTGCATAGCAGAGAAGGTACGGTGGGATTCGAAGTGGTCAGTTATCTGTTTGTTAACTTGGCTTTCGAAAACTTTAGAAAGGCAGGGCAGGATGGATATTGGTCTATAACAGTTTGGGTCTAGAGTGTCTCCTCCTTTGAAGAGGGGGATGACCGCGGCAGCTTTCCAATCTCTAGGGATCTCAGACGATACGAAAGAGAGGTTGAACAGGCTAGTGATAGGTGTTGCAACAATTTTGGCTGATAATTTCAGAAAGAGAGGGTCCAGATTATCTAGCCCAGCAGATTTGTAGGGGTCCAGACTTAGCAGCTCTTTCAGAACATCAGCTGTCAGGATTTGGGTGAAGGAGAAGCGGGGGGGGCTTGGGCAAGTAGCTGCCGGGGGTGCAGAGCTGTTGACCGGGGTAGGGGTAGTCAGATGGAAAGCATGGCCAGCCGTAGCAAAATGCTTATTGAAATTTTCAATAATCGTGGATTTATCGGTGGTAACAGTGTTTCCGAGCCTCAGTGCAGTGGGCAACTGGGAGGAGGTGCTCTTATTCTCCATGGACTTTACAGTGTCCCAGAACTTTTTGGAGTTAGTACTACAGGAAGCAAATTTCTGTTTGAAAAAGCTGGCCTTTGCTTTCCTAACTGACTGGGTGTACTTGTTCCTGACTTCCCTGAATAGCTGCATATCGCGGGGGCTATTCGATGCTAATGCAGTGCGCCACAGGATGTTTTTGTGTTGGTCTAGTGCAGTCAAGTCTGGGGTGAACCAAGGGCTATATCTATTCTTAGTTCTACGTTTTTTAAAAGGGGCATGCTTATTTAGGATGGTGAGGAAAGCACTTTTAAAGAACAACCAGGCGTCCTCTACTGACGGGATGAGGTCAATATCCTTCCAGGATACCTGGGCCAGATCGAATAGAAAGGCCTGCTCGCAAAAGTGTTTTAGGGAGCGTTTGACAGTGATAAGGGGTGGTCGTTTGGTCGCTGACCCATTGCGAACACAGGCGATGAGGCAGTGATCGCTGAGATCCTGGTTGAAAACAGAGGAGGTGTATTTGGAGGGCAAGTTAGTCAGGATGATATCAATAATGGTACCCATGTTTACGGATTTTGGGTTGTACCTGGTGGGTTCCTTGATAATTTGTGTGAGATTGAGGGCATCTATCTTAGATTGAAAGACAGCCGGGGTGTTAAGCATATCCCAGTTTAAGTCACCTAACAGTACAAACTCTGAAGATAGATGGGGGGCAATCAATTCACATATGGAGTCCAGGGCACAGCTGGGGGCTGAGGGGGGTCTGTAACAGGCGGCAACAGTGAGAGACTTATTTCTGGATAGGTGGATTTTTAAAAGTAGAAGCTCAAACTGTTTGGGCACAGACCTGGACAGTATGACAGAACTCTGCAGGTTATCTCTGCAGTAGATTGCAACTCCACCTCCTTTGGCAGTTCTATCTTGACGGGAAATGTTGTAGTTGGGGATGGAAATTTCCGAATTTTTGGTGGCCTTCCTAAGCCAGGATTCAGACACAGCTAGGACATCCGGGTTGGCGGAGTGTGCTAATGCAGTGAATAAATCAAACTTAGGGAGGAGGCTTCTAATGTTAACATGCATGAAACCAAGACTTTTACGGTTACAAAAATCAACAAATGAGAGCGCCTGCATGGTTGCATGGTTACACAAACTGTACAGGTAAATGACAGGAAGAGATACTTTAATAGCTAAATGTGTGTATGATATAATTTGGGGTAATAATAGTAATTCCCTTAAAATACAGTCCTTGGTGCGCAGGGTTTAATTACAGACAACTGCACGTATTGCACATTCGATATACTAAAAGCAATGAGAAAAGGTGCAACTGGCAGGATACTAATATGCATTCCTGAGTGAATGCCTACGTAAGTTAGGTCCAAGAATTACTAGCAATATTGCACGTGATATGATATAACAACTGTACATGAGTATGTATATACAGTCCTGAATGAATAAATAAGTCCTGAGTGAATGAGTGATTACAGACCGAGAGTTACTCCCGGATGGATGCATAATTGTTAAACTAGGTCCTAGCACCCCAACAGTTCCAGATCTATGTTGCCGACTGCATGGCACCCCGGTGAGGCATTATATAGTCTAATAGCCGCCGGCAGGAAGGACCTCCTGTAGCGCTCTCTGGCACACCGTGGTGGGATCAGTCTGTGACTGAAAGTGCTCCTTTGCGTCATAACCATAGCGTGCAGGGGGTGGGTGACGTTGTCCATGATGGCCAGCAGTTTGGCCAGGATCCGTCTCTCCGCCACCTCCTCTAGAGTGTCAAGGCTCATCCCCAGGACAGAGCTAGCCTTCCTGATCAGCTTATTTACCCGAGAAGCATTTGATGTTTGCTCCCCAGCACACCACTGCAAAAAAGATGGCACTGGCCTCCACAGACTGGTAGAAGGTATGCAGTAATTTACTGCACACGTTGAAGGACCTGAGCCTCCTCAGAAAGTAGAGTCGGCTCCGGCCCTTTTTGTACAGGGCCCCAGTGTTACCAGCCCATTCCAGCCTGTTGTCCATATGGACTCCCAGGAACTTGTATGACCCAAACATTTCCACATCCATCCCCTGTATAGGGACTGCAGTCAGTTGTGCCTTGGTTCTCCTGAAGTCCACCACCATCTCCTTTGTTTTGCTGATGTTGAGCTGAAGGTGGTTCTGCTCACACCACAACACAAAGTCACTGATTGTGCTCCTGTACTCCTCCTCCTGCCCACCCCTGATGCACCCTACAATAGCAGAGTCATCCGAGAACTTCTGTAGGTGGCATGTTTCAGAGTTATATCTGAAGTCTGAGGTGTAGAGGGTGAACAGGAAGGGGGACAGGACCATTCCCTGGGGGGCCCCTGTGTTGCTAACTGCCCGTTCTGACACACAGCTCTGTAGTCGCACAAATTGTGGTCTACCGGTCAGGTAGTCCGCAACCCAGGAGACTAAGGGTGCTTCCACTTTCATCCTCCTCATCTTCTCACCCAGTAGCAGGGGCTGAATGGTATTGAAGGCACTGGAGAAGTAAAAAAACATAACCCTCACAGTGCAACCTGCGTTGTCCAGGTGAGAGTAGGCCCTCTGCAGAAGGTTGTTATATGAACTGAGGATGGATCAGCATCATAGTTACTCCACAATACTGACCTAAATGACAGCAGTAGGAATACAAGGATATAACATATATAGAAAAGACAGTAATGTTTACAGGGACGGTGTTGCTGTATATATTCAAAACCATATTCCAATAAAGCTCAGAAAGGAGCTCATGACAAATGAAGTAGAAGTGCTGTGGTTGCAGGTTCACCTGCCTCAACTGAAGCATCTTTATTTTAGGGTGCAGCTATAGACCATCAATCGCACACTCGGTATCTGGAGAATATGTGTGTGATTTTAGATAAGGTCTCTGATGCTAACAGAGAAATGTATTTTCTTGGTGACCTGAACATTGACTGGTTTTCTAGTTGTCCTCTCAAGAGGACGCTTCTTACTGTGACTAACGGCTGTAACGTGACCCAGGTTATCACTCAACCAACTAGAGTGTATGCAAAGTGTTGGATCTGTGACATCCACTTGTATTGATCATAACTTTACTAATGATTCAGAGCTTTTCTCCAAAGCAATATCAATTCCCATTGGCTGTAGTGAACAAAACAAGTAAAGCCAAAGTACCGAAGGCAGGGTCTAAAGTTATGAGATTATACAAAATGTTCTCAGGACTCTTTTGTTAAAGATGTAAAAAATGTGTTCGTCTGATGTGTTCGTCTGATGTGTTCGTCTGATGTGTTCGTCTGATGTGTTCGTCTGATGTGTGAATCCAAATGCAGCACTTTGTTAAATGATTCTTGCTATTGTCGACAAACATAAACCTGTTAAAACTGTTAGAACTGTTAGAACTGTTAAAACTGTTAAAACTGTTAAAACTGTTAAAACTGTTAAAACTGTTAAAACTGTTAAAACTGTTAAAACTGTGAGAACTGTTAAAACTGTGAGAACTGTTAAAACTGTGAGAACTGTTAAAACTGTGAGAACTGTTAAAACTGTGAGAACTGTTAGAACTGTGAGAACTGTTAAAACTGTTAAAACTGTTAAAACTGTGAGAACTGTGAGAACTGTTAAAACCCCTTGGATTGATGAACTTAAAAATGTTATGGTGAATAAAAAAGTGGCAAACAAGTCAGGCTGCTCAGACTAAACTTAAAATGTATTACCAAAACAAGATAAATGACAAACAATGGAAAAAAACTTTGGAGCACCTTCAATTATATTATGGGCAGATAACCCAATTAATCTCCATCGTTCATTGAAGTTGATAGGTCATTTATAACAAAACCTTTTGATATAGCCAATCATTTCAATGATTATTCCATTGGTAAAGTGGAAATGAAAACATTAAACATTGAACCATTATTTGTGTGTTGAAGATCTAATAATGAAAGGGAAGGAATGCCACTTTGAATTTGGTCAAGTTTGTGTGGAAGAGTTGGAAAAATCAGTCTGCTGCCCGTTCTTAGTAAACTGTGTTTGAACAAATACAATGTTATTTATCAGAGAACAAGATAACTACTGACTTTCACCATGAATATAGGGAAGGAAACTCAGCTTGTACTGTACTGACTCAGATGACTGATGATTGGCTAAAATATATGGATAATAAGGTGATAGTTGGAGCTGTATTGTTAGATTTCAGTGCAGCCTTGATGTTATTGATCATAATTTATTGATCAATAACATTATCGTGAATTATTGTGAAAAAACTCACATAGCTTTACATCCCCTGCCATCACATGGTTGGAAAATGACTCAGAGTATTCTTCAATGGAAGCTTCTCTAACCTCGCTTTGTGCACGGGGGGCATTGTCATGTTGAAACAGGAAAGGGCCTTCCCCAAACTGTTGCCACAAAGTTGGAAGCACAGAATCGTCTAGACTGTCATTGTATGCTGTAGTGTGGATTTAATCTCCTTGTCTATAACTGTTCTGTACTTTGTCATGTATTTGCACGTTTTATGTGCTGTAGCTAATGGGGACCCTGATTAACTAAACTGAACTTAAGTAATACTGTAAAAAATACGAAGTGTTATGTTTAGGGGCAAATCCAACATAACACACTGAGTACCGCACTTCACATTTTCAAGAATGGTGATGGCTTTCATGTCATGAGTAAGCTTGTTATAAGACTGCTTGTCAAACACAAAGCCAAATCTACACTGGAGTTGCTTACCAAGATCACATTGATGTTCCTGAGTGGCCTAGTTACGGTTTTGACTTAAATTGGCTTGAAAAATCTATGGCAAGACTTAAAAATGGCTGTCTAGCAATGATCAACAATCAACTTGACCAGAGCTTAAAGAATGGACAAATATTGTACAATCCAGTTGTGCAAAGCTCTTAGTGACTTACCCAGAACGGCTCACAGCTGTAATCGCCTCAGGGGTGTGAATACTTATGTAAATTAGACCCCATTTAGTCGACTGGTCTATTGTTTGGTCGATAGCCTGTTGGTTCACCAAGATTTCTTTAGTCCAGCAGTATTAAAAAAACTAAGACGCCTGTCTGATTGGCTCCTGTCTGACTGGACTGATCCATTGTGGAGGACGTGGGGTGACGGCACAGTCCATCACTAAGACATGCTACTGACATTATATATGGTTGTATTACGTTGGAATAATGGTGCAACACTAATACAAGTACAGGAGGGGGCTGAGCACGCACCCTTGTGGGGCCCCAGTGTTGAGGATCAGTGAAGTGGAGGTGTTGTTTCCTACCTTCACCACCTGGGGGCGGCCCGTCAGGAAGTCCAAGACCCAGTTGCACAGGGCAGGGTTCAGACCCAGGGCCTCAAGTTTAATGATGAGCTTGGAGGGTACTATGGTGAGCTGTAGTCAATAAAAAGCATTCTTACATGGGTATTCCTCTTGTCCAGGTGGGAAAGGGCAGTGACCAGAGTGATGGTGATTGCATAATCTGTGGATCTATTGGGGGGGTAAGAAAATTGAAGTGGGTCTTAGGGTGTCAGGTAAGTTCAGTTACCTTTGCCTTCTTGGGTACAAGAACAATGGTGGCCATCTTGAAGCATGTGGAGACAGCAGACAGGGATAGGGAGAGATTGAATATGCTTGTAAACACACCAGCAAGCTGGTCTGCGCATGCTCTGAGGACACGGCTAGGGATGCCGTCTGGGCCGGCAGCCTTGCGAGGGTTAACACATTTAAATGTTTTCCTCACGTCGGCCACGGAGAAGGAGAGCCCACAGTCCTTGGTAGTGGGCCATGTTGGTGGCACTGTGTTATCCTCAAAGCGGGCGAAGAAGGTGTTTAGCTTGTCGGAAGGGAGGCATGGGTCTCGGCGACGTGGCTGGTTTTCCTTTTATAATCAGTGATTGTCTGAAGACCCTGCCACATACGTCTAGTGTCTGAGCCGTTGAACTGCGACTCCACTTTGTCTCAATACTGACGTTTTGCTTGTTTGATTGCCTTACGGAGGGAATAACTACACTGTTTGTATTCTGCCATATTCCCAGGCACCTTGCCATGGTTAAATGCGGCTCCCAATTGGCACAGCGGTCTAAGGCACTGGATCTCAGTGCTAGATGCGTCACTACAGACCCTGGTTTGATTCCAGGCTGTATCACAATCCAGCCGTGAATGGGAGTCCAATAGGGCGGCGCCCAGCGTCGTCCAGGTTTAGCCGGGGTAGGCCGTCATTGTAAATAAGAATTTGTGCTTAACTGACTTGCCTAGTTAAATAAAGGTTACATTTAAAAATACATTTAAATACAAAATGACAGAGGCATTTTCTCCGGCGTTGGATAGAGGTCGCTGTCCGTGTTTCTGAAACACAGTGCTCTGTTAAATTGGCACCTTTTCCTAGACCATGTCGCTATGTGTATAATAGCAAAGTTAACCAGCATGTTGGTGTTGAGAACAATGCGGTGGAGGCAGCAGCAGAGTTAGGAGATGAGAAAACAACCCTTGCCTTAATTGTCTAATAAAAGTGAGGAGAGAATAAACACCAACTTAATTAAGTCTATAATCAATAGCCAAACTGAAATGTGGCTGGCTTTATAAATCATCCAGTCTAAAGTTTGGACACACCTACACATTCAAGGGTTTTTCTTTATTTTTTACTATTTTCTATATTGTAGAATAATAGTGAAGACATCAAAACTATGACATAACACATATAGAATCATGTAGTAACCAAAAAAGTGTTAAACATATCAAAATGTATGTTATATTTGAGATTCTTCAAAGTAGCCACCCTTTGCCTTGACAGCTTTGCACACTCTTGACATTCTCTCAACCAGCTTCATGAGGTAGTCACCTGGAATGCATTTCAATTAACAGGTGTGCCTTGAGAGAACCAGATAGTCTGACAAACAGGCCCGGAGCACTTGACGGTCAGATCCTCCATAGGACCCACTCATCCGTAGGTACTGGTCCTCCATAGGACCCACTTATCCGTAGGTACTGGTCCTCCATAGGACCCACTTATCCGTAGGTACTGGTCCTCCATAGGACCCACTTATCCGTAGGTACTGGTCCTCCATAGGACCCACTTATCCGTAGGTACTGGTCCTCCATTGCCGAACATGGACGCCCACCAGGGTCATGCCACGGCTGCTGAAAAGCGCACAGAAAGCAACCTCATCTTGGCAGTGGTTAAGAACAGTCCCTGAGCCTCTTCTGCTATCTCTACACACAGCATGCAGTACGTGTTGTAACTAGTCCTGACAGATGAAACAATAATAATTAATAATAATATATGTTTCTCTAACAGTGTAACTAATAACAATGTCATTTACATTTATTTTGTCCCTCACCAAAGATCCATAATTGCATATGCAAACCCGGATGTTATAACAAGAAACTAGCTTGTAGGACTCTTGACTGAGCCGTCTGATGGCCAATGAGAGGGGAGTATTTTGTAATAAGGGGCGGGCTGTAATCCTAACCGACTGAAAGAGTCGGTGACGCTTCCTTTCCTGGTCGAGTTGGCAGATAAGACAGGTGGCACAAGGACAGTTGAAGTGAACATGGCACCCAGCACCCAAGTGAATGAAGCAATGTCCGAGGTGAAAAAGGGAATCCGGGCAATCCTTCTCGGACCTCCTGGTGCTGGGAAAGGAACACAGGTGAGTTATGCTAACTTGCTAAGTTAGTGCAGGAATGGGTGAGCACATGGCCGACACTGCCACCTAAACCCTGTCCTCAAGTTAATCTGGAATTGGCTTGCATAGATGGCTATCTCTGCTAACTTTCCCCGCTAATTTCCCCCAGTTTCGTGTAATGACTTGGGTTTCTAGATCAGACTAATAAGGATGTGTAAGTTGTAGCTAGCTAGCTAGCCTAGCTAACTGATTATGAGCGTTAAGTTGAATAACTGTTGCTCTTCGTACTATCAGGTGCGTTCAATACCATGGCACACAGTCAATACCATGGCACACAGTCAATACCATGGCACACAGTCAATACCATGGCACACAGTCAATACCATGGCACACAGTCAATACCATGGCACACAGTCAATACCATGGCACACAGTCTATACCATGGCACACAGTCAATACCATGGCACACAGTCTATACCATGGCACACAGTCTATACCATGGCACACAGTCAATACCATGGCACACAGTCAATACCATGGCACACAGTCAATACCATGGCACACAGTCAATACCATGGCACACAGTCAATACCATGGCACACAGTCTATACCATGGCACACAGTCTATACCATGGCACACAGTCAATACCATGGCACACAGTCTATACCATGGCACACAGTCAATACCATGGCACACAGTCAATACCATGGCACACAGTCAATACCATGGCACACAGTCTATACCATGGCACACAGTCTATACCATGGCACACAGTCAATACCATGGCACACAGTCAATACCATGGCACACAGTCAATACCATGGCACACAGTCAATACCATGGCACACAGTCAATACCATGGCACACAGTCTATACCATGGCACACAGTCTATACCATGGCACACAGTCAATACCATGGCACACAGTCAATACCATGGCACACAGTCAATACCATGGCACACAGTCAATACCATGGCACACAGTCTATACCATGGCACACAGTCTATACCATGGCACACAGTCTATACCATGGCACACAGTCAATACCATGGCACACAGTCAATACCATGGCACACAGTCAATACCATGGCACACAGTCAATACCATGGCACACAGTCAATGTGGTGCTGGTCTCTGGAGTGAAGGGCCCTTTGAACTATAACTGTCCCATTAGGGGACTGGATGCTAGTCACTGTCCAACTAGCCAGAGGAAACTACTTTTACTTGATTTAACCAGGTTCAAAGAACGTGTAGACTTCCCTGTCAATGTAATTCTTATTTAATTATGAGCGTCTCTGATCCAGGAGAGCAATAGGTTGTGCAGGGTTTTGTTAGAGGTATGTTTGGGCTGGAACAAAAGCTGGCACACCTGCAGCTTCCCAGGACCAGAGTTGATCCAAGTGATTTTAATTTAAGGAATCTGATCCCAAGTATTCCACCGCATAAGAGCGACGTGATCGGATACAAATGCAAGCAAGGTTTGAAATAGTTTTAGTGAAACTAAACTACTCTGTTTGGGCCGTTTAACCAGCTCTATAATGTCAAAGTGAAATGATGTTTTTAGAGATGTTTACAAATGTAATTAAATGAGAAGATGAAGTACGTATTCAACCCCTTTGTTATGAAGCCGAATTAAGTTCAGGAGTAAAATGTGCTTAACAAGTCACATGATACGTTTCGTGGAATAAGTGTTTAACATGATTTCTGAACGACTCCCTGATCTCTCTGTCTTTAATGTCAAACAGATTCAACCACAAGGACCAGGGAGGTTTTCAACGAAGGTCTCCTATTAAAAATGTCAAATAAAGCAGGCATTGAATATCCCTTTGATCATGTTGAAGTTATTAATTACACTGGTTGGTGTATCGAAACACCCAGTCACTACAGAGATACAGGCTTCCTTTCATCATGAGGCCAATGGTGACTTTAACAGTCAGCGTTTAATGGCTGTGATAGGAGAACTGAGGATGGATCAACAACATGGTAGTTACTCCACAATACTAACCTAACTGAGGATGGATCAACAACATGGTAGTTACTCCACAATACTAACCTAACTGAGGATGGATCAACAACATGGTAGTAACTCCACAATACCAACCTAACTGAGGATGGATCAACAACATGGTAGTTACTCCACAATACTAACCTAACTGAGGATGGATCAACAACATGGTAGTTACTCCACAATACTAACCTAACTGAGGATGGATCAACAACATGGTAGTAACTCCACAATACTAACCTAACTGAGGATGGATCAACAACATGGTAGTAACTCCACAATACCAACCTAACTGAGGATGGATCAACAACATGGTAGTTACTCCACAATACTAACCTAACTGAGGATGGATCAACATGGTAGTTACTCCACAATACTAACCTAACTGAGGATGGATCAACAACATGGTAGTTACTCCACAATACTAACCTAACTGAGGATGGATCAACAACATGGTAGTTACTCCACAATACTAACCTAACTGAGGATGGATCAACAACATGGTAGTTACTCCACAATACTAACCTAACTGAGGATGGATCAACAACATGGTAGTAACTCCACAATACTAACCTAACTGGGGATGGATCAACATGGTAGTAACTCCACAATACTAACCTAACTGAGGATGGATCAACATGGTAGTAACTCCACAATACTAACCTAACTGAGGATGGATCAACAACATTGTAGTTACTCCACAATACTAACCTAACTGAGGATGGATCAACAACATGGTAGTTACTCCACAATACTAACCTAACTGAGGATAGATCAACAACATGGTAGTAACTCCACAATACTATCCTAACTGAGGATGGATCAACAACATTGTAGTTACTCCACAATACTAACCTAACTGAGGATGGATCAACAACATTGTAGTTACTCCACAATACTAACCTAACTGAGGATGGATCAACAACATGGTAGTTACTCCACAATACTAACATAACTGAGAGTGAAAAGGGAACCTGTAAAACCTGCATCCTGTTTTCAACAAGGCACTAATGTAATACTGCAAAAAATGTGGCAAAGAAATTCACTTTTGTCCTCAATACAAAGTGTTATATTTCTAAACATGTTGTTATTATGGGGTGTTGTGTGTAGATGATTGAGATTTAAAAATATATATTTAATCCATTTTGAATTCAGGCTGTAACACAACAATGTGGAATAATTTCTGAAGGTACTGTACTTGTGGTCTGGCTTGGAAGATACCAAGTGTTTAGTTTAGTTTAGTCTAGTTTGGTTTTATAGTCTAGTCTAGTTTAGTCCCCTGAGGGTTTGATCTTTGTCTCTCAGTTGTGGAGCAACTTGAACATCACTGTTGAAATGTTGAAACAAAATGGCAATATCATTGTCCTTGAAACGACTGTACTGCATGTACTATGGAATGGAATTATTCAACCCACTTCTTCTTGCTTTGGGTGGAGACTTGTAGCTGGAGGGTTGTTGCAATTCAAGATTCAGCACGACTTGAATGCCTTGAAGGGCTCCCACCTGTTGAAATAGTTTGACAGGTTGGGAGGGTGGAAATGCTTTGCCCTAGTCGTCTCTTCAGAGTTGTGAATGCTACATAAATGTTAACCTTGCTACCTTTGTAACATTAGGCCTAATGCCAATACTCGTCCTCCATACCAGGCTCCTCGGTTGGCAGAGCAGTACTGCGTGTGTCATCTGGCCACGGGGGACATGCTGAGGGCCATGGTGGCGTCTGGCTCTGAGCTCGGCAAGAGGCTCAAGGAGACCATGGATTCCGGGAAACTGGTAAGAGGTGTTCTGTGTTCTGAACATTTTAATAGGAATTAATCTGTTTTGTGTCACTGGTGCTGAAGCTTAGTAGTAATCTGAGACCGGTTTACTTGGACCTCTGTCCCAATTGTATGTTCTCATGGCTTTTTGTCTCATTACTCCTGTCAACTTACTCGTAGGTCAGTGATGAGATGGTGGTAGAACTCATAGAAAAGAACCTGGACACGCCTCCCTGTAAAAAGGGGTTCCTGTTAGACGGATTTCCTCGCACAGTGAAACAAGCAGAGATGGTGAGGATTGGTTGGCGCCTGACTCAATTTTGCTCTCAATCCCCAGAGCAAAAGTTTGTCTCTTGCTGTTAATTAAGCGTATGTATTGGTAAAATGTTTTGGGTAAACTGATTGTCGGTCGCGGTGAAAGTGACTTTTTCTGCAAAAGGTGGGTGAACTGTCACGCAAAATGAACACTATGCGTAAACTGCGTTTACCCTCCATTACACCACCGAGAATATGAACATGAGTCCCCCTGTCTCCTAGCTGGACAACTTGCTGGAGAAGCGCACCGAGAAGCTAGACTCTGTGATTGAGTTCTCCGTTGATGACTCCCTACTGGTGCGCAGGATCTGTGGCAGGTAGGACCCAACACTGTATGAAGAGAGGGGAGATGAACGGTGGTGACCTGGGGTCTGTAATGAAGCAGAGCACAACCTCCCTCATCCACAAACAATGCTCTGTATTGATGAAATGATGTACCTGTAGTCCATTCCAAATGTTTACATCGGCATGTCAAAAGGGGTTCTTTGTGCAGCTATTATGGGATGTGGTGTAAAATGTTGAAGTGGGCTCAGAGCAGTGTGGGTGGCTTTGATTGAGGGTGGGAGTGTTGTTGAAATGGTGGTCCACCGTATGGCCCTCTAACCTTCTCTCCCCCCTCAGACTAATTCACCAGCCTAGTGGTCGCTCCTACCACGAGGAGTTCAACCCACCCAAAGAGCCCATGAAGGATGACGTAAGTACCTTGTCGACGGACATCCCCCTTCCTAAGTCTAGAAACCCTACTTCTATTTTTGAACCGAGGCAGCTAGTTGTATAATCTGCTAATCACAGGTTTTCAAATTGTGTTCTTATAGAAGTGTCTGTAATATGAAGAACACAGTGGCTCATTTGCAAACAGTCTTTCATAAGTGTTGTGACACACAATCCCTTTGCTAGGAGTTGTTCTGTGCTAGTGGCTCTTGTTTCAGATGTTCAGAACGGAGATGGTTTTCAACACACAAACAAAAGGTGTTGGTGTGTGTGGTTGTGTGGTACCCTGAGATGTAGTTCAGTGCTACTGGCTTGGAAAGCCATGTGACACAGCTCGAGGCCCATCTGTGTTCATCATAGAGCCGAAAGGACTGGATAGGTCATTCATATGGTAAATGACTTGGCCAACTGGAGGGTTAGTGGGATCCATCAGCATACTGACTAAACATGTCCTTCTTATTGATCTATGAACTGAAGGTTTGGGGAATAATAAATCCCAGGAGAGAAACCAAAATGTCATGTCTTCTCTCTCTGTCCCCCATCAGGTGACAGGGGAGCAGCTGATGCGCCGTAGTGACGACAATGCGTCGACACTGCGCTCGCGGCTGGAGGCCTACCACCGGCAGACGGTGCCCCTAGTCAAGTACTACAGCGCCCGCGGCCTTCACAAGGCCGTTGACGCCGCCCAGTCCCCCGACGTCGTCTACGCCTCCATCCTCGCCGCATTCTCCTCGGCCACAGCCGCCACCTGTAAAGACCTGGTGATCTTCGTATAAGCTCCTCTTCCTCCTCTTCACTCGCGTGCTCCTTTCCTTTCTCCTCCTTGGACGGTCTGTGCTCCGTTCTTCTCCCCCTCTTTGTTTCTATACTTGTATTTGAATGCTCTCCACTACTGGGACTTTTCCTGGAAACTACAGAGAATAGCTGGTTAGAATGGAGTGTATAAGATGAAGTTTACATACACCTTAGCCAAATACATTTAAACTCAGTTCTTCACAATTCCTGACATTTAATCCTAGTAAAAATTCCCTGTTTTAGGTCAGTTAGGATCACCACTTTATTTTAAGAATGTGAAATGTCAGACTAATAGTAGAGAGTGATTTATTTCAGCTTTTATTTCTTTCATCACATTCCCAGTGGGTCAGAAGTTTACATACACTCAATTAGTATTTGGTAGCGTTGCCTTTAAATTGTTTAACTTGGGTCAAACGTTTCGGGTAGCCTTCCACAAGCTTCCCACAATAAGTTGGGTGAATTTTGGCCCATTTCTCCTGACAGAACTGGTGTAACTGAGTCAGGTTTGTAGGCCTCCTTGCTCGCACACGCTTTTTCAGTTCTGCCCACAAATTTTCTATAGGATTGAGGTCAGGGCTTTGTGATGGCCACTCCAATACCTTGACTTTGTTGTCCTTAAGCCATTTTGCCACAACTTTGGAAGTATGCTTGGGGTCATTGACATTTGGAAGACTCATTTACGACCAAGCTTTAACTTCCTGACTGATGTCTTGAGATGTTGCTTCAATATATCCACATAATTTTCCTTCCTCATGATGCCATCTATTTTGTGAAGTGCACCAGTCCCTCCTGCAGCAAAGCACCCCCACAACATGATGCTGCCACCCCCGTGCTTCACGGTTGGGATGGTGTTCTTCAGCTTGCAAGCCTCCCCCTTTTTCCTCCAAACATAACGATGGTCATTATGGCCAAACAGTTCAATTTTTGTTTCATCAGACCAAAGGACATTTCTCCAAAAAGTAGGATCTTTGTCCCATGTGCAGTTGCAAACCGTAGTCTGGCTTTTTTATGGCGGTTTCAGAGCAGTGGCTTCTTCCTTGCTGAGCGGCCTTTCAGGTTATGTCAATATAGGACTCGTTTTACTGTGGATATAGATACTTTTGTACCTGTTTCCTCCAACCTCTTCACAAGGTCCTTTGCTGTTGTTCTGGGATTGATTTGCACTTTTCACACCAAAGTACGTTCATCTCTAGGAGACAGAACGCGTCTCCTTCCTGAGCGGTATGACGGCTGCGTGGTCCCATGGTGTTTATAATTGCGTACTATTGTTTGTACAGATGAACGTGGTACCTTCAGGCGTTTGGAAATTGCTCCCAAGGATGAACCAGACTTGTGGAGGTCTACAATTTTTTTTCCCTGAGGTCTTGGCTGATTTATTTTGATTTTCCCATGATGTCGAGCAAAGAGGCACTGAGATTGAAGGTAGGCCTTGAAATACATCCACAGGTACACCTCCAATTGACTCAAATGATGTCAATTCTCAGAAGCTTCTAAAGCCATGACATCATTTTCTGGAATTTTCCAAGCTGTTTAAAGGCACAGTCATCTTAGTGTATGTAAACTTCTGACCCACTGGAATTGTGATATAGTGAATTATTAGTGAAATAATCTGTCTGTAAACAATTGTTGGAAGAATTACTTGTGTCATGAACAAAGTAGATGTCCTAACAGACTTGCCAAAACTATAGTTTGTTAACATGAAATCTGTGGAGTGGTTGAAAAATGAGTTTTAATGACTTCAACCTAAGTGTATGTAAACTTCTGTCTTCAACTGTAAGTGCTATGTCCCTTTGAGTCAGGTATACATATCAGTGGTGATGTAGCTTCATGGTGACGATCCTGTACTGGGATCAAGCTGTAGGGAATAGTAACATGACTGAGAATGTATTAAAGGTCCATCGATGTAATTTCCCCATTAGTTTGATAAATGTCTGAAGTTCATAATGAATCTACTGACTTGACTTTGCATTGATGTCATCTTTGGTTGGAAAGTGAGAGCCTTGTTTTCTAGAGCAAACACTAAGTACCTGTCATACCAAGGTAGATTTAGTTCCTGATAACAACACTATTTAATGTTCCTATTGATAGGATATCCATCCCACACTGTGAAGGCTACCTGTTGACTCGTTTGGCCATTCCTTACCTCTCTGTAGTCAACTGTGATCTCTGTATTTGGTTGAAACATCTGCATGCTGACTGGTTTGAACTCCTGTGAATGCATGATGTTCTCAGGGTAGCAGTTGTATTGTGTGAAGCTGTATAGACCAGTAGGCTTGCTGTGGGAATGTAGAATGTTAAGCTTTACTTCCTGTAGGCAAGCTTGTTAATGTGCTGCTAAGTCACATTGTATTGCAATGTTAATTTAAACTTATGTAAAGCCTGACCGCTGACTTTCGATTGTTAATAAGGTAAGTTTTAGCCTAATTGCATTAGATGGACAGCATTGTTGAGCTGAATGTCCAGTGGAGGAACTTGTCTGTACATGTTCTGCCTCTTGCAGCTTTGAATGACCCAAAACTCAGTATTTTTTGTGCTTGTCTTGTATGTTTTTAAATTCACCCTTTTTTATTTATATTTTTTATTTTTTTCAGCTGTTTGAATCCCTGCCTTCTCCAATCCTGCCAATGGAGACAAACAAGGAAGGAGGAAATGTTATACTGTAGCACTTAATTTTGAAAGGATGGATGAATGAGCGTAACGCAGTGCTTTCTACCAGGAATAATGGAAGCCATCTTGGTATTATGTTACCCTTCTAATAAAAAGAGCTTTTCTACAATCAAGACATTTTTTAGCCTCCCTCTGTTCTACATATTACTAATGTAATATAACACTCAACTGCCATTACCTCAATGTGAATTTATTCATGGGTTGCTTTGCATGTTGGGCATAGATGGGTGGATGTCTTTATGGAACATAACACATTTGTTTGCATTAGCCTGCATAGTGATTTGGTTAAGTTCATTCTTGTCAAAGGTGTAATGGGGCCAGACGTTTTTCAGGTTACCTGGTCAGGAAAAGTGTTGTAGACACTGAAATATGTCATTTGTGCCAGCACTCAATCATATCTGTAAAGTTAGAATTCAGTAGGCTACATTTATATACTATATATATTTGTACCCCTTCTCCCTAATTTCGTTGTGTATATAACTGGTAGATGCAGTCTGGTCCCAACTCCCGTGCGTCCTCCGCAGGATTCCTCAAAGCAGCACTGCTTCTTGACTCAATGCCGGTTTAACCCGGAAGCCAAAGTGTCGGAGGAAACCTCTTACACCCGGAGAGTGTCGGTGTGCGTCGCCCGGCCCGCCACAGGAGTCGCTAGAGCGCGATGGGACCAGGACATCCCGACCGGCCGAACCCTCCTAACCCCGACGACGTTGAACCAATTGTGCGCCGCCTCATGGGTCTCTCGGTCGCGGTCGGCTGCAACACCGCCTGGAATCAAACCAGGATCTGGACACCGCTGCGCCACCCTTATACTGCCCATATCTCATCGACTGTGGTAAGAAGTCTCTGATTTAATTTCAAATTATTTCTGGGAACTCTACACAAATCATGTCCAGCAAGTTCCAGGGGATTTCATTCAATATAACCAAAATATCGACGTCTTTGTCTACCTGGTGATTTCCCTGCGATCTTCCAAAGGTGACGTCACCAGGACGGGCGGGTTTGTTGGTTACGTCACGGACTGGGGCATTCCTCCATGAGAAAGCAAAGGACGCTGCGAAGATTATTCAGTCCATACGCCTAGATCTGGTCCATTTGATGTTTTAGGAACAGTGTGTCAGGTCCCGTACAGGAGGATGAGATGAAATGGGCATAACGAGGATATAAAGCAAGCGGTCAGTGCGCCTCGCCCTTGACGAATGAACGTTCACAGCGGAGCCCAGAACTACCGTACGACCCAGAGGTAAGACTAGTCTGTCGTGTTGGGCCTTGACACGAATTGCAACATGTCCCAAGATATTCCGATTTTTACGCATTTTCATCGTGGCTTGGACCGTCATGACGCTCAGTTGCTACATTGTGGGAAGTAACATATGGATATCTTAACTTTTTACTGTCTGTTACAGGGTCAGTTTATATGAATAGCCAAAGGTGTATATATCCCATATTATTGTGCATGTTCTGACTGCTCACAGTAATCTAATAGTCAAGGCTGGTGAGGGTAAGTGTTTGTTTATGTACACTGAACAACAATATACCGATTTTTTTTTTATGTAACTAGGCAAGTCAATTAGTAACTTTTTTTTTTTATTTTATTTTTTTTACACACTGACTGCCTACCCAAACCCAGACGACGCCGTACCAATTGTGCGCCGCCCTATGGGACTACTGATACATCCCAGGATCAAACCAGGGCCTGCAGTGACTCCTCTTGTGCTGAAATGCAGTGCCTTAGACCGCTGCACCACTCGTGAGTGAGCGTGTTTCATGAGCTGAAATAAAAGATCCCAGACATTTTTCATACGCACAAAAAGCTTATTTCTCTGAAATGTTGTATACATGTTTACATCCCTGTTAGTGAGCATTTATCCTTTGCCAAGATTATCCATCCACCTGACAGGTGTGGCATATCAAGAAGCTGATTAAACAGCATAATCATTACACCGGTGCACCTTGTACTGGGGACAATTTTATGTGTGCAGTTTTGTCACAACACAATGCCACAGATGTTTTGAGGGAGTGTGGAAATGGCATCCTGACGGCAGGATGGTCCACCAGAGCTGTTGCCAGAGAGTCTTTTTAGAGATCTTGGCAGTTCGTCCAACCACATCACTTGTAACCACGCCAGCCCACGACCTCCACATCCGGTTCTACGCCTGCGGCATCGTCTGAGACCTGCCACTCAGACAGCTGATGAAAAATGAAGAGTATTTCTCTATGTAATGAAGCCCTTTTGAGGAGAAACTAATTCTGATTGGCTGGGCTTGGCTCCCCACACATGGCTGCACCCCTGCCCATCTATGTGCAAGCCATGGATTAGGGCCTAATGAATTTATTTAAATTGACTGATTTCCTTAACTCACTAAAATTAGTGGATTTGGGTATTTCAGCAACACCGTTTATAGCTGTATAAAACCGAGCACACAGCCATGCAATCTCCATAGACAAACATTGGCAGTAGAATGGCCTTACTGAAGAGCTCAGTGACTTTCAGCGTGGCACTGTTTTTTTTTTTTTTTTTCACACAAGCTCACAGAACGGGACCGCCGAGTGCTGAAGCACGTAGTGCGTAAAAATGGTCTGTCCTCGGTTGCAACACTCACTGCCGAGTTCTAAACTGCCTCTGGAAGCAATGTCAGCACAAGAACTGTTTGTCGGGTGAGTGGATTTCCATGGCCGAACAGCCTCACACAAGCCTAAGCACAGTGCCATGCGTTGGCTGGAGTGGTGTAAAGCTTGCCGCCATTGGACTCTGGAGCAGTGGAAACACGTTCTCTAGAGTGATGAATCACGCTTCACCATCTGGCAGTCCAATGGACAAATCTAGATTTGGTGGATGCCAGGAGAACGCTATCTGCCCCAATGTCTAGTGCCAACTGTAAAGTTTAGTGGAGGAGGAATAATGGTCTGGGTCCGTTTTTCATGGTTCTTAACGCTACAGCATACAATGACATTCTAGACGATTCTGTGCTTCCAACGTTGTGGCAACAGTTTGGGGAAGGCCCTTTCCTGTTTCAGCATGACAATACCCCCGTGCACAAAGTGAGGTACATACAGTAATGGTTTGTTGAGATCGGTGTGGAAGAACTTGACTGGCCTCCTCAGAGCCCTGACCTCAACCACATCGAACTACTTTGGGATGAATTGAAACACAGACTGCGAGCCAGGCCTAATCGCCCCACATCAGTGCCGACCTCACTAATGCTCTTGTGGCTGAATGGAAGCAAGTCCCTGCAGTAATGTTCCAACATCTAGTGGAAAGTCTTCCCAGAAGAGTGGAGGCTGTTATAGCAGCAAAGGAGGGACCAACTCCATATTAATGCCCATCATTTTGGATTGAGATGTTTGACAAGCAGGTGTCCACATACTTTTGGTCATGTAGTGTATCATTCTTTGAGCGAGGGAAGAGGTGACGACATTCAACCCTGAAAGCCTGATATCCCGCTTCTTGCTCTAGTTACCACCTGTCCTCAACAACTAATAGGAAAATCAATACTCACTTCCCCACAACTATAGTCCCATAAAGGACCTCCATTTATTAGAATACTGACATCATCAGTATCTCTGGTCCCATATAGTGGAACTATTCTCACAATCATTTAAGGCCTTAACTTTAACCACAAGCTTCAGGTTACATTCCCCTGAAGTCAGCCTAACAGTCAACCGTGCTGGGTCTGTGTGGCCTAACAGTCAACCGTGCTGGGTCTGTGTGGCCTAACAGTCAACCGTGCTGGGTCTGTGTGGCCTAACAGTCAACCGTGCTGGGTCTGTGTGGCCTAACAGTCAACCGTGCTGGGTCTGTGTGGCCTAACAGTCAACCGTGCTGGGTCTGTGTGACATTTCTGCCTCCTCTCCTCCACTCACTGTTCTAATTGAAATCTCGCCTCTTATTCTCTTTCTCCCACTAACTTCCTGTCCTTCGTGCCCATTGGTCAGTTGGTAGGCCCTGATCTGTGTTGGTGGGTTGGAGCTAAGGGGGCTACGGCTGTGGAGCTGGGGGCCTGGGCCTGCACTCTGCCAGTGTGACGCCTCCAGGCTTCATATCAAACATTCAACTACTATAAGCATGTTAGTGCGTTAGTGCCTGGGATGGGGGTATTCCAGGGTTGAGTGCCTGGGATGGGGGTATTCCAGGGTTGAGTGCCTGGGATGGGGGTATTCCAGGGTATTGCTGTTGCTTCATTTTCTTTGAAAAGGGATGCTTGACTGACTATCCACTGCAGACAAACTCATCTCTGCCAGCTTCAGTTTTGAGGTAAATTCAGAGGAAACGCAAAGTCTGGTTTCTCTAGGTGCTTCCACAGAATGGCCAACGACTGTCTCTGGCACACAACTCCTCTTCAAACTCCCACTTCTTCCATTACTGATAGTGTGGGAGGGCTCCACACGGCCTCCACACGGCCTCCAAATCCTGAATCAGTAGATAATGGAGCTTTTAGCTGAACAGAAGGACACATATTCTTTTTAACCCAGTTAGCATGTAGTCTCATCACGCCATGACTCAACTGGCCTGGTGTTTGGAAGCGGCCTGCCCAGCCCTTCTAGCACGCTACCGAGACATGACGATGCCCTCCTCACACAGAGAGAGGAACGAGAGGTTGAGAGAGAAGTGTATAACTGTGTCGTAGCCAGACTGGCAGTTTACTCTGTTCCCTCCATCTAGGAGAAAAGTAAAGATGGTGAAAAAGAGAAGGTTAAGCTCTTAGAACGTGAAACCAGTAAGCCTGAGTTCAGAGACTCAGCCCCGAGACACAGATGTCAGTCCTCAGTTACAGATCAGGGCTTGCAGAGGGTTTAGGAAGTATCACTACAAACTAGCTAATTAGTTTGCCAACCACTGTCAGTCTTTGTAGACAAACAACACACTGAAATCAGATTGTTTGTAGTGGTGAGCTTCAGTGACTTAGGCCTGCTGGAGTCAGTACGACTGTTTCAGTACAATACTATGCACCCTTTGGTTCTGTTAGTTTGTGTCACTATCATATGAATATCAACCATATCACTGAATATCAACAAAATCCCTGAATAATATCTAAATGACACACAATTACTCTTTATTTTATTAAGCGTAATGAAAGTAGCCAAAGTGAAACACTTGAAATATAGCACAAAAATATAATGGGAACGTTACCAGTCTTCCTTTTTACTTTGGTTGGAAGTCTAAAAGAAACCCATGCTTTTATTGTCTTCATTTTGCTTAGTGTATTTGCAGAGGCTTGTTGAGTGTATCCCCAACACAGCTCTGCTGTAGCAGCATTTCAGCTCTGTGACTCAGCGGCTTGACTTACAGTAAGTGTGTGTGTGTGTGTGTGTGTGTGTGTGTGTGTGTGTATAGATGCAGTATGTAGGTTCATAGGGCCCCTGGGAAGGATGGAGGATCCTCAAGTGCTTCGGCTGTACGGTTTCAGTGTCTTCCACAGATAGAATTGCTTAGACTAGTCCAAACAAACTGGCCCCTCTTAATGTCCAAAAAGAGCAATGTCTCTGTCAAGAGGATGAAATGCTCTGCATTCAGTTGACTTCCAGTGGAAGGCTCTGCATTCTGTTGACTTCCAGTGGTAGGCTCTGCATTCTGTTGACTTCCAGTGGTAGGCTCTGCATTCTGTTGACTTCCAGTGGAAGGCTCTGCATTCTGTTGACTTCCAGTGGAAGGCTCTGCATTCTGTTGACTTCCAGTGGAAGGCTCTGCATTCTGTTGACTTCCAGTGGAAGTCTCTGCATTCAGTTGACTTCCAGTGGAAGGCTCTGCATACAGTTGACTTCCAGTGGAAGGCTCTGCATACAGTTGACTTCCAGTGGAAGGCTCTGCATACAGTTTTCAATATCTGACTTGTCTGAGGGTTTAATGCAGAAGACAAGCTAGAGAGCTGCTTACAGGCAAAATAAAACGTTCATTAGTGTAATTGTACATCACAGCGAGAGATTGTAAGTGAGCGAGCCGCAGCAGTCGAGTAGGAGGAAGTGTGTGTTGATCACAGAATCCAGACCACTGAGTCTCCAGCCTGTTCACGCCCATCTGCCTCCTCACTCTCCCTCTCTCTCTCTCTCTCTCTCCCCCAAGTCATGCAGGGGCTACATTAATAAATTCATTCATTCATTTTATAGCACACTAAAGTTATTCTAAGAGGTCTAACTTTGGATACAATACTGAACAAAAATATAAACGCAACATGCAACAATTTCAAAGATTTTAGAGTTACAGTTCAAGTAAGAAAATCAGGAAATACATTAATTAGGCCCTAATCTATGGATTTTACATGACTGGGAATACAGATATGCATCGGTTGGTCACAGATACCTTTTAAAATAAATATAGGGGCGTGGATCAGAAAACCAGTCAGTATCTGACCACCATTTGTCTTATTCAGCGTGACACATCTCCTTTACATAGAGTTGATCAGGCTGTTGATTGTGGCCGGTGGAATGTTGTCCACTCCAATGGCTGTGCAAATTTGCTGGTTATTGGCGGGAACTGGACATCGATCCTGCTCAAAATGGGTGAAATGTCTGGTGAGTATGCAGGCCATGGAAGAACTGGGACATTTTCAGCATCCAGGAATTGTGTACAGATATGGGGTCGTACATTATAATGCTGAAACATGGTGATGGAGGCAGATGAACAGCACGACAGTGGACCTCAGGATCTCATCACGGTATCTCTGTGCATTCAAATTGACATCTATAAAATGCAGTTGTGTTGGTTATCCATAGATTATGCCTGTCTATACCATAACCCCACCGCCAACATGGGACACTCTGTTCACAACGTTGACATCAGCTAACTGCTCGCCCACACGACGCCATACGCTGTCTGCCATCTGCCCGGTACAGTGGAAACCAGGATTCATCTGTGAAGAGCACACTTCTCCAGCGTACCAGTGGCCATCAAAGGTGAACATTTGCCCACTGAAGTTGGTTATGACGCTGAACTGCAGTCAGGTCAAGACCCTGGTGAGGACGACGAGCAGGCAGATGAGCTTCCCTGAGACGGTTTCTGACCATTTGTGCAGAAAGTTGGTCATACAAACCCAGTTTCATCAGCTGTCCGGGTGTCTGGTCTCAGACAATCCCACAGGTGAAGAAACCGGATGTGAAGGTCCTGGGCTGACGTGGTTACACGTACCAATAGTATTTTAATCAATCATGGCTAGCTATATACTGTATCTATGTTAACCCGTTACCCATAAACCCTTCTGTCAACAAGGGCTTAGGTCTGATGTTTTGTGAGCCACAACACATACTGGTTGCTCCTCTCTCTGTGTCTGTCTCAGCCTCCTTCACTCAGATGCTACTACAGGAATTATAATCACTAGTCCAGTATCAACCCTCATAACTCATTCTCTCTTGCCCTTCCCCTTATCTTAGCATAACATTTGTATCTGCATACACAGACTCTCACCTATAACACTGTATAAATACACACATTCATTAAGCAGGACTGTAATTACACATGTCTACATTATATGTAAATGACAAGAGTACATGTGTTATGTCTCCGAGTGGGTCGCTGTTTGCTCAGTTCCTAGTGATCATCGGCATGGCAACCACAGTAGCAGCGCAGTGTGAAGTGTGTGTGTGAGAGAGAGAGAGAGAGAGAGAGGGTTTCATAGTGAGGGAGAAGTGTAGATGAGAGAGAGAGAGGAGTGATGGAGGATAAATAGTATATAAGTAGTAAGTATGAGTCAATGATGTTTTTATCAGTGATTATGCTAGCTGTGTGCACAGTGTATTTAATTTACTCTTCCTGACTATCTGCACCAACAGCTAATTGTGAAATCGAAACAGTGAGTGAGAATGAAAGAGAGAGAGAACGAAGGAGGAGGGGGAGGTGTGTCATACTGAGCATGCTCCCTGGGCTCTTTGCTCTGCTAACTTCCTGTTCTCTTCTTCCTCCTCACAGACGGTTGATTGAGAGTGTGAGAGACACACAGAAGAGGAGAGGAGAAGAAAAAGAGAGATAAAAGGACTACAGACACAAAGAGAGGATCAACCAGAAGAAAAGGACTATCTATCATTCTCTCTCTCTCTCTCTCTCTCTCTCTCTCATATTCATATATATATATATATATCTATCTATCAACCAACCAGAAGAAGATCTGACCGGATCAACCACCAAGAAGGATTTAAGTCATTTTGAATAACCTCCAAGAAGTTGGTCTATAAATTCTATAACATTCCTATAATATTTAGTTTGTCCTCGTTTGAATTGAGAAGAAGTGACCGTGACGTTTCCTGTTGTAGTCATTCTCCTCTTTGTGGTTGACAGTAACAGTTTACTGTCTGTTTGGACGAAAGCACACCTGTTACTTTTCTCACATTCTTGATTTGGAGCAACTGAGTGTGAGAGGTGTGAACGTGGGAGGGAAGCACGTTTCGGCTATTTGATTCATTTCAGTCTTCTCGCTTATTGTTCCATTGTTTATTGTAAGAAGAAAGGAAAGGGTTTTCAACGTTCCGTCCTGGTTTCACCCACAAGGACAAGTACCCTCTTGTGTGTGTGAGGAAAGCTTCCTCACAGTGAAATAAGAGCAACTGTGTTTCACTTTCTGGGAAAATGGGATCAGAAAAGGACTCCCCCCAATCCTCGGTGAGCGGCATTCCCAACCCGAAATGCCGGGCACCCGGAAAACGCCAAGGACGCATCTCCTTCCACAGCCTCTTCCACAGCAAACGGGGTTCCCGGAGTTCCAATGCAGGGGCGGCCACACCTTTATCCCAGCTCCACAACCAACACCATCAACAACAGCAACTCACCCTCCTTGTCCCCCCCGTCGTCCCTTCCACATCTAACCCAGCCCCCACCACCACCACCACGGACACACCCCAGGACCCAGCCACCTCTCCCACCTCCACCCCAGCAGAGCCCCTCTCTCCAAGTCGGCTCTCCCTGGGTCTGCCCCAATCCTCCAGCTCCACCACCTCCAGCGCCTCTCCTCCAGCCAACTACCTGGAGTGCCCCCTGTGTCTGGTGCACCAGCCCCCCGAACAGCTCCCCGAGCTGCTGGGCTGCAGCCATCGCTCCTGCCTGTGCTGCCTGCGCCAGTACCTGCGCATCGAGATCACCGAGAGCCGCGTCCACCTCAGCTGCCCCGAGTGCTCGGAGAGACTGGCCCCTCATGAGGTGGCGGACATTTTGGATGACGCAGCACTGCTAGATAAGTATGAGGAGTTCCTGCTGCGACGCTGCCTGGCCTCTGACCCGGACTGCCGCTGGTGTCCTGCGCCCGACTGCGGGTAAGAATCAACTCTCATTGTTGCCTGGCCTTAACCTGAACCTTAACCCTAACTATAGAGTCATCACTGTCTAGCCATGGTAGAAGGGTCGGAAGTACTTTACAATGTTTTCTGACCACAAATGTGATTTTAAACCCCTAACCCTGAACTAACCCTTACCAAACCCCTACCATTAACCCTAACAATAACCTTTTTTTTTTTTTTAGCAGATTCATGCTTTCAAAGTCGTTTTCTGTCAGTTATATCCGAAGTCTGAGGATGATTGTCGTAAACTGGAATGACCTACAGTATTCTAACCAGCTTTACAAAAGTGAGCTGTGAGAGGAAAGGTTTATAGCCTAGAATTCTCTAAGAAGGTTAGAATGTTACAGACTATGATGTGGTTACAAGAGGAATGACAATGCTGATCGTTTAATGTGATATAGGGACATTTCTGATAAACTGGTATGAGCCTATTGTGTGTGTGTGTGTGTGTGTCTCTCTGGGACCTCTGTCTCAATCGCTCTGGCCTTGGTCATAGTAAAGTGGCCTGTCTCTGGCTGTGCAGTCTCATCGGTCAGTTCTCCATTCGGTCAGTTCTCCATTCCCCAATCAGACCTGACTGATTGACGGGGGAGACAACCAATCAGAGCAGCGATAGGTCCCTCTGCAGGCTGTCAGTTTCTATGGTGACTAGTGATGAAGCATAGAGGTTGCCAGTGGTAACAGTGGACTGAGTGTGTATGTACAGTCACAGACAGTGTATTAAATTTGTACTGTAATGATAGCCTAGTTGAAAACAAAGCAGTGTCTCACCATTTAAAGCAATGAAAGCTTGCACTGTTCTTAGATGTGGCTGTCAGAGTGCAGCTTGTCAGCATTGGACTCGGGTTCCCATGATTGTGCTCCACTGCAGCAGAACCAACCTATCATATCAAATAATATTTTATTGGTCACATACACATGTTATCGCGGGTGTAGCGAAATGCAGCGTTGACATGGAGTGTTTCGACAGGGAAAAGCCCTCTGCTCTGTTGCAACAAGTCACTGAGCTCAGGCTTGAAGACATGTTGCCAGTTTGAACAAACAAACAAAGTCATTGGGAAAGAAACCAGCAAACTGGGTTTAATGAGCAGCTAAGAACTGTGTTAAAGGGAAAACCATAGCGGTGTCAACATTTTCCCCAGTTTGAGGATTTGAAAGAGACAGAGTAGGGTTTTGGTATTTGCCATCTGGTTTGCCATCTGGTTTGCCTGTGTAGTGGACATTTGGAGGCCTGTAAGAGTGTGGTGGTCAGTAAGATTGAGTGCTCAGCTTGAATACCAGTAGACCTACATTCAAAACAATAGTTGTGTGACGGGTTGCATGTCATTTTTAGCACTGTTTTCTGATGAGATTAACTTCCCTAATGTAATTGAGTTGTGCTCAGTCTGTCTTTGAGCACAGTCACTCACACAGTGTTACATTACAGGAAATGCCATTTAATCAGTACTTTTAATCAGTACAGTACTTAAGGATCTTGCTACGTCCAAGATAAGATAAGAACCCTGACTCTCCTCTTATGGTGATGTCACAGACTATTTACTGCATTGAGAAATGTTTGTGTCATGTAGCTACAATTCTGATAATATGAAGTTTGGCTCCTGGTCTCTTTCCTCGCGCCCTTCATTGACGTTTTCTAACTCTTTCTCTACACAGTTCAGTAATTGGAAGCCTTTGTCCAGCTACAGTGTATTTAAATTTAACCTTGACTGCTTGATAGTTTCTTTGACTGCCAATTTCCTCCAAGGCTGACTCTGTATCCTCTCTCTGTCTCTCTCTTTCAGTGCAGTGATGTCTTTTTCACTTTGCTATTGATTTTGCATTAGCCAAATTGTGCCTATAAAGATTTTCTAAAAAATCAAACATCTCCCTCTTTCTCCCTCTGCCAGGTTTGCAGTGATCGCGTCGGGCTGTGCCAGCTGCCCCAGGCTGGTGTGTTGTAGAGAGGGCTGCTTGGCTGAGTTCTGTTACCACTGCAAGCAGGCGTGGCACCCCAACCAGACCTGTGACTCGGCCCGCCAGCAGAGGGCACTCTCCCTGCACGTGCACGGCAACCACTCACCCAGCTACACACGGGAGCACGGGCCCGGTACTTTGATTATTCTTCATAATGTTATTATTATGTCTGTATATATTAGTGTCCCTCTTCTCATGAAGCAATTGTCAGACCTCCTTTCAGGTTCCAAATGTTTCCAAGGACAGAACAGTAAGTCAGTATAAATTAGCCCTTTATCACAACCTTATCTGTCTCAGCCTGTCTCTTATACAGAAATAACTCTATCAGCACACAATGTCTCCAAACCAACGCTCCTCTGCCTCTGGTAAAAGTAGAAGTCCCTTTTAGGCACAGATCTACAATCAGCTTACCCTCCCCATATATTAACGGCAAACCAGAAAACTGACCTCAGATCAACGCTGTCCTGAATCCTACTCCCACTAATCTAACCTACCCGCTCTCTCTCTTGTCTCTAGCTGATGACATCAAGCCCTGCCCACGATGTGGCGCCTACATCATCAAGATGAACGATGGCAGCTGTAACCACATGACCTGTGCCGTGTGTGGCTGTGAGTTCTGCTGGCTCTGCATGAAGGAGATCTCTGACCTGCACTACCTCAGGTAACTCACTACCTCAGGTAACTCGCTACCTCAGGTAACTCGCTACCTCAGGTAACTCGCTACCTCAGGTAACTCGCTACCTCAGGTAACTCGCTACCTCAGGTAACTCGCTACCTCAGGTAACTCGCTACCTCAGGTAACTCGCTACCTCAGGTAACTCGCTACCTCAGGTAACTCGCTACCTCCGGTAACTCGCTACCTCCGGTAACTCTCAAGACTATGGCAGTTCACGTCAACACAGATATATGTAATGGAGTAGTAGATTACTTTCCATGTGCCAAAAATACATATAGGTCTACCCACCCTTAGCGGAGTCGCCAACAACCGGATGCATCCAGTTTTCAGGAATACAGATAATTAACCTTTTCCGCTGAAAGCCGAATGTGGGAACTCCGCTCAGCTGTTGTCTTTTACGCCTGCTACGCTAGGTTAAGGCCTACATTACTGGGGCTAGACTGGTGGACTAATGTATTAAGATCAAACCAAATACTGAACCAAAACATTACTGAAAGAAAAGCTGTATTGTTTCGATAAGAAGGCTACACCAAATACTGTATATTACCACAGTAAAATGACAACATATTTCCACAGATTCCGTCTAACACATCTTACATCATATGAGCATACCGTAACAGTGGATAAGAGTCAGTGATGCATGTCTCACTACTGTGTGACGATTAGCAGAGGGCTCTGAATTCATAATGATACAACCTCACCTCACCTCCACTCCTCTGTTGCTGTGATGTATCCTGATTGGTTTTCCTGAACCTGGGCCCAGCCTAGTCTTCACCTCTATTTCTCCCTCTTTCTTTCTGAAACGTTTCCCTTTATTATTTATTTCTCTCAGTCCATCAGGGTGTACGTTCTGGGGAAAGAAGCCATGGACTCGTAAGAAGAAGATCCTGTGGCAGCTGGGCACTCTGATCGGAGCCCCGGTGGGCATCACCCTAATCGCTGGCATCGCTGTGCCTGCCATGGTTATTGGCATCCCCGTCTATATGGGGCGCAAGGTGGGCAAAACGCTGGCAAATGGGTTACCCCTTACTGAAAACCCCTTACATTACACTCAGTCATTTAGCAGAAGATCTTATTTAGAGTGGCTTACTGTCAGTGCGTAGACATTTTAAAGAAAAATAATGAAAATGTGTATTTTTCATGATATTTAACAGAAAAGCTATTAATTGTAGAAGTGAAATGTGGCGGTGCTGGTCTTAGAAATGGAGCTAGTTTCAATATGATGTTCACTTTCATTTCCTGCGTGTATTTCAGTAATTGAGAAATACAATTCCTGAAATAGATAAGGTTTCAAACCATAAGAAACTCATCTTTAGTTTCAGTATGATGCTACAACTGTTCTTCGGAAACAACATGATTTTGAAACAACTTTGTCATGATAGAATGGCAGAATTATATTTCTTTACTGCACCCTGGTGGTAATAAAGTAGAACTGTGAGCTTGAATTTAAACCAATTTGAATGCTGTACAAAAGCCCTCCCACACACACTATTGTTCCAGGCCCCTAAGCCTTCCCAGCTGTAGAAATACCTAAGTATTACCAGTTGTACACAGCCAACTCCCTACCGCCCAATTAAAACCAGAGATTTAATACTATAATAGGCCTAGGTAAAGTAGCTCTGATGGTGGTACTAATATAATCCCCTTACATGACATATGACCTACTTCTCCCAAATGCTTTATAGTATTAATTGAACCTAAATCACAATACAGACATTTCAGCTGCAGTAGCCTTTATTGCTAGCCTGGTCCCAGATCAGTTTGTGCTGTCTTGCCAACTCCTATGGGCTCAACTCCTATGGGCTCAACTCCTATGGGTGTTGTGGAAAAACAGCACAACCAGATCTGGGACCAGGCTACATTGCTCGACCTGTTGTGAAAGTTCAGGATGTGTATTTACTGTTCACCTTCACTGCTATCTATCTTTTTATTTTGGGATAGATTCACGCCCATTATGAGGGGAAGAAGACCAATCGCCACAGGAGGAACCTGGCCATCACAGGAGGAGTGGCCCTGTCAATCATCACAGCTCCTGTGATCGCGGCCGTCAGCGTGGGTATTGGCGTGCCCATCATGTTGGCGTACGTCTATGGAGTCGTGCCCATCTCTCTGTGCCGCGGAGGAGGCTGTGGCGTCAGCCGAGGAAAGGGGCGTGGCATGCGGATAGACTTTGACGAGGACGACGGCCCAATCACAGGTGAGCAAGACTTAGAGCTATCATTTTTGCCTTAGTAGACCCAATACTGTAAAATACAACAACACTTTCCTACATGTCTCTCTTTTACGTTAAACAGAATTGAACTGCAAAGTAATTTAGACAAGAAATATATCTCATCATCATTCAATAAATAAAAATATGAAATAATTGTCCCCCAGTGGCTGATGCGTGGCGGGCCCTCAAGTCCCCCAGCCTGGGTGAGAGCAGCCTGGAGGGGGCAGCCAGCAGCCTCAGCACCACCTCCCGCAGCGAGGGCCTCTCTGTGGTCCCCGGGGTCCTGGGGGACACCCCCCACTTCAACACTCTGGCCGGGGGCGCCCTTGGAGCCAGGACTGGCAAATACAACAGGTATGGAGGGTAGCCCAGCAGGGAAGAGAACCTGTTCTTCTTATGGAGGGGAATGTTGTGTATAGTAAGCAGAGAGACAGTATAAATATGGGCCAAGTAAGCCTTAAACAAACTAACTACAGTTGTTGTTGTCCCTTTGAAAATGATGTCTTGGTTGTATGAGGATTCTCTTATAACCACTGCTGTGAATGTTTTTGCTGAGTAAATAGAATGTGGCATATGTTGAACACTGTAATAAGTGTTGTTGGTATAACCATGTAATAATCATGTTTTGTGTTGTTCCAGGTTGGAGCTCCAGGGAGGGGAGCTGGGGAAGGATGGTGCCCAGAGAGAGACCAGTAGTCTGGGAGCGGGTAGTGACTGTGCCAGCACCCGGGGCATGGCAGGCTCCATTATCTCCTCCTACACTCTCCCTGACAGGTGGGTGTCACCATCTCCCTCTCTCTAACACACACATGAGTTTGAGAAAATCTGTTCCTCCTCATTGATTTGCCATCTAGTCTCAATCTGTTTCTGTCCCTCATGTTGTTGTGGTTGTTGTTGTCGTCTCTGATGCAACTTCTCGATTTTGCTTGAATCTCTCTGGAGTCTGACTTGTCTTTAGTCTGTATGGGATGCAGGCAGCACTTATGTGTTTCAGAAATGTTTATTTTAGCCATTGATTTAGTTCCCGACAGATGTTTTAAAATCTGTTTTGAGTTAAATTTATGGTAGGCAAGGTGACACTGGATACAGCAGTGATATGCTGACTCCTTACTTCTCCTCCGATCTCCTAGGGACTGTACGAACCTGGAGATCCAGGTGGACATCGAGACCAAACCCAGCCACCTCTGCCTGACCAGTGAGGAAGACCTAAACACACCCCCTGCTGCTATGGCAATATGCCCCAGCTCAGGGGGGGAGGAGCCTCAGGACTGCAGCTCCAGAAGGGGCGGGGCTTTGTTTGGCTCAGCACTAGGCCTGTCGCCAGGGGCATCGCTCAGGGAGGGGCTTCGCGATGTCACTCTGGCCCAGCCCGAGAGCATCCGCAGCGACCTGGAGATGTCCGACACCCAATCGGACGACATCGCCGAGCTGACGTCAGACGACTGTGACTCGCCTCATCCCAAGAGGTGCCGGCCCCGTCAACCCCTGGCCACCTGCAGACCCCTTCACACCTCCGACGGACTGCACTGTCCCCCGGATAACGTCATCCTCTATGTTTAAGAGTCTGACTGACAGACTGCTCTCCCAAATTATTTTTTTTAGCTTTTCTCCATTCATTGATTTAGCTTTTCGGTAATTAATTTGCTGCTTTTTTGTTAACAAAACGCCCACCTACCAACAACACCCATCTACATGTCTGTCTGTCTTTGTATCAACATCTCGGTCTCCTTGTAGAGAGTTGGCAGGTTTTACCTCTGAGATTTCTCTGCTGAACAAGAGATACACATTTGCCACAAATACTGCAAAGAAAGAGAAAACAAGGTGAAATGTCACACTAAAGACTGAAGGATTGTGGGGAATGGGGTTTCTACTATGGAAGAGGATGTTCTTAGGGATGTTTGAGTGTGTCATTTGTACTGGACTTTGTTGGCTTGATTTCCTCCTTTTTTTTGTTAGAATTGAAGTTATCATTTGCTGTGTGCATGAGTCTGAACTACTGCGTTGTCTATGGCTGTATAGGCCTACTGCGTTGTCTATGGCTATATAGGCCTACTGCGTTGTCTATGGCTATATAGGCCTACTGCGTTGTCTATGGCTATATAGGCCTACTGCGTTGTCTATGGCTGTATAGGCCTACTGCGTTGTCTATGGCTGTATAGGCCTACTGCGTTGTCTATGGCTATATAGGCCTACTGCGTTGTCTATGGCTGTATAGGCCTACTGCGTTGTCTATGGCTGTATAGGCCTACTGCGTTGTCTATGGCTGTATAGGCCTACTGCGTTGTCTATGGCTGTATAGGCCTACTGCGTTGTCTATGGCTGTATAGGCCTACTGCGTTGTATGTTTACAGTAGTTTGTTCTGAGACTGAGGCGATCACAGAGAAGAACAATTTAATAAGAGTCGATGTCGTGGAAGATAGACAAGTATTTAACCAGCAGACAGTTCTACTTGAATGACTGACTGCCTGCCTTACAGACAGTGATTACCATCACTGACGAACACACTGGCTTTCTGACATGCTAGCTGTGTGTGTGTGTGTTACTCAGACTATAAAGACAGACATAATATACATTTTCAGGAGGAAACAACAGTAGAATGGATGGACTTCTTATGATTGTGTTTGTTTGCCCCACTATCGAGTGAAGTTATGAATGAGCACTTGTGCACTTTATCTAAATATTCATATTTGTTTTGCTTTTCGTTGTCAATAATTCTTCCGTTATTTCTTCCGTTGCATAAAATCATACTAAAATCATAGCCAAATGTTGATTATCAAAAACTTTTTAAACAGTGTAACAACATTTGTATTTATTCTAGTATAATTACTAGAGCTTGTTTCTACTGTTTACCATCCATGGGTTTCAGTTGGTTAAGATTCCCATATTTACTATAGACATCATGACATCTCTATCTGGGAACAGTGTTTCATAAGCTTTATGGAGTCTGATCGTACCATTGGCAGTGCTTAGTACGGTCTGTTGGTGTTATTCAGTTGTCACTTATTTCTGCCTTTGAGAAACCACATGAATGTAACACGGATTGAAACAGAACTTCCTAAATATGAAAGGAGGATTTACCCTTAAGGAAACACATACAGTACATGTGGTTAAAGTATATGAATAGCAATATAAAAGTATTGTATATAAATGTGCAGTTCTCCTGTATTGGGGCCAAACACATTCTTTTGGAAAATAAACACTTTGTTCTGCTGCACAAATATTGTCTTATTGTTATATGTTCTATTGTGTGTGAAATATTAGGGTTATTCGTGGGGAAAATGGAACACTTGCACACAGAGATAAAATAGCATTACATACAGAGATAAAATAGCATTACATACAGAGATAAAATAGCATTACATAAGAGATAAAATAGCATTACATACAGAGATAAAATAGCATTACATACAGAGATAAAATAGCATTACATAAGAGATAAAATAGCATTAGATACGAGATAAAATAGCATTACATACGAGATAAAATAGCATTACATACAGAGATAAAATAGCATTACATACGAGATAAAATAGCATTACATACGAGATAAAATAGCATTACATAAGTGCCCAGAAAGTATTCAGACCCCATCACTTTCTCCACATTTTGTTAAATTTTATTACACAATTGATTAGTGATTTTCTTTCTAATTAATCTACACACAATACCTCATCATGACAAAACAAAATAAGGTTTAGACATTTTTGCTAATTTATAATAAAAATAAAATATATTTCCATAAATATTCAGTCCCTTTACTCAGTACTTTGTTGAAGCACCTTTGGCAGCGATTACAGCCTCAAGTCTTATTTAACATTTATTTAACTAGGCAAGTCAGTTAAGAACACATTTTTATTTACAATGACTGCCTACCTACAGGGTCAGCCATAGTAGTACGGCGACCCTGGAGCAGGTTTTTCACCTTGTCGGCTCGGGTCTTCGAACCAGCAACCTTTCGCAACGATCTAGCCGCTAGGCTACCTGCCGCCCTCGGGTCTTCTTGGGTATGACGCTACAAGCTTGGCGATTGGGTTCAAGCTGGGCTCTAGCTGGGCCACTCAAGGACATTCAGATTGTCCTGAAGCCACTCCTGCGTTGTCTTGGCTGTGTGCTTATGGTCATTGTCCTGTTTGAAGGTGAACCTTCGCCCCAGTCTGAGGACCTGAGGGCTCTGGAGCAGGTCTCCCAGTCCCTCAATCCTGACTAGTCTCCCAGTCCCTGCCGCTGAAAAACATCCCCCCCAGCTGCTTGACAATGAAATTTCCCCCTCGGGGATCAATAAAGTATCTATCTATCTATCTATCTATCTATCTATCTATCTCAACCATGCTTCACCTTAGGGATGGAGCCAGGTTTCTTCCAGACATGACGCTTGGTATTCAGGACAAAGAGTTCAATCTTGGTTTCATCAGACCAGAGAATCTTGTTTCTCATGGTCTGAGAGTCCTTTAGGTGCCTTTTGGCAAACTCCAAGCGGGCTGTCATGTGCCTTTTACTGAACAGTGTCTTCGGTCTGGCCAATCTACCATAAAGGCCTGATTGGTGGAGTACTGCAGATATGGATGTCCTTCTGGAAGGTTCTCCCACTTCCACAGAGGAACTCTGGAGCTCTGTCAGAGTGACCATCAGGTTCTTGGTCACCTCCCTGACCAAGGCCCTTCTCCCTTGATTGCTCAGTTTGGTCATGTGGCCAGCTCTAGGACGAGTCTTGGTGGTTCCAAGCTTCTCCCATTTAAGAATGATGGAGGGCACTATTTTTTTATTTTATTTCACCTTTATTTAACCAGGTAGGCCAGTTGAGAACAAGTTCTCATTTACAACTGCGACCTGGCGCTGACTATGTTCTTGGTGACCTTCAATGCACAAATGTTTTGGTACCCTTTCCCAGATCTGTTTCATGAGCTGAAATAAAAGATCCCAGAATTGTTCCATAAGCACAAAAACATTATCTCAAATCTCAAATTTGTTTACATCCCTGTTAGTGAACGTTTCTCATGTGCCAAGATAATCCATCTACCTGACAGGTGTGGCATATCAAGACGCTGATTAAACAGCATGATCATTATCCAGGTGCACCTTGTGCTGGGTACAATAAAAGGCCACTCTAAACTGTGCAGTTTTGTCACACAACACAAAGCCACAGATGTCTCAAGTTTTAAGGGAGCTTACAATTGTCATTCTGACTGCAGGAATGTCTACCAAAGCTGTTGACAGAGAATCTAATGTTAATTTCTCTACCATAAGCCGCATCCAACATTGCTTTAGAGAATTTGGCAGTACGTCACAACCACATTGTAACCACGTGTAACCATGCCAGCCCAGGACCTCCACATCTGGCTTCTTCACCTGCGAGATTGTCTGATACCAGCCACCTGTCGGTTTGCACAACCAAAGAATTTGTCAGAAACTGTCAGAAACCGTCTCAGGGAAGCTCATCTGAGTGCTCGTCATCCTCGCCAGGGTCTTGACCTGACTTCAGTTGGCATCATAACCGACTTCAGTGGGCAAATGCTCACTTTCTATGGCCACTGGTACGCTAGAAATGTGTGCTCTTCACGGATGAATCCCAGTTTCAACTGTACCGTGTATGGCATTGTGTGTGTGAGCAGTTTGCTGATGCCAACGTTGTGAACAGAGTGCCCTATGGTGGTGGTAGGGTTATGGTTTGGGCAGGCATAAGCTACGGACAACGAACACAATTACATTTTATCGATAGCAATTTGAATGCACAAAAGTACCATGACGAGGTCCTGAGGCTCATTGTCATGTCATTCATTCCCAGCCATCACCTCATGTTTCAGCATGATAATGCACGGCCCCATGGTGCAAGAATCTGTACACAATTCCTGGAAGCTGAAAATGACCCAGTTCTTCCATGGCCTGCATACTCACCAGACATGTCACCCATTGAGCATGTTTGGGATGCTCAGGATCAATGTGTATGACAGCGTGTTCCATTTCCCGCCAATATCCAGCAACTTCACACAGCCATTGAGGAGGAGTGGAACATTCCACAGGCCACAATCAACTCTATGTGAAGGAGATGTGTCACACTGCATAAGACAAATGGTGGTCGCACCAGATACTGACTGGTTTTCTGATCCACGCCCCTACCTTCTTTTAAGGCATCTGTGACCAACAGATGCATATCTGTATTCCCAGTCATGTGAAATCCATAGATTAGGGCCTAATGAATTCATTTACATAAGTATTCACACCCCTTTGCTATGACGCTCCAAATTGAGCTCAGGTGCATCCAATTTCCTTTGATCAACTTTGAGACGTCACTGCAACTTCATTGGAGTCAATTGAATTGTTTGGACATGATTTAGAAAGAAACCCACCTGTCTATATAAGGTCCCACAGTTGACAGTACAGTCAGAGTAGAAACTATACCAGGAAGTCCAAAGAACTGTTCTTAGATCTCTGAGATTGTGATCAGGCATATATCTGGGGAAGGGTATAACACAATTTCTAGAGTGTTGAAAGTTTCCAAGTAGTCTCCATCATTGGGAAATAGAAAAATATGGAACTACCCAGACTCTGCCTAGAGCTGGCCGTCTGACCAAACTGAGCAACCGGTCAAGAAGGACCTTGGTCAGGGAGGTGACCAAGAACCCAATGACCACTCTGACAGAGTTCCTTGGCTGAGATGGGAGAACCTGCCAGAAGGGCAACAGTCTCTACAGCACTTCACCAATCTGGGCTTTATGGGATTGTTGCCAGACGGAACAATTTTAAAGAAATGTCCCCCTCGGCGATCAATAAAGTATCTATCTATCTATCTATCTATCTATCTATCTATCTATCTATCTATCTATCTATCTATCTATCTATCTATCTATCTATCTATCTATCTATCTATCTATCTATCTATCTATCTATCTATCTATCTATCTATCTATGCCACTCCTGAGAAAAAGGCACATGACATCTCACCTGGAGTTTGCAAAAAGGCCAGTCTAACACCATCACTAACATGAAGCATGGTGGTGGCAGCATCATGCTATGGGAATGCTTTTCAGTGGCAGGGACAGGGACGACTGGTAAGGTTATAGCGAACAATGAATGGAGCCAAATACAGGCAAATCCTTGACGAGAACCTGCTTTAAAGTGCAACCAACCGAAGACTGGGGTGAAGATTACCGTTCCAACAGAACAATGATCCCAAGCATACAGCCCAAACAACGCTGGAATGGCTTCAGAACAACAATGTGAAAGTCCTTGAGTGGCCCGGCCAAAGATGAGACTTGAATCCCATTGAAAATCTGTGGAAAGACCTCAATCCAGATGTGCAAAGCTGATACAACATACCCAAGAGAAATTAAAGCTGTAATCGCCGCCGAAGATGCTTCTACAAAGTATTGACTCAGGGGTGTGAATACTTATGTACATTTCTATATCATTTTAAATACATTTACAAACATTTCTAAAAACATGTTTTCACTCATTATGGGTATTGGGTGCAGATGGGTGACAAATCATTTTAATCTACTTTGAATTCGGGTTGTGGAATAAGTCAACGGGTATGAATACGTTCTGAAGGCACTGTAGTTCAACTAGTAATTTAATTAACAACGTTTTGCAGTAGCTTTGTGGTAGTCAACTAAATTAAAATGTTCAGTAGTTAATAATTACTTATTTGCCCTTTAGTGGTGTAGCTAACGTCTGGAACTACACACTACTGTTTTTGCAAAAATAAAATACATTTTGTGAAGTAGGCACAAAGAAATAATAATCGCCATCAGGCCTGCTAATTCTCACTTAAAAAACAGTTTTGTGTTAACTAAGTATTTCGCTACACCCGCAATAACATCTGCTAAACACGTGTATGTGACCAATAATTTACACATTTTAACATCTGACTCCAGAGTGACCTGTTCTTACAATTTTGTAGTCTATAACATATTTAGATATAATTTATCACGAAGTAGTCTGGATGTAGTGAACTACTTTTTCAAAGTAAATTGATAGCTTGGTAATGGGAAATGTCTGATTAGTTTCCCCAAAATCGTCCAGTTGGGGTCAAGTCCCCCTAGGGTCTTTACAGTAGTGTCGTAAATATAGGCTGGGTTACCAAGCGACAGGTGAAGTCCCCTAGGGTCTTTACAGTAGTGTCGTAAATATAGGCTGGGTTACCAAGCGACAGGTGAAGTCCCCTAGGGTCTTTACAGTAGTGTCGTAAATATAGGCTGGGTTACCAAGCGACAGGTGAAGTCCCCTAGGGTCTTTACAGTAGTGTCGTAAATATAGGCTGGGTTACCAAGCGACAGGTGAAGTCCCCTAGGGTCTTTACAGTAGTGTCGTAAATATAGCCTGGGTTACCAAGCGACAGGTGAAGTCCCCTAGGGTCTTTACAGTAGTGTCGTAAATATAGGCTGGGTTACCAAGCGACCGTCTGATTTCAGGCCCAGGTTCACTCTACCGTAAAGTAACGGGGAGCCACACAGAAGGTTAAAGTGACTTCAAGAAAACACGGTAAATAATGACATTTAAAGCCTTTTGACAATACAGTAGTTGAACAATTCAACCAATGTGGAGAAAGTGTATCAGTACAGTTCGCTAGCTAAACAGTTAACGTTAGCTAGACGGGGAGGTTCAATAAGTGCTGCTAAATACAACTAGAACTAACGGTAATAATACTAGCTAGATAATGGGCTTGTATTCATGTCTAATTGCAACGTTGGTTGGTTAGTTGGTTAGTTAGCTAGATAACTAGCTAGGGTTGGCATGCTGTACGTTAACTAGCTCCAGTAGATAGCTGTCATGTTTGAAACAGCTCGGCTAGACATGTAATAGTAGCTAACGTTACTAGCTAGCTTGCCCATCCATGTACTGTTACTGAGAAAAACCTGGATATTCAAGAGGGTGCTACGAAATGATCACAACGTCATATCCTTTGCCATATGCCATTATAAAGTACATAGAAGTAATCATTAGATTGTTCTCTACAATATTATAACCTTAATATACTTGTACTTGTTAATTTGCTGTCACCTTTGCTTGTTTAGTTCTTGGTTGTCTGATCCATATTTGGAGGTGTTTCCTCTGGTTGGAACAAGACAAATCAACTTGATACCTTAGTAATTTACCCTCCAGATCCTTGTCTTTCATGGCCCATAACCGGGATCAATCTACTTTGATGGGCCGTTTCTATGGCAATTTAAAGGGAAAGAGTCAGAAATACACAATGATAACATGAACAGATGGTCTTCGCGGAGGGTGGATATTGAAAAAGTTAGCTTTGTAATTAAATATATATTTAGTCCCTATTTAGTTTTGTATTCATGTTTTCATTGAAGAACCTGCAGCCACTAGTTAGCTTGTAAGTTGACATTCGAAGTTAGGCCGGCGGAGCAGCGCCACAGAGTTATATTGAGCATTATAAACTGGCTGGTTCCAGCCCTGAATGTTGATTGGCTGACAGCCGTGGAATATGAGACCGTTTACCATGGGTATGACAAAACATTTGTTTTTACTGCTCTAATTACTTTAGCGATGCGTCGTGCCTAAGAACAGCCCTTAGCCGTGGTATATTGGCCATATACCACACCCCCCCCGGGCCTTATTGCTTAAGTAACCACTTTTGATCATGCCTGTGGCATTCCATTCAATCTAAACATGCTACATTCTAAATAGTCGGTCATTTTTGACCATATATGGTAGAGACCTGGGGTTTGGACTGTTTTTCTGATTGAATGGACATATTTGTATAAACCTTGAATAGATTAATCATTTTATGGGTGAACCCCCTACAAATTGTCCCTCCCCATTTTATTCAGTTTGCTTCCGCTTGGTTCCTAACGAAAGTGAATGCACCCCTTGTTATTATGACCACAATGACTAGAGAAAACAATTGCAATGCCAAAACCATGATGCCACAGAAAGACCCCTTTTTAATCAGAAACCTTCAGCATCACTCTTGCTCTTCTTCCTCCCTCCTGCAGCATCATGCCGTTCATCGACCTCCAGGGGAAGTTGGGTATCAACATGGACAAATGGATGTTGATCCAGGGTGGAGAGCAGCCATACAAACGGGCACCCCGCTGCCACGCCTTTGAGAAGGAGTGGATTGAGTGTGCGGATGGTATTGGTCAGACCCGTGCCAAGAAGGAGTGCAAGCTTGAGTTTGAGGACTTCTATGAGTGCATGCACAGAGAGAAGACGGTGAGTGTAGGATATCTGAGCTGAAGAGTGTGAACTGTGAAATTGATTGTGTGTGTGTGTGTGATTTTCATGTCCTTTCCAAGTGGCGTAGTGGTCCAAGACACTGGATCTCAGTGCTAGAGGCGTCACTATAGACAACCTGGTTCGAATCCAGACTATCACAACCAGCAGTGATTGGGAGTCCCATAGGGTGACGCACAATTGGCCATTGTAAATAAGAATTTGTGCTTAACTGACTTGCCTAGTTAAATAAAGGTTAAATAAAATAAATAAACACATATCATCAACCAAGACCTGTTGAAGAGTTGTCAGTTGATATCCATGTCTTTGATGAAATAACTGCTTGTTATCCTACATGGATGTCCATCCTAGGGATGTGATGAACGGGAAAAAATGTCTTAAAGTTTCTATGTACATTCTTTATCGGTTTTCTATTAAAACGATAAATGAATGCATAAAATTTAACGTGAATTCACAATGCAGCTGTCTGGGTCTCCCGGTGCGTCCCTTTCAGATGGTTAAGCATTGCACCTGTACTACCATCACTGTACTTCAATTCCACCTTCTCATTTAACTTCTCAAAGTATTGCCATACTGGACTGTAAGGTAATACTGCCTTTCTCTGCTGTTGTTCCAACTGTTAACGACGATGACGTAGTAGTGGAGAGTCAACGCCAAAATCATTGATTCCTCGACTCAATATTCGTAGCGGAATCGACTCCTAAGATTCAGTATTTTTGGAGGAAACTGATTAGTTGGCGTACTTCAGAGAACGCTGATCCCATTCAGTCCATTGGTCATTTGTTTGGACGATAGGCTTTTTGGTTGACTGAGATTTCTTTAGTGGAGCAGTAGCAACAACAACAATACAGATATCATGGTGTACAAGACACCTGTCTGATTGGCTCCTGTCTGAGTGGACTGATCCATTGTGGAGTCCGTGGGGGTGGCACAGTCATCACTCTAAGGCATGTGCTACTGAAGTTGTATATGGTTAAGGACAATGGTGCAACGCTTTCTCCCGCATTTGATAGAGGTCACTGTCCGCTGTTAAATTGGCGCCTTTTCCTAGACCATGTTGCTATGTGTATAATAGCAAAGTTAACCAGCATATTGGTGTTGAGAACAATGCGGTGGAGGCAGCAGCAGAGTTAGGAGATGAGAAAACAACCCTTGCCTTAATTGTCTAATAAAAGTGAGGAGAGAATAAACACCAACTTAATTAAGTCTATAATCAATAGCCAAACTGTTAAATGTGGCTGGCTTCATAAATCATCCATATACAGTACCAGTCTAAAGTTTGGGGTCCCTTAGAAATGTCCTTGTTTTTGAAAGAATAGCAAATTTTTTGTCCATTAAAGTAACATCAAATTGATCAGAAATACAGTGTAGACATTGTTAATGTTGTAAATGACTATTGTAGCTGGAAACGGCAATATCTACATACAGTGGGGAGAACAAGTATTTGATACACTGCCGATTTTGCAGGTTTTCCTACTTACAAAGCATGTAGAGGTCTGTAATTTTTATCATAGGTACACTTCAACCGTGAGAGACGGAATCTAATATCCAGAAAATCACATTGTATGATTTTTAAATAATTAATTTGCATTTTATTGCATGACATAAGTATTTGATCACCTATCAACCAGTAAGAATTCCGGCTCTCACAGACCTGTTAGTTTTTCTTTAAGAAGCCCTCCTGTTCTCCACTCATTACCTGTATTAACTGCACCTGTTTGAACTCGTTACCTGTATAAAAGACACCTGTCCACACACTCAATCAAACGGACTCCACACACTCAATCAAACAGCTGTGTAAGGACATCAGGGATAAAATTGTAGACCTGCACAAGGCTGGGATGGGCTACAGGACAATAGGCAAGCAGCTTGGTGAGAAGGCAACAACTGTTGGCGCAATTATTAGAAAATGGAAGAAGTTCAAGATGACGATCAATCTCCCTTGGTCTGGGGCACCATGCAAGATCTCACCTCGTGGGGCATCAATGATCATGAGGAAGGTGAGGGATAAGCCCAGAACTACATGGCAGGACCTGGTCAATGACCTGAAGAGAGCTGGGACCACAGTCTCAAAGAAAACCATTAGTAACACACTGTGCCGTCATGGATTAAAATCCTGCAGCGCACGCAAGGTCCCCCTGCTCAAGCCAGCGCATGTCCAGGCCCGTCTGAAGTTTGCCAATGACCATCTGGATGATCCAGAGGAGGAATGGGAGAAGGTCATGTGGTCTGATGAGACAAAAATAGAGCTTTTTGGTCTAAACTCCACTCGCCGTGTTTGGAGGAAGAAGAAGGATGAGTACAACCCCAAGAACACCATCCCAACCGTGAAGCATGGAGGTGGAAACATCATTCTTTGGGGATGCTTTTCTGCAAAGGGGACAGGACGACTGCACCGTATTGAGGGGAGGATGGATGGGGCCATGTATCGCGAGATCTTGGCCAACAACCTCCTTCCCTCAGTAAGAGCATTGAAGATGGGTCGTGGCTGGGTCTTCCGGCATGACAACGACCCGAAACACACAGCCAGGGCAACTAAGGAGTGGTTCCGTAAGAAGCATCTCAAGGTCCTGGAGTGGCCTAGCCAGTCTCCAGACCTGAACCCAATAGAAAATCTTTGGAGGGAGCTGAAAGTCCGTATTGCCCAGCGACAGCCCCGAAACCTGAAGGATCTGGATTGAGGAGTGGGCCAAAATCCCTGCTGCAGTGTGTGCAAACCTGGTCAAGAACTACAGGAAACGTATGATCTCTGTAATTGCAAACAAAGGTTTCTCTACCAAATATTAAGTTCTGCTTTTCTGATGTATCAAATACTTATGTCATGCAATAAAATGCAAATTAATTACTTAAAAATCATACAATGTGATTTTCTGGATTTTTGTTTTAGATTCCGTCACTCACAGTTGAAGAGTACCTATGATAAAAATTACAGACTTCTACATGCTTTGTAAGTGGGAAAACCTGCAAAATCGGCAGTGTATCAAATACTTGTTCTCCCCACTGTAGGTGTACAGAGGCCCATTATCAGCAACCATCACTCCTGTGTTCCAATGGCACGTTGTGTTAGCTAATCCAAGTTTATCATTTTAAAAGGCTAATTGATCATTAGGAAACCCTTTTGCAATTGTTAGCACAGCTGAAAACTGTTGTGCTGATTAAAAAAAGCATTAAAACTGGCCTTCTTTAGACTAGTTGAGTATCTGGAGCATCAGCATGTGTGGGTTTGATTACAGGCTCAAAATGGCCAGAAACAAAGAACTTTCTTCTGAAACTCATCAGTCTATTCTTGTTCTGAGAAATGAAGGCTATTCCATCTGAGAAATTGCCAAGAAACTGAAGATCTCGTACAACAATGTGTACTACTCCCTTCACAGAACAGTGCAAACTGGCTCTAACTGAAGTATAATTACAAGTATTCCATAAGTGTCAAAGGCTTTCATTGACAATGACATTCAGTTTAGGCAAAGAGTCAATATTTGCAGTGTTGACCCTTCTTTTTCAAGACCTCTGCAATCCGCCCTGGCATGCTGTCAATTAACTTCTGGGCCACATCCTGACTGATGGCAGGCCATTCTTGTATAATCAATGCTTGGAGTTTGTCAGAAGTTGTGGGTTTTTGTTTGTCCACCTGCCTCTTGAGGATCGACCACAAGTTCTCAATGGGATTAAGGTCTGGGGAGTTTCCTGGCCATGGACCCAAAATGTCGATGTTTTGTTCCCCGAGCCACTTAGTTATCACTTTTGCCTTATGGCAAGGTGCTCCATCATGCTGGAAAAGGCATTGGTCGTCACCAAACTGTTCTGGGATGGTTGGGAGAAGTTGCTCTCGGAGGATGTGTTTGTACCATCCTTTATTCATGGCTGTGTTCTTAGGCAAAATTGTGAGTGAGCCCACTCCCTTGGCTGAGAAGCAACCCCACACATGAATGGTCTCAGAATGCTTTACTGTTGGCATGACACAGGACAAGGTGTTTTCCAGATGGCCCAAACAATCGGAAAGGGGATTCATCAGAGAAAATGACTCTACCCCAGTCCTCAGCAGTCCAATCCCTGGACCTTTTGCAGAATATCAGTCTGTCCCTGATGTTTTTCCTGGAGAGAAGTGGCTTCTTTGCTGCCCTTCTTGACACCAGGCCATCCTCCAAAAGTCTTCGCCTCACTGTGCGTGCAGATGCACTCACACCTGCCTGCTGCCATTCCTGAGCAAGCTCTGCACTGGTGGTGCCCCGATCCCGCAGCTGAATCAACTTTAGGAGACGGTCCTGGCGCTCGCTGGACTTTATTGGGCGCCCTGACGCCTTCATCACAACAATTGAACCTCTCTCCTTGAAGTTCTTGATGATCCGATAAATGGTTGATTTAGGTGCAATCTTACCAGCAGCAATATCCTTACCTGTGAAGCCCTTTTTGTGCAAAGCAATGATGACGGCACGTGTTTCCTTTCAGGTAACCATGGTTGACAGAGGAAGAACAATGATTTCAAGCACCACCCTCCTTTTAAAGCTTCCAGTCTGTTATTCTGACTCAATCAGCATGACAGAGTGATCTCCAGCCTTGTCCTCGTCAACACTCTCACCTGTGTTAACGAGACAATCACTGACATGATGGCCTCTGGTCCTCTTGTGGCAGGGCTGAAATGCAGTGGAAATGTTTTTTGGGGATTAAGTTCATTTTCATGGCAAAGAGGGACTTTGCAATTAATTGCAATTCATCTGATCACTCTTCATGACATTCTGGAGTATATGCAAATTGCCATCATCAACACTGAGGCAGCAAACTTTGTGGAGACCAATACTTGTCATTCTCAAAACTTTTGACCACGACTGTACAATAGAGTGTCTGGTTTGAGAAACAGACGCCTCTCAAGTCCTCAACTGGCAGCTTCATTTAAATATTCTTTCAAGGACATTTCTAAGTGACCCCAGACTTTTGAACGGTAGTGTATCTACAGAAATAAGACAGATCCTGCTTGTTGCCTGTTGGAGTGTTGTTTGTTTAATAGCCTACTGATTCTGTGAGCACCAAGCCTCACGCAACACGTCGGATAAACAATTTCACACATTTGGCTGTTTTTCTTTTTTCTTTGCTAAGCTGTCATAAAAACTGTACACCTCTCTGGTGTCACTTATTATTGATGTAGTGTTTACACTATTCCAAATAGTCAGAAATAATATTTATAATAATAACCTTTTTCTTGATCTCCTTATTGTTGTTATTATTATTATTATTATTATTATTATTATAATAACAAGTAATGTCATTAACAGGTTTAGTGTATCAGCCTTGTTTAACCACCATCGAGCTGAAGGCCGAAGATCACATCCTGTTTAGTCTAAATACTGTAACTTACATAAGCCTATATTTCAATACTTATATAGGCTACTGTCATTCATTCATTTGTTCATGTGATCAAACAGCATACGAGTCATTCATGATTTGAAATGCAATCAATCATTTTAGTTTAAAAATTAAATAACAAAGCGACCTTTGAATAATTAGCGTAAACAATAAATAAACCGTTCCATTTCGGCAAATTGCATTCACTGTTTTTAGTCTTTGCTGTAATAAAGATTTAGCCTTTAATTTATTTTGTGTTTACAGTGTTCCAAACGGTCAGAAAATGTTATAGTAATCTATATCTCTGGCTCCATACCTTCTTTATCTTCATCTCCATTCCATGCATCTCCTGAGCAACCAGTGAACATTCCCCCGTTTCCTCTGCATCCATTTTGCTGTCGCGTGTTCGGAGTTTGTTATAACCAATTTATTGATGTGATCATGATGTGATTATAATGTTGGTCACATGTCCCTTAAAGAGAGCAGGGGTTGATTGTATAGGGAATGTTTTTCCTAAACAAATGAAGGATTTCAGTATCAAAACCTTTGTCAGAAATGGCTGTAATTATGTTGCAGCTTAAGCAACATGGACAGCGTGATGAACCCTGTTGATGTTCTGTGGTTCTGCAGCTGGGAGGAGAGAGAGACAACAGAGCAGAGAGGGCAGCGTGATAAACCCTGTTGATGTTCTGTGGTGCTGCAGCTTGATGTTCTGTGGTGCTGCAGCTTGATGTTCTGTGGTGCTGCAGCTTGATGTTCTTTGGTGCTGCAGCTGGGAGGAGAGGGAGACAACGGGTGCTCTTCACAGTCACTCGCTGTCTATCTCTTAACACAACGCAGCAAGTCTTAGCCCGGCCCAGTCTTAATGATTTCATCAAACAGAGCGCTTAAAGCATCAGACAAGCTCAGGTCATATAGTTGAGTTGATTAAAACACATAGGATGTGTCTACAGTGCATTCTGAAAGTATTCAGACCCCTTGACTTTTTCACATTTTGTTACGTTAGCCTTTTTCTAAAATTGATTTAAAACATTTTTTATCATAAATCTACACACAATACCCCAATTTTATTATAAATAAATAACAAATACCTTATTTACATAAGTATTCAGATCCTTTGCTCTTGATTAGATTTGATTAGGATCTCTTTTAGTCCTCATTTGGACTAATCTTCCAAGAGTCCTTAAACATTAAAATACAATTTATATAACCATCACATTTTCACATATAACATACTGTTACAAACAAACATAATACACTGACATATTGACCAGACAAAACTCTTAACAGTCTAAAAAGATAGACCTGTTTCCATTGATCATCCTTGAGATGTTTCTACAACTTGATTGAAGTCAACCTGTGGTAAATTCAATTGATTTGACATGATTTGGAAAGGCACACACCTGTCTATATAAGGTCCCACAGTTGACAGTGCATGTCAGAGTAAAAACCAAACCATGAGGTTGAAGGAATTGTCCGTAGAACTCCGAAACAGGATTGTGTCGAGGCACAGATCTGGGGAAGGGTACCAAATAACTTCTGCAGTATTGAAGGTCCCCAAGAACACAGTGGCCTCCATCATTCTTAAATGGAAGAAGTTTAGAACCACCAAGACTCTTCCTATCCTAGAGCTGGCCACCCGGCCAAACTGAGCAATCGGGGGAGAAGGGCCTTGTTCAGGGAGGTGACTCTTTGGCCTAAATGCTAAGCTTCACGTCTGGAGGAAACCTGGCACCATCCCTATGGTGAAGCCTGGTGGTGGCAGCATCGTGCTGTGGGGATGTTTTTCAGCGGCAGGGATTGGGAGACTAGTCAGGATCGAGGGAAAGATGAACGGAGCAAAGTACTGAGAGATCCTTGATGAAAATCTGCTCCAGAGCACTCAGGACCTCAGACTGGGGCGAGGGTTCACCTTCCAACAGGACAACGACCCTAAGCACACATCTTTGGAGAGACCTGAAAATAGCTGTGCAGCAACTCTCCCCATCCAACCTAACAGAGCTTGAGAGGATCTGCAGAGAAGAATGGGAGAAACTCCCCAAATACAGGTGTGCCAAGCTTGTAGCGTCATACCCAAGAAGACTCAAGGCTGTAATAGCTGTAATAGGGTCTGAACACGTATGTAAATGTGATAACCTGTTTTTGCTTTGTCATTATGGGGTATTGTGTGTAGATTCATGAGGGGAAAAACAATTGAATACATTTTAGAATAAAAAAAAAAATGTGGAAAAAGTCAAGGGGTCTGAATACTTTCCGAATGCCCTGTATATATGGAATTAAAGTAATTTTTTTGGGTCGGGACGGCCCTACACTCGCATCTTTCACAGCGAGCTAGCAAGGGACTGAGAGAGAGGGGAGGGCATAGTATAGGCAGGAACCGTGCACCAGGCCTATCTATCAGCAATCAAAAGCTGTATCTTGCAATGGAATTCTGTATCTGCAATTGTTAGCTGCAATGTCTCTGTACTTCAGTAAAGCAGGGTGTATCATCAGTGAATAAGCTGGGATATTGAGATGTCTCTGTACTTCAGTAAAGCAGGGTGTATCATCAGTGAATAAGCTGGGATATTGAGATGTCTCTGTACTTCAGTAAAGCAGGGTGTATCATCAGTGAATAAGCTGGGATATTGAGATGTCTCTGTACTTCAGTAAAGCAGGGTGTATCATCAGTGAATAAGCTGGGATATTGAGATGTCTCTGTTCTTCAGTAAAGCAGGGTGTATCATCAGTGAATAAGCTGGGATATTGAGATGTCTCTGTTCTTCAGTAAAGCAGGGTGTATCATCAGTGAATAAGCTGGGATATTGAGATGTCTCTGTTCTTCAGTAAAGCAGGGTGTATCATCAGTGAATAAGCTGGGATATTGAGATGTCTCTGTTCTTCAGTAAAGCAGGGTGTATCATCAGTGAATAAGCTGGGATATTGAGATGTCTCTGTTCTTCAGTAAAGCAGGGTGTATCATCAGTGAATAAGCTGGGATATTGAGATGTCTCTGTTCTTCAGTAAAGCAGGGTGTATCATCAGTGAATAAGCTGGGATATTGAGATGTCTCTGTTCTTCAGTAAAGCAGGGTGTATCATCAGTGAATAAGCTGGGATATTGAGATGTCTCTGTTCTTCAGTAAAGCAGGGTGTATCATCAGTGAATAAGCTGGGATATTGAGATGTCTCTGTTCTTCAGTAAAGCAGGGTGTATCATCAGTGAATAAGCTGGGATATTGAGATGTCTCTGTTCTTCAGTAAAGCAGGGTGTATCATCAGTGAATAAGCTGGGATATTGAGATGTCTCTGTACTTCAGTAAAGCAGGGTGTATCATCAGTGAATAAGCTGGGATATTGAGATGTCTCTGTTCTTCAGTAAAGCAGGGTGTATCATCAGTGAATAAGCTGGGATATTGAGATGTCTCTGTTCTTCAGTAAAGCAGGGTGTATCATCAGTGAATAAGCTGGGATATTGAGATGTCTCTGTTCTTCAGTAAAGCAGGGTGTATCATCAGTGAATAAGCTGGGATATTGAGATGTCTCTGTTCTTCAGTAAAGCAGGGTGTATCATCAGTGAATAAGCTGGGATATTGAGATGTCTCTGTTCTTCAGTAAAGCAGGGTGTATCATCAGTGAATAAGCTGGGATATTGAGATGTCTCTGTTCTTCAGTAAAGCAGGGTGTATCATCAGTGAATAAGCTGGGATATTGAGATGTCTCTGTTCTTCAGTAAAGCAGGGTGTATCATCAGTGAATAAGCTGGGATATTGAGATGTCTCTGTTCTTCAGTAAAGCAGGGTGTATCATCAGTGAATAAGCTGGGATATTGAGATGTCTCTGTTCTTCAGTAAAGCAGGGTGTATCATCAGTGAATAAGCTGGGATATTGAGATGTCTCTGTTCTTCAGTAAAGCAGGGTGTATCATCAGTGAATAAGCTGGGATATTGAGATGAGGGAGATGCTACACTTCCCTCTCACACACAGTCACATGATCTGCGTATGAGCACGGGTTTGCTTCACGATGTTCACAGCATGGTAGACAGGGCACCTTCGCAGAGATTGACCAACTATGCTGTTTTACTTTCTGCATCATGGTTAGGTATTTTATAACGTTAAGAAACAGCTATACCTGTTTTAGTTTTTTTGATAGTTGGAGAAGCAGGAAGCTTTGGTGTTAATTACCAAATTATGAGCATCAAGACTGTAGGAAATGCTTTGGTTTTGACAGTTCTTGTTGTTAAAAATGCATTGAGTTGATGAATTAAGTAAATTGTGTCTGAAGTGGATCTGTCTGTCTGTCTGTCTGTCTGTCTGTCTGTCTGTAGCACAAGAGGCTGTATGAGATCCGTAAACAGCGAGACAAGATGGTGAAGGACGGCACCTACCAGACCCCAGCTCACCACACCGGCACTCAGGCTGATGACAGGCCTTGACCCCATTTGACCTTGTTGACCACAAGGTGTGTCCCCAACTTGTGTATAATAATTGTTATTCAGATATCACTTTATTGTTCATGTCTAACCCTTTACAAGTTTGCAAATAAATATTATTGACCATGAACCTTGTGTATGAATTTCTTCTCCTTTTTTAGGTACTGTACAGTGTAGGGAGAGATGATTGGACGGTACTGTACAGTGTAGGGAGAGATGATTGGACGGTACTGTACAGTGTAGGGAGAGATGATTGGACGGTACTGTACAGTGTAGGGAGAGATGATTGGACGGTACTGTACAGTGTAGGGAGAGATGATTGGACGGTACTGTACAGTGTAGGGAGAGATGATTGGACGGTACTGTACAGTGTAGGGAGAGATGATTGGACGGTACTGTACAGTGTAGGGAGAGATGATTGGACGGTACTGTACAGTGTAGGGAGAGATGATTGGACGGTACTGTACAGTGTAGGGAGAGATGATTGGATGGTACTGTACAGTGTAGGGAGAGATGATTGGACGGTACTGTACAGTGTAGGGAGAGATGATTGGACGGTACTGTACAGTGTAGGGAGAGATGATTGGACGGTACTGTACAGTGTAGGGAGAGATGATTGGACGGTACTGTACAGTGTAGGGAGAGATGATTGGACGGTACTGTACAGTGTAGGGAGAGATGATTGGACGGTACTGTACAGTGTAGGGAGAGATGATTGGACGGTACTGTACAGTGTAGGGAGAGATGATTGGACGGTACTGTACAGTGTAGGGAGAGATGATTGGACGGTACTGTACAGTGTAGGGAGAGATGATTGGACGGTACTGTACAGTGTAGGGAGAGATGATTGGACGGTACTGTACAGTGTAGGGAGAGATGATTGGACGGTACTGTACAGTGTAGGGAGAGATGATTGGACGGTACTGTACAGTGTAGGGAGAGATGATTGGACGGTACTGTACAGTGTAGGGAGAGATGATTGGACGGTACTGTACCGTGTAGGGAGAGATGATTGGACGGTACTGTACAGTGTATTGGAAGAAAGGGACAGAGATGTGAAGGTGATTCATATTTGCTCTCAGGTTTATGTTTGTTCACTATATTTATGATCTTGGTTTTGAATGTGTTAATACTACCGATGTATATTCAGTTATTTGTAATACCATAATAACTACACAATACAAGACTATATTTTTTGTAGCGTGAATGTATTCATTATTTCTAACTGAGAAATTACTAAATTATTTCAAATGAGCCTACTGTTTTGGGACAAACATATCTACAGTTGAAGTAATACAGGACCATATAACCAGCATAATGAATCTCCTTGAAAAAACGAAACATATGAGACTTCCAGAAATGACAATCAGAAATATCTGAATGATATAGAAACTCTTATACAGTAAATCAGCCTTGCTTGGAAGTGTAGGGTTGAGGAAACCTGAAATGCACTCAACTCTAAACCCTGTGACCTAATTTTGGTAAATATCAGAGTTTATGGATTAGTTGAAGAATACTCCCAAGGGACAGCTTCTCCTGATGAAAGCTAGATATTATTGGATGCACTGCATTACCAAGTGTTTAACTAACCCTGATAAGATTACGAGGTTCTCCATGTCCCCACAAGGTGGCGCCAAGAGCCTAATGTCAAATTATATTTGAAGTAAATAGGCTTCTGTTACAATGCTTGACAAAAGTTAGTGATATCCAACATGTGTTTAGAGACAAAAAATAAATAAAGGCTTAGTTACTTGCTGATATACAGTGGAAAAGAAAGTATTATGGAGTGATTTTAGCCTCCGGCTTTTAATCACAAGGGTTATTTACAAAAATGAAGAGCAACCATAGATACCAACACTGTCACATTATAGCCTAGAAACCGTTTTGATGACGTGTGTGGAGGGAGGGGCGAGAGCAGGAGATGGATTTTTCATTAGCAACAGATTGCCTGATGTCCTGACTCCCGCCCTAGGGGGCGCCGTTGGTAAAAGGTTGCACGTCCTGTAATCCTGCTCAGCTTTCACACATTTAGCGCAAATAAATGAAGCACAATTTTCAACTGTACATTTGTTTTAACATTTAGAGGGAAATTCATGTAAGTACATGCAATAACTCATCCAGAGTAATATTCTGCAGTACAACTCATCCAGAGTAATATTCTGCAGTACAACTCATCCATAGTAATATTCTGCAGTACAACTCATCCAGAGTAATATTCTGCAGTACAACTCATCCAGAGTAATGTTCTGCAGTACAACTCATCCAGAGTAATGTTCTGCAGTACAACTCATCCAGAGTAATGTTCTGCAGTACAACTCATCCAGAGTAATGTTCTGCAGTACAACTCATCCAGAGTAATATTCTGCAGTACAACTCATCCAGAGTAATGTTCTGCAGTACAACTCATCCAGAGTAATGTTCTGCAGTACAACTCATCCAGAGTAATATTCTGCAGTACAACTCATCCAGAGTAATATTCTGCAGTACAACTCATCCATAGTAATATTCTGCAGTACAACTCATCCAGAGTAATATTCTGCAGTACAACTCATCCAGAGTAATGTTCTGCAGTACAACTCATCCAGAGTAATATTCTGCAGTACAACTCATCCAGAGTAATGTTCTGCAGTACAACTCATCCAGAGTAATATTCTGCAGTACAACTCATCCAGAGTAATATTCTGCAGTACAACTCATCCAGAGTAATGTTCTGCAGTACAACTCTTCCAGAGTAATGTTCTGCAGTACAACTCATCCAGAGTAATGTTCTGCAGTACAACTCATCCAGAGTAATGTTCTGCAGTACAACTCATCCAGAGTAATGTTCTGCAGTACAACTCATCCATAGTAATATTCTGCAGTACAACTCATCCAGCTCATCCAGAGTAATGTTCTGCAGTACAACTCATCCAGAGTAATGTTCTGCAGTACAACTCATCCAGAGTAATATTCTGCAGTACAACTCATCCAGAGTAATCTTCTGCAGTACAACTCATCCAGAGTAATGTTCTGCAGTACAACTCATCCAGAGTAATGTTCTGCAGTACAACTCATCCAGAGTAATGTTCTGCAGTACAACTCATCCAGAGTAATGTTCTGCAGTACAACTCATCCAGAGTAATGTTCTGCAGTACAACTCATCCAGAGTAATGTTCTGCAGTACAACTCATCCAGAGTAATGTTCTGCAGTACAACTCATCCAGAGTAATATTCTGCAGTACAACTCATCCAGAGTAATGTTCTGCAGTACAACTCATCCAGAGTAATATTCTGCAGTACAACTCATCCAGAGTAATGTTCTGCAGTACAACTCATCCAGAGTAATATTCTGCAGTACAACTCATCCAGAGTAATGTTCTGCAGTACAACTCATCCAGAGTAATATTCTGCAGTACAACTCATCCAGAGTAATATTCTGCAGTACAACTCATCCAGAGTAATGTTCTGCAGTACAACTCATCCAGAGTAATGTTCTGCAGTACAACTCATCCAGAGTAATGTTATGCAGTACAACTCATCCAGAGTAATGTTCTGCAGTACAACTCATCCAGAGTAATGTTCTGCAGTACAACTCATCCATAGTAATATTCTGCAGTACAACTCATCCAGAGTAATATTCTGCAGTACAACTCATCCAGAGTAATATTCTGCAGTACAACTCATCCAGAGTAATGTTCTGCAGTACAACTCATCCAGAGTAATGTTCTGCAGTACAACTCATCCAGAGTAATGTCCTGCAGTACAACTCATCCAGAGTAATATTCTGCAGTACAACTCATCCAGAGTAATGTCCTGCAGTACAACTCATCCAGAGTAATGTCCTGCAGTACAACTCATCCAGAGTAATATTCTGCAGTACAACTCATCCAGAGTAATGTTCTGCAGTACAACTCATCCAGAGTAATGTTCTGCAGTACAACTCATCCAGAGTAATGTTCTGCAGTACAACTCATCCAGAGTAATATTCTGCAGTACAACTCATCCAGAGTAATGTTCTGCAGTACAACTCATCCAGAGTAATGTTCTGCAGTACAACTCATCCAGAGTAATATTCTGCAGTACAACTCATCCAGAGTAATGTCCTGCAGTACAACTCATCCAGAGTAATATTCTGCAGTACAACTCATCCAGAGTAATGTCCTGCAGTACAACTCATCCAGAGTAATGTTCTGCAGTACAACTCATCCAGAGTAATGTTCTGCAGTACAACTCATCCAGAGTAATGTTCTGCAGTACAACTCATCCAGAGTAATGTTCTGCAGTACAACTCATCCAGAGTAATATTCTGCAGTACAACTCATCCAGAGTAATGTTCTGCAGTACAACTCATCCAGAGTAATGTTCTGCAGTACAACTCATCCAGAGTAATGTTCTGCAGTACAACTCATCCAGAGTAATGTTCTGCAGTACAACTCATCCAGAGTAATATTCTGCAGTACAACTCATCCAGAGTAATGTTCTGCAGTACAACTCATCCAGAGTAATATTCTGCAGTACAACTCATCCAGAGTAATGTTCTGCAGTACAACTCATCCAGAGTAATGTTCTGCAGTACAACTCATCCAGAGTAATGTTCTGCAGTACAACTCATCCAGAGTAATGTTCTGCAGTACAACTCATCCAGAGTAATATTCTGCAGTACAACTCATCCAGAGTAATGTTCTGCAGTACAACTCATCCAGAGTAATATTCTGCAGTACAACTTATAAAATAATATTTAGTAGAACTGTTACATTTAAATGTTACATGTTAAATCTAAATGTTACATGTTAAATCTAAATGTTAAATCTAAATGTTAAATCTAAATGTTAAATCTAAATGTTAAATCTAAATCTAAACTTATACATTTAGCTATACATCATTTACTGTATTTGGCCACGCCCCCAGTGTGTAACCGCCAGTTTTTCACATGGAGAAGGTCTCTCAAAATGTCAAGTCCTGAAGATCTGCACTAGTAATTGAAAGAGCGGTTGCAGCTGGTGTTAGGACAGCTCTTGGTGACCCAACTACACCAAGCACAGCTTCACAAAATGACACCACATCATTGGGGGGGGGGTCTTACAGTTACAGTGTGGGGGGGGGTCTTACAGTTAGTGTGGGGGGGTCTTACAGTTAGTGTGGGGGGTCTTAGTTACAGTGTGGGGGGGTCTTACAGTTACAGTGTGGGGGGGGTCTTACAGTTAGTGTGGGGGGGTCTTACAGTTACAGTGTGGGGGGGGTCTTACAGTTAGTGTGGGGGGGTCTTACAGTTACAGTGTGGGGGGGTCTTACAGTTACAGTGTGGGGGGGGTCTTACAGTTAGTGTGGGGGGGGTCTTACAGTTAGTGTGGGGGGGTCTTACAGTTAGTGGGGGGGGGTCTTACAGTTAGTGTGGGGGGGGTCTTACAGTTACAGTGTGGGGGGGTCTTACAGTTAGTGTGGGGTGTCTTAGCAGAGTGTTCAGTTATGTCATTTTTCACTCTATTTAGCTACCGGCAGCGTCAAGTTCAACGTCAAGTTCGAGCTCAGCGACCACTCACTATGATCGGTAAGTTCTTAAATAATTGACGGTTACCCAGATATGCTCAGTGTTTGAACGTGCAGTCACCTGTAGTTAACACGGCTATATTGGAGCACAGTGTAACTGTAATCATTCATGACCCAATAGTAAACCATTGAAAATGCTATTGTCAGTCATTTTAGGTTAAACGTTAACCATGGTGAGATGCACGAGAGAGAGTCTGTCAAGAGTCTTATCAGCACAGTTGAAGTCTCTCAGCAGCATAGTTTTCAATTATGTATGTGATATTCACTGTGTTATCTACCGACCACTCACTGAGATCGGTAAGTTCTAGATGTGCTCACAGTGTTTGAAAGCTCAATCAGCTGTTGTTAATACTGCTATATTGGAGCACAGTGTAGCTGTAATCACAACCCAATAGTCAGTCGGTTTCAGTAGGACAATGTTTAAAGTTAACCATTGGAACTAAATTGTTTCTAGAGAAAAAGCGAATATCCTCAAGTCAAACCTGTATTGTGTTGTGAGTCCACTTTGTATTAAGATTCATGTAACCTTGTAAATCAAATCTTTAAATGTGGTTATCCTTCTAGGATGGTGGTGATGGAGGATGGTGGTGATGGAGGATGGTGGTGATGGAGGATGGTGGTGATGGAGGATGGTGGTGATGTAGGATGGTGGTGATGGAGGATGGAGGTGATGGAGGATGGTGGTGATGGAGGATGGTGGTGATGGAGGATGGTGGTGATGGATGCCAGAACTATGTTTCTAAAGAAGACATTGAAAGTTTGCTGTCATTAAAGACCACACTGACAGAAGTTGCTTCCATCCTCTGCATTTCTAGACCAACCCTGTACAAATTCATGAGGGAGTACAATATCTCAACAACAAGGTTTGCACAATTTAGTGATGAGGAATTGGATTCTGCAGTAGCTGAGATCAAAGCAGAACCTCCTCATGTGGGAGAGGTGATGCTTAATGGACATTTGCGTTCCAGGGGCATTGTGGTGCAGAGAAAGCGGTTAAGAGAGTCGATCAGAAGGGTTGATTCTGCCGGTGTTGAATCCAGGAGGAGAACAACAATAACTCTGTGTGTTTATTCTGTGCCGTGTCCAAATGTCATCTGGCATGTAGATGGTAATCATGAACTGATAAGATGTAAAATAGTTGTACATGGTGCCATGGATGGATACAGTAGGATGATCATGGATGGATACAGTAGGATGATCATGGATGGATACAGTAGGATGATCATGGATGGATACAGTAGGATGATCATGGATGGATACAGTAGGATGATCATGGATGGATACAGTAGGATGATCATGGATGGATACAGTAGGATGATCATGGATGGATACAGTAGGATGATCATGGATGGATACAGTAGGATGATCATGGATGGATACAGTAGGATGATCATGGATGGATACAGTAGGATGACCATGGATGGATACAGTAGGATGATCATGTTTCTCCAGTGCTCTAATAACTGTTGGGCTCAAACTGTTAAGCAGCTTTTCAGTACAGCAATAAACAGGTTGGCAGACCTCTGCATATTAGAACTGACCATGGGGGAGAGAATGTTCTGATTAGGGAGGATATGTGGGAAAGCAGAGGTGAAGACTCAGTCTTAACAGGAAGCTCTGTACATAACCAACGCATTGAACCTTTTAACCGGGACATAAAGATGTATTGTAGTCATGTTTATGCACCCATTTCTATTGAACTGGAGTCAATGAGACAGACATATTGTCTCTTCATTGTGTTTATATCCCCAGAACTAACTAGCTGAATTCAAAGCTGCATTTAACAGTCATTCAATGTCCTCAGAGGGAAACCGAACTCCTCTGCAGCTTTATGCATTGGACAGCCATCTCCTTCCTATACCTTCGCAACCCAGACAGGTCCTTCAGCACCAGCTCTTGTGATTGGAGGTGATTTATTTTGCCCATTAAATAGAAGGGATTTACTGGATCTTTCCCTTACAATAAACCCTCTTGAAAACGACCATAATGGAAAAACATTATTTCAAGGAGTGCAGCAATTTGTTTTCAACAAAATTGTAAACCTGTAATTCCCTTCGGTGTAATTGAATGTTTGCTACAGCTTTTGAAATCGAGCTAAACAGCTCATGAAGACCTGGGTGAACCAGCATATAGATAGATAGATAGATAGATAGATAGATAGATAGATAGATAGATAGATAGATAGATAGATAGATAGATAGATAGATAGATAGATACAAGCAGCTACAACATATTGTACATATTAGTAATAGTTCAAGCACAGCCACTGGTAGATAAAGTCAAATTAATTCAAATGAAAGCAATGCAGCTTCATTTAAAGAAACCAAATAGCTTTCATTTTATAATGGGAATGTTCCCAGTTTGATTCCCGGCTGTCCAGATGTCGTTGTGTCCTTGGGCAAGGCACTTCGCCCTGAGTTGACCCTGTACTTTATGTCAGTCGCTCTGAATAACAGCGTCTGCTAAAATGCCCAAAATGTAAAGCTGGGTTTGACATTGGTATTTGATGATGTAAATAAAATAATGTTCTAATACCAGAATTGTATTTTAGAATGATTATTCAAGGATAAGGTGTTGGAGAAACAGCTGCTGGATATGAGGCTCCGCGTGAAAAACCACGGTTACACACTGGGGGCGTGGCCAAATACTGTAAATGCTGTATAGCTAAATGAATAAGTTTAGATTTAGATTTAACATTTAGATTTAACAGTTCTACAAAATATTATTTGATAAGTTTATAACATTTAGATTAACATTTAGATTTAACATTTAGATTGAACTAAATCCCCCTTCCCGCCAGAGTCTGGTGATTGCATTGTATCTAGGATCTGGGACAAGGTGAAAAGGCAACAGTATGGTCTACGCTAGTTATCACAAGGTTTTAATAAAGTGTTTGGCTAGTTATCACAAGGTTTTAATAAAGTGTTTGGCTAGTCATCACAAGGTTTTAATAAAGTGTTTGGCTAGTCATCACAAGGTTTTAATAAAGTGTTGGCTAGTCATCACAAGGTTTTAATAAAGTGTTTGGCTAGTCATCACAAGGTTTTAATAAAGTGTTTGGCTAGTCATCACAAGGTTTTAATAAAGTGTTTGGCTAGTCATCACAAGGTTTTAATAAAGTGTTTGGCTAGTCATCACAAGGTTTTAATAAAGTTTTTGGCTAGTCATCACAAGGTTTTAATAAAGTGTTGGCTAGTCATCACAAGGTTTTAATAAAGTGTTTGGCTAGTCATCACAAGGTTTTAATAAAGTGTTTGGCTAGTCATCACAAGGTTTTAATAAAGTGTTTGGCTAGTCATCACAAGGTTTTAATAAAGTGTTTGGCTAGTCATCACAAGGTTTTAATAAAGTGTTTGGCTAGTCATCACAAGGTTTTAATAAAGTGTTTGGCTAGTCATCACAAGGTTTTAATAAAGTGTTTGGCTAGTCATCACAAGGTTTTAATAAAGTGTTTGGCTAGTCATCACAAGGTTTTAATAAAGTGTTTGGCTAGTCATCACAAGGTTTTAATAAAGTGTTTGGCTAGTCATCACAAGGTTTTAATAAAGTGTTTGGCTAGTCATCACAAGGTTTTAATAAAGTGTTTGGCTAGTCATCACAAGGTTTTAATAAAGTGTTTGGCTAGTCATCACAAGGTTTTAATAAAGTGTTGTGCTGCTCTATTGACATGCAGTTGACCTGATTTTATTGTCAATTACTGACATGCGTTCTTCCCTTATTTTGATTAACAAAGGGAATTTGTTTTATGTCAGTAAAGTTAATCAGTGTAATGTTTCCTATTACAGCCCAAAGTTCTGCTACCTTTTATCCTCTGAAAAAAGTCTTCGGTTTAGGTTGCAAAATTGCACATCTTTTCATTTGGCCAGTCACACAGAAATGGATTTAGGCTTTGTTTGATTAGAACACCAGCAGCGATCCTCGTTAATCCTGGACTGTCGGACAGCATTCCGTCCTGCTCTCTGACTGCTCAGGGGAGGGAGAGAGAGAGAGAGAGAGGGGGAGGGAGGGGGAGAGGGTCCGTGTATATCGTGGCCAATGGTTATCCAGGGAGGACCATTCTTGCAAGCTATTCTCCCGACCCGACAAGCTGGCGTGACCTGTAGGACTGGGAGGGTGCTACACAACTCAGAAAATATTGAGTTACATAAATACATATTGGAGATGGGGGAGGAAGGGTCAGATAAAACAGGGATGATATATCAAAGGATTAAGGATTAATATGATCACATGCAAAGACAAAGCAAGACCCGTTGTGAAAGGAGTAGTTTAGCACAGCTATGCATCAACAATTATACCAAAAGAAAACGCGTCTTTCTTTCAAAAATGTGCGTGCGTCGTGCCAGTTGGCCGTGCACGAGCCCCGGATGACGCTGGAAATTAGAACGCACTTAACATCTCCAAGACCTATGGGTTCAACTTTAAACCCGTCAAATAGCCTAGATATTGATGAGGTCCGTAGAGCGAAAGTGGGCGAGAGTGAGGGATAGAGAGTGAGGGATAGAGAGTGAGGGATAGAGAGTGAGGTGGGGGTTGTAGAGACAGGAAAGGACGGGAGAAAATGAGGGAGCGGGAAGGAGGGGAATAGACAGCCATTACCGAATCACAGTCGTGGTATTCATCGCTTCCTTGTCCCGGGTCGGTACAAATGGCTGAGTAGCAGTCCTGATCAGACCGTCTGGATCTTAACGTGCGTCCGAAAGAGGGGAGACGGTTGTCGTGAGGAGGGCGACTCGAAGAGCCACAGCATCCCTGTCTCTAACCCTGTGGGATACTCGGACTCGGGGACCGCTATTCTCCGGTAAGGAACACACCATGTGTAATCTGAATTATAGTGTAATCTGAATCATATTGACAGACGTCTCAGATTGTGAAACACACATGATATGATATGGTACATGTATTATGGTTGATTTTCAGTTGCATTTTTATTACCAATGTGATTAAACTATTCCCATAGCCCAATGTCCTATATATGTTCTTAATTGCATAGTAAAAGTTGATATTTATATAATTCATAAAACGATTGGTGTAATTAATTAATTAGGATCTAAATACTAATGTATAGGGAGTTTTTATTCTTTTGGTCAGATAAGCTTATCAAAATCGATTTTTATCCATGCTTGCTCCTGGTTTAGATGCTTTATCCATGCTTGAAAAGGAGAAATGAGACGGGGTTGGAAGGGTTTTGTAGGTCGAACAGCCTAACAATGTTATTTTACGAATGAGAGACACACAACGCATTTAGTTAACACCGGCATCACACATGGGTTGGATGTTATTAGCCCGTTATGCAGGCAGTGTGGACAAAGAGCTCCAGTATGCTTCTTGTCTTCGCTCCTCACGACATTTCGAAATAGGATCGATCAATGCTCACTCATGCATACCGTTTCCGCTTCATATTAAAGCCCTTGTCTCTCTTTTCCTCATAACGAACATCAACTCGTCTACAGAACACATTCCTATGACTATGGTCAAATTATTGTAATTTCAATAAATCCACAGCCTTGTGCAAGAGGTGTTTATTCAAGCTATTGTGTAATTCATGTTCCATTTCTGAATAGAAGGTGTCCCCGAATACGATAATGTTATTGATCGGCCATTCATTATGTGTAATAATACCATGGGGACCGTGCACTCATAAAATACGTCCCTAGAGTGGCATCAATGAATGTTCTACAGTCTGTTTTTAAACAAGTCGTCTATGTTCAGCCTTCTTCACGCTAAAAGGCTGTCTGGAAAATACAAAATCTGTGCTAGAGGTGAAGGCAAGATACAGGAGTCACCCGTCGATTCACCAACCAGATGGCCGTATGTATTTCTCTGTCAGCTAACATTCGGCCAGTTTGTCAATCTAGCCCACACTAGTTGAGGTAAACAGTCAAGTAGTCATCAATATCCCATTTTAATCTATAGGCATATTTTCTCCTATTTCACTGTGATACCTCTTACTCGTTGCCAAAGATTATGGCTACTACTCTCACGCCCTTTTCAGCTGCAGAGCCCACGGACCCCCCCCCCCTTTTCACATTAAATATTCAACATTCGGGAACCACGTCATGAAACCATATGGAATAACATTTCACTGAGGAAGGACCATCAACTGTTCTGTGTTGGCTTTGCAGTAAAACAAAAAAGTGTGCCAACTAGAAGTCTGTCTCAATTAGCAATCTACAGTGGCAAGAAAAAGTATGTCAACCCTTTAAAATTACCTGGATTTCTGTATAAATTGGTCATAACATTTTATCTGAACTTCATCTAAGTCACAACAATAGACAAACAGTCATCTTAAACTAATAACACAAACAATTATACGTTTTCATGTCTTTATTGAACACACCGTGTAAACATTTACAGTGTTGGGTGGGAAAAGTACGTGACCCTTGGATTTAATAACTGGTTGACCCTCCTTTGGCAGCAATAACCTCAACCAGACGTTTTCTGTAGTTGTGGATCAGACCTGCAAAACGGTCAGGAGATTCTGGACCATTCCTCTTTACAAAACTGTTTCAGTTCAGCAATATTCTTGGAATGTCTGGTGTGAACCGCACGTTTGAAGCCATTCTGTTGTTGATTTACTTCTGTGTTTTGGGTCGTTGTCCTGTTGCGTCACCCAACTTCTGTTGAGGTTTAATTGGCGGACAGATAGCCTTACATTCTCCTGCAAAATGTCTTGATAAACTAGAATAAGCCCCAAACCATGATGTTCCCTCCACCATACTTTACAGTTGGGATGAGGTTTTGATGTTGGTGTTCTGTGTCTTTTTTTCTCCACAGTGTTGTGTGTTCCTTCCTTCCAAACAACTCAACTTTATTTTAATCTGTCCACAGAATATTTAGCCAGTAGAGCTGTGGAACATCCAGGTGCTCTTTTACGAACTTCAGACATGCAGCAATGTTTTCTTGACAGCAGCGGCTTCTTCCGTGGTGTCCTCCCATGAACACCATTCTTGTTTAGTGTTTTACGTATCGTAGACTCGTCAACAGAGATGTTAGCATGTTCCAGAGATTTCTGTAAGTCTTTAGCTGACACTAGGATTCTTCTTAACCTCATTGAGCATTCTGCACTGTGCTCTTGCAGTCATCTTTGCAGGACGGTCACTCCTAGGGAGAGTAGCAACAGTGCTGAACTTTCTCCATTTATAGACAATTTGTCTTACCGTGGACTGATGAACGTCTTCTGAGATCTCATTTGTTCGAGGCACGGTTCACATCAGGCAATGCATCTTGTGAACATCAAACTCAAACGTTGTGTGTTTTTTATAGGGCAGGGCATCTCTAACCAACATCTCCAATCTCGTCTCATTGATTGGACTCCAGGTTAGCAGACTCCTGACTCCAATTAGCTTTTGGGGTCATTATCTCAGGGCAGTGGTCACCAACCTTTTCTAAGTCAAGATCACTTTCTGAGTCAAAATGCAAAACAATGTATTTTTTAACATGACTTAAAACACGTAAGCCTATGCAACAAAAGCAGTACTGTAGCAATGAGGTTTGTTCAGTAAGCTATAGATCCAATACATTATCACCTCATATTGGCTTTGCTTGAATTGCCCTGCCAATGCATTGTTGTTTGGGCCATTTAAAAAAATATATATTTCAAAATGTGAGGTTGGCTTTACTGGTAATAGATCCGTTGTTGTATTATTTGCAAGGCACAGCTAAGTGAGCATTTATTTAAATAATTTGCTATTTATTTGTATTTTACTGGGCATTATTTCTGCCTCATGCATAAATTCATGTTGTTACTCCTATGAACAGAGAAAGTGAAATATTCCTTGATATTAAAAAAGACCCAAGCTGCTAATAATAACAACACAAGCCTATAGATACACTGTCCTACTCATTCATTACTGCTGCAGTGCTTCTTGTAGCGCTGAGTGGAAACAGGAAGAACACGCATTTTATGGCTTATCAAAGTGTTGAATACAAAGTGTTGACAGTGCTGAGTAAGAACTTCAACATGAACTCACTCATACAATCAGCAGCTCTTTGCTGTATTCGTTGACAGTCTCTCTCTAGTCATGGTTTTAAACGTTTTGAAATCTCACTGTATCAACTTTGCTGTAGCTTTCTTTTATGCCTGTAACGTTACTGAAGACACGGTAATCTGAGCCATCTGATTGGCCAGCGGTGGCCTATAGTGCATTTTCTATCTGTTGGTCTGTCTGCCAATCTACCTGTCTGTGTGCCTGCCTGTCTGTCTACAAGATTGCATCTGGCCATTTGTCTCTGAATTGACTCGTTTATCCCACAGCTCTTTAATATGCCCTGTGTGTCTTGTCATGACGGGCAGAGACACCAGAGAGACACCATCATTATAGTCTGTTGAGCTACACCAGAGAGACACCAGAGAGACACCATCATTATAGTCTGTTGAGCTACACCAGAGAGACACCAGAGAGACACCAGAGAGACACCATCATTATAGTCTGTTGAGCTACACCAGAGAGACACCAGAGAGACACCAGAGAGACACCATCATTATAGTCTGTTGAGCTACACCAGAGAGACACCAGAGAGACACCATCATTATAGTCTGTTGAGCTACACCAGAGAGACACCAGAGAGACACCAGAGAGACACCAGAGAGACACCATCATTATAGTCTGTTGAGCTACACCAGAGAGACACCAGAGAGACACCATCATTATAGTCTGTTGAGCTACACCAAAGAGAGACACCAGAGAGACACCAGAGAGACACCAGAGAGACACCATCATTATAGTCTGTTGAGCTACACCAGAGAGACACCAGAGAGACACCAGAGAGACACCATCATTATAGTCATTATATGCTCAGTGCAGGTTGATGTTTATTGACATGAGTCTTGTCCTGGAGGCAGAACTGAGTGATTTTCACTTAGATAGGCCAGCTGCAAAGTCAATATGGGCAAAGTTATAAAAACACAAATTTGCTTTAAGGTTAGGCATTAGTTTTTACAGTGTGTTTAAGGTTAAGGTTAGGGTTGGCAGTGTGTTTAAGGTTAGGGTTGGCAGTGTGTTTAAGGTTAGTGTTGGCAGTGTGTTTAAGGTTAGGGTTGGCAGTGTGTTTAAGGTTAGGGTTGGCAGTGTGTTTAAGGTTAGGGTTGGCAGTGTGTTTAAGGTTAGGGTTGGCAGTGTGTTTAAGGTTAGGGTTGGCAGTGTGTTTAAGGTTAGGGTTGGCAGTGTGTTTAAGGTTAGGGTTGGCAGTGTGTTTAAGGTTAGGGTTGGCAGTGTGTTTAAGGTTAGGGTTGGCAGTGTGTTTAAGGTAGGGTGTCTAGATCTCCAGTCGGTTAGTCGGTCCAAACTACGGACCAGGAAGGAACAGTGTTTGGAATCACTCAGTCTCGGCTGTGGATGGGAACACCCTATATCCATGGCCATGCAAATCCGGAGGCCAAGTTATAAATTAACCCAGTCAACTGTTCTGCGTCCATACACAGTCCAACTCCAACAACTGTTGTCAGGGGAGAGAGAGTGAAGAGGACAGAGAGAGAGAGAGAGAGAGAGAGAGAAAGGAGGGGTCTGTATTCAAAAGTAAATTATATAATTGTGAATCGTTTTTCAGATTTTTCAGGTTTTTCTTTCAAAAGCTGTCTTTTTCTTTCTCGTGATGCCACAGGAAGGCATAATTACCTTTGAACCCCCCATTCTGTCTCTTTTTATAAACCACTGGCTCCGGTCGCCTCAGAACCAACACTGTCAGGCAGCAGCAGGGAAACGGAGTGATCCAACTGCATGCTGAGGACGCTGGGAAGGGTTAACCCTTTCCTGGTACCTCGACATGCTGGAGGAAGTGGGGCAGGCGTTCTGCCCAGGGCTAGACTAGCACAGGGAAATTCACCACAGTTACCACACATGGAAATAGTAGCGAGCTTGTTTGACTTACTACTCACATCTCAATGAAATATTTCCACTACCTAACCACAGCTGTAGTAGTGAGACAGTTTGTATAATTACGGATGGAAGTTGATTACGGATGGAAGCTGATTACGGATGGAAGCCCAATACTTATTTTTTAAAAACCTTTCCTTATTTAGATAGATGGAAAACCATGGTGGACCCTCAGACGTAAAACTGCAAAGGAATTGTACGAAAAATAGCTGGACAAAACCAGAATCAAATGAAGTCAGTAATTTAGCATATAATGGGCTAGACTGTTCCAGGGTCAGACTTTAGACAGTAGAACCCATTAAAAGTCCCCAGACACCACTGAGCTTAGGTCAGTGGTATTGATCTCCAATATGATGGACAGAGCCGTAGTCCATGCTCCCGTGGGTCCCATCCACATCCAGCTAATCACAGAAGAACTCTGTGCTCCTCAGCTCCTCTCCCTCAGGTAGAGTCCAGTATTGACCAGGACCCAGACTGTATTAATAGAACCTGGAGCGAGGGTATTCCATCAACCTGTCCCTTGGTCTTTCCACATAATTACCTCAGTGACTCAGCAGCGATGTCTGTTCAACCATCATCACCAAGACCCACCTGTCAATCATCTATTATGAATGTAGAGTAACAGAAGTCATACAGCTCTGAAGTCTTCATCTATTATGAATGTAGAGTAACAGAAGTCATACAGCTCTGAAGTCTTCATCTATTATGAATGTAGAGTAACAGAAGTCATACAGCTCTGAAGTCTTCATCTATTATGAATGTAGAGTAACAGAAGTCATACAGCTCTGAAGTCTTCATCTATTATGAATGTAGAGTAACAGAAGTCATACAGCTCTGAAGTCTTCATCTATTATGAATGTAGAGTAACAGAAGTCATACAGCTCTGAAGTCTTCATCTATTATGAATGTAGAGTAACAGAAGTCATACAGCTCTGAAGTCTTCATCTATTATGAATGTAGAGTAACAGAAGTCATACAGCTCTGAAGTCTTCATCTATTATGAATGTAGAGTAACAGAAGTCATACAGCTCTGAAGTCTTCATCTATTATGAATGTAGAGTAACAGAAGTCATACAGCTCTGAAGTCTTCATCTATTATGAATGTAGAGTAACAGAAGTCATACAGCTCTGAAGTCTTCATCTATTATGAATGTAGAGTAACAGAAGTCATACAGCTCTGAAGTCTTCATCTATTATGAATGTAGAGTAACAGAAGTCATACAGCTCTGAAGTCTTCATCTATTATGAATGTAGAGTAACAGAAGTCATACAGCTCTGAAGTCTGTATCTATTATGAATGTAGAGTAACATAAGTCATACAGCTCTGAAGTCTTCATCTATTATGAATGTAGAGTAACAGAAGTCATACAGCTCTGAAGTCTTCATCTATTATGAATGTAGAGTAACAGAAGTCATACAGCTCTGAAGTCTGTATCTATTATGAATGTAGAGTAACAGAAGTCATACAGCTCTGAAGTCTTCATCTATTATGAATGTAGAGTAACAGAAGTCATACAGCTCTGAAGTCTTCATCTATTATGAATGTAGAGTAACAGAAGTCATACAGCTCTGAAGTCTTCATCTATTATGAATGTAGAGTAACAGAAGTCATACAGCTCTGAAGTCTGTATCTATTATGAATGTAGAGTAACAGAAGTCATACAGCTCTGAAGTCTTCATCTATTATGAATGTAGAGTAACAGAAGTCATACAGCTCTGGAGTCTTCATCTATTATGAATGCAGAGTAACAGAAGTCATACAGCTCTGAAGTCTTCATCTATTATGAATGTAGAGTAACAGAAGTCATACAGCTCTGAAGTCTTCATCTATTATGAATGCAGAGTAACAGAAGTCATACAGCTCTGAAGTCTTCATATATTATGAATGTAGAGTAACAGAAGTCATACAGCTCTGAAGTCTTCATCTATTATGAATGTAGAGTAACAGAAGTCATACAGCTCTGAAGTCTTCATATATTATGAATGTAGAGTAACAGAAGTCATACTGCTCTGAAGTCTGTATCTATTATGAATGTAGAGTAACAGAAGTCATACAGCTCTGAAGTCTTCATCTATTATGAATGTAGAGTAACAGAAGTCATACAGCTCTGAAGTCTTCATCTATTATGAATGTAGAGTAACAGAAGTCATACAGCTCTGAAGTCGTCATCTATTATGAATGTAGAGTAACAGAAGTCATACAGCTCTGAAGTCTTCATCTATTATGAATGCAGAGTAACAGAAGTCATACAGCTCTGAAGTCTTCATCTATTATGAATGTAGAGTAACAGAAGTCATACAGCTCTGAAGTCTTCATCTATTATGAATGCAGAGTAACAGAAGTCATACTGCTCTGAAGTCTTCATCTATTATGAATGTAGAGTAACAGAAGTCATACAGCTCTGAAGTCTTCATCTATTATGAATGTAGAGTAACAGAAGTCATACAGCTCTGAAGTCTGTATCTATTATGAATGTAGAGTAACAGAAGTCATACAGCTCTGAAGTCTTCATCTATTATGAATGTAGAGTAACAGAAGTCATACAGCTCTGAAGTCTTCATCTATTATGAATGCAGAGTAACAGAAGTCATACTGCTCTGAAGTCTGTATCTATTATGAATGTAGAGTAACAGAAGTCATACAGCTCTGAAGTCTTCATCTATTATGAATGTAGAGTAACAGAAGTCATACAGCTCTGGAGTCTTCATCTATTATGAATGCAGAGTAACAGAAGTCATACTGCTCTGAAGTCTTCATCTATTATGAATGTAGAGTAACAGAAGTCATACAGCTCTGAAGTCTTCATCTATTATGAATGCAGAGTAACAGAAGTCATACAGCTCTGAAGTCTTCATCTATTATGAATGCAGAGTAACAGAAGTCATACTGCTCTGAAGTCTGTATCTATTATGAATGTAGAGTAACAGAAGTCATACAGCTCTGAAGTCTTCATCTATTATGAATGTAGAGTAACAGAAGTCATACAGCTCTGGAGTCTTCATCTATTATGAATGCAGAGTAACAGAAGTCATACTGCTCTGAAGTCTTCATCTATTATGAATGTAGAGTAACAGAAGTCATACAGCTCTGAAGTCTTCATCTATTATGAATGCAGAGTAACAGAAGTCATACAGCTCTGAAGTCTTCATATATTATGAATGTAGAGTAACAGAAGTCATACAGCTCTGAAGTCTTCATCTATTATGAATGTAGAGTAACAGAAGTCATACAGCTCTGAAGTCTTCATATATTATGAATGTAGAGTAACAGAAGTCATACTGCTCTGAAGTCTGTATCTATTATGAATGTAGAGTAACAGAAGTCATACAGCTCTGAAGTCTTCATCTATTATGAATGTAGAGTAACAGAAGTCATACAGCTCTGAAGTCTTCATCTATTATGAATGTAGAGTAACAGAAGTCATACAGCTCTGAAGTCTTCATCTATTATGAATGTAGAGTAACAGAAGTCATACAGCTCTGAAGTCTTCATCTATTATGAATGCAGAGTAACAGAAGTCATACAGCTCTGAAGTCTTCATCTATTATGAATGTAGAGTAACAGAAGTCATACAGCTCTGAAGTCTTCATCTATTATGAATGCAGAGTAACAGAAGTCATACTGCTCTGAAGTCTTCATCTATTATGAATGTAGAGTAACAGAAGTCATACAGCTCTGAAGTCTTCATCTATTATGAATGTAGAGTAACAGAAGTCATACAGCTCTGAAGTCTGTATCTATTATGAATGTAGAGTAACAGAAGTCATACAGCTCTGAAGTCTTCATCTATTATGAATGTAGAGTAACAGAAGTCATACAGCTCTGAAGTCTTCATCTATTATGAATGCAGAGTAACAGAAGTCATACTGCTCTGAAGTCTTCATCTATTATGAATGTAGAGTAACAGAAGTCATACAGCTCTGAAGTCTACATCTATTATGAATGCAGAGTAACAGAAGTCATACAGCTCTGAAGTCTTCATATATTATGAATGTAGAGTAACAGAAGTCATACAGCTCTGAAGTCTTCATCTATTATGAATGTAGAGTAACAGAAGTCATACAGCTCTGAAGTCTTCATATATTATGAATGTAGAGTAACAGAAGTCATACTGCTCTGAAGTCTGTATCTATTATGAATGTAGAGTAACAGAAGTCATACAGCTCTGAAGTCTTCATCTATTATGAATGTAGAGTAACAGAAGTCATACAGCTCTGAAGTCTTCATCTATTATGAATGTAGAGTAACAGAAGTCATACAGCTCTGAAGTCTTCATCTATTATGAATGTAGAGTAACAGAAGTCATACAGCTCTGAAGTCTTCATCTATTATGAATGCAGAGTAACAGAAGTCATACTGCTCTGAAGTCTTCATCTATTATGAATGTAGAGTAACAGAAGTCATACAGCTCTGAAGTCTTCATCTATTATGAATGTAGAGTAACAGAAGTCATACAGCTCTGAAGTCTGTATCTATTATGAATGTAGAGTAACAGAAGTCATACAGCTCTGAAGTCTTCATCTATTATGAATGTAGAGTAACAGAAGTCATACAGCTCTGAAGTCTTCATCTATTATGAATGCAGAGTAACAGAAGTCATACTGCTCTGAAGTCTTCATCTATTATGAATGTAGAGTAACAGAAGTCATACAGCTCTGAAGTCTTCATCTATTATGAATGCAGAGTAACAGAAGTCATACAGCTCTGAAGTCTTCATATATTATGAATGTAGAGTAACAGAAGTCATACTGCTCTGAAGTCTGTATCTATTATGAATGTAGAGTAACAGAAGTCATACAGCTCTGAAGTCTTCATCTATTATGAATGTAGAGTAACAGAAGTCATACTGCTCTGAAGTCTTCATCTATTATGAATGTAGAGTAACAGAAGTCATACAGCTCTGAAGTCTTCATCTATTATGAATGTAGAGTAACAGAAGTCATACAGCTCTGAAGTCTTCATCTATTATGAATGTAGAGTAACATAAGTCATACAGCTCTGAAGTCTTCATCTATTATGAATGTAGAGTAACAGAAGTCATACAGCTCTGAAGTCTTCATATATTATGAATGTAGAGTAACAGAAGTCATACAGCTCTGAAGTCTTCATCTATTATGAATGCAGAGTAACAGAAGTCATACAGCTCTGAAGTCTTCATCTATTATGAATGTAGAGTAACAGAAGTCATACAGCTCTGAAGTCTTCATCTATTATGAATGTAGAGTAACAGAAGTCATACAGCTCTGAAGTCTTCATATATTATGAATGTAGAGTAACAGAAGTCATACAGCTCTGAAGTCTTCATCTATTATGAATGTAGAGTAACAGAAGTCATACAGCTCTGAAGTCTTCATCTATTATGAATGTAGAGTAACAGAAGTCATACAGCTCTGAAGTCTTCATCTATTATGAATGTAGAGTAACAGAAGTCATACAGCTCTGAAGTCTTCATCTATTATGAATGTAGAGTAACAGAAGTCACACAGCTCTGAAGTCTTCATCTATTATGAATGTAGAGTAACAGAAGTCATACAGCTCTGAAGTCTTCATCTATTATGAATGTAGAGTAACAGAAGTCATACAGCTCTGAAGTCTTCATCTATTATGAATGTAGAGTAACAGAAGTCATACAGCTCTGAAGTCTGTATCTATTATGAATGTAGAGTAACAGAAGTCATACAGCTCTGAAGTCTTCATCTATTATGAATGTAGAGTAACAGAAGTCATACAGCTCTGAAGTCTTCATCTATTATGAATGTAGAGTAACAGAAGTCATACAGCTCTGAAGTCTTCATCTATTATGAATGTAGAGTAACAGAAGTCATACAGCTCTGAAGTCTTCATCTATTATGAATGTAGAGTAACATAAGTCATACAGCTCTGAAGTCTTCATCTATTATGAATGTAGAGTAACATAAGTCATACAGCTCTGAAGTCTTCATCTATTATGAATGTAGAGTAACAGAAGTCATACAGCTCTGAAGTCTTCATCTATTATGAATGTAGAGTAACAGAAGTCATACAGCTCTGAAGTCTTCATCTATTATGAATGTAGAGTAACATAAGTCATACAGCTCTGAAGTCTTCATCTATTATGAATGTAGAGTAACAGAAGTCATACAGCTCTGAAGTCTTCATCTATTATGAATGTAGAGTAACAGAAGTCATACAGCTCTGAAGTCTTCATCTATTATGAATGTAGAGTAACAGAAGTCATACAGCTCTGAAGTCTTCATCTATTATGAATGTAGAGTAACAGAAGTCATACAGCTCTGAAGTCTTCATCTATTATGAATGTAGAGTAACAGAAGTCATACAGCTCTGAAGGCTTCATCTATTATGAATGTAGAGTAACAGAAGTCATACAGCTCTGAAGTCTTCATCTATTATGAATGTAGAGTAACAGAAGTCATACAGCTCTGAAGTCTTCATCTATTATGAATGTAGAGTAACAGAAGTCATACAGCTCTGAAGTCTTCATCTATTATGAATGTAGAGTAACAGAAGTCATACAGCTCTGAAGTCTTCATCTATTATGAATGTAGAGTAACAGAAGTCATACTGCTCTGAAGTCTTCATCTATTATGAATGTAGAGTAACAGAAGTCATACAGCTCTGAAGTCTTCATCTATTATGAATGTAGAGTAACAGAAGTCATACTGCTCTTAAATCTTCATTGTCGCCAAAGTTTCTTGAAAGTTGCTCGATTGATCTGATTTCGTCCTTCTCCTTCATTGACTATTGATTTAAGTAGGGTGTGGTTTCACAACAGAGCTCCAGTGACATTGTGATGTCTAGCCATCCTCTTTGCCTTTATGTCAATCATCCCATCTTGAAAGTTGAGTAATGGTCTTCTGTCATATAATTTAGAACTCGTCAAACTTGTTGAGCGTCATTGAGACCTGGCAGTTCTGTTAATCTAGTTCTTCCTCCATCCTCCTCCCTATCGTCATCACCATCGTGTTGTAACCATGGTGACTTACACAAATTACAAGAAGCCTTGCATTATTCGTGAGCTATGCCAGATTACACAGTGGATGATGATTATGCCAGATTACACAGTGGATGATGATTATGCCAGATTACACAGTGGATGATGATTATGCCAGATTACACAGTGGATGATGATTATGCCAGATTACACAGTGGATGATGATTATGCCAGATTACACAGTGGATGATGATTATGCCAGATTACACAGTGGATGATGAATTACACAGCATTGCCTTTCTCTCTTTATTAGACCTTATTTCACCCCCACACTCCTCTTTTACTCCAGTCCCTCTCTTCTTCCAGCCTTCTGTGTGATGGAGTCCTCGGACGAGGAGACACTGAGCGAGCGCTCTTGCGTTAGCGAGAGGAGTGAGCGCTCAGGGGGCTCCCTGTCCCCCTGCCCGTCCGGACCCCAGGGCCCCCCTGGGGACACTCTACCCTGGAACCGACCATCCAGACACGAGAGAGGAGAGAGGAGGAAGAGGAAGACCCACGACTCGGTGCTGGACCCGGCGGAGAGGGCGGTGGTGCGTGTTGCAGGTAAGACGTTTGGAAAATATATACTGCTGCAACACTCACCTGGAAATGTCAGGGTATACCTGTAGAGATAGGAACTGATAATGGTCTCTCTTTAGTGGAGGAAGACTGGAGGCAAATGCGTGGCAACGGTTTTCATTAAAACATTTTATTACACATTGGAATGTTGTCAAGTTGAATCTTTATCTAATTCAAGAACTAGCTGTTTTTGTAATTATTGTGCTGTATGGGAGGGAGTTTGGAGGATGTGGCAAGGATGTATATCTCTCCATCCCACTTTACCCTTGTGGATGTGGGTTGGGAGTTCATTGTACTAGCCTTGTGTGGAAAAAACATAACATCGTAGCAGCGCTCCAAATGGAAGCAACTAGGCCCATATATTTTTAATAGCATGTACTTTCACTAAAGGCTTCTGATAACGCTCCAAACATATCAAAGAAAATTATCTGTCAGGTTTATGGTTTGAGGATTAAAAAAAAAACTGTATCATCAGTGAACCTGTCGTTGTTCCAGCTTGGTTTTTATAAGGGAGTGTTTGTGATGGAAAGAGAACATAGAATGTTTCTGTTTGCTGCGGTTGTTACCTCAGATAACTTCATTACTCTTTACAAACACAACCAGCGTCCCACTGGGCACAGATGTCAATTCAACGTCTATCCTACATTGGTTCAACGTAATTTCACAACGTTTTCAACCAGCGTGTGCCCAGTGGGGTTGTCGTGCACTAAAATAGAGATGGATTGATGTGGTGTGAACCAGAAGCTAGTCGACTCCTGGTAACTGTTGTGAACCATGCTCTAAAGCAGAGAACATGCAGATATCCAGACTGAGGCATCACGTTTTTTTTATTTCAATTGGGACTGGTGAACTGCTTTTTAACACTTAACACAGGGTAACACTTAAACAGCTTGCACTTATGTGCACTTCTCAGGATTCAACTGTACATACTAACCAGTGTGAGGGAGAGAGGAGGGAGTCAACAAATTCCTGGTCAGAGGTCAAGAGAAAGGAGGGAGGAGGAGGAGGAGGAGGAGGAGTGTGAGAAAGAATGTCTGTCCATTCGTCAAGGTTAACATGCGATGTAAACTGTCATGCTAAATCTTCAAACATGTCTATCTTTTATTGCCTGTTATCTTGAAGCAGTGTGACGTGTTTCAGGTGACGCATGTCGCACTGTGTTTTCTTTTTTAAACACCTGTTTCTTTTTAAACCCTTGTTTCTTTTTAAACCCTTGTTTCTTTTTAAACCCTTGTTTCTTTTTAAACCCTTGTTTCTTTTTTAAACCCTTGTTTTTGAGGATTCGACCGTACTGGTCAGTTGACAGTTGTGGTCGTCTCCTGGTTCTAAGAGCTGGAATTCACAGCTGTCCTGATGTGTTTGGGCTTTGGGCTGTGTGTGTGTGTGTGTGTGTGTGTGTGTGTGTGTGTGTGTGTGTGTGTGTGTGTGTGTGTGTGGGTGTGTAGAGGAAAGCTGTGTCTGTGTCAGACTGTTGTGGTTTGATTATGAGAGAAAGGTCTTGGCTCGCTGTTGGCAGCAGGACCTTTGACTGACGTCTTGGCTCAAACGTTAAGGCAGAGTTGTTGTGTGGTGGCGTACAGAACACAGAATAGAGAACACAGAACACAGAACACAGAACACAGAACACAGAGTACAGAATACATAATACAGAATACAGAATACAGAACTCAGAATACAGAACTCAGAATACAGAATACAGAACACAGAGTACAGAATACAGAATACAGAATACAGATCTATCTTTATTCAAGGCACTCATATTTCATTTTGGATTCAACTGAGAATGAGGATGAAGTGATAATAAATATGACTGTTTATATTAACATGTCTGGCCATTTCATAATTATAATATCCTGTATTATTTGGATTAAATGTCATTCATTTGACCAAATTAGTTTTGTGACAGACAGTGGCATGTGGAAATTGGAAGCATTATAAGCAGATGAGGCTGAGCATCTGTATGTCACATGGAACATAGGCTACATTTGTCACATGAATTGGAAAATTATTTTCAAAACAGTTCAAAAACAAGATCTCCTGCTATTGTGGATTATTTATTGAGTTAGTAATTATTTTCAAGTATCTGCCTTCTCTTGAGGGATTTGGATATTTGCTGACTTGTATAGCCTATATGTAAATGTGCATGTGTAATGAGTGTGTGTGAATGTCGGCTGGGAGGCAGTGTGTATCCGGGTGTGTGAATGCGGTGGGGGAAATGTATGTACATAGAGTATGTACTGAGACCCCCAGACATAAGGTGCCTGCATGGAACTGAGGCGTCTAGGCGACTGCCTGCCTGAGCTCTTGCTCAAAGATTTTTCACCAGGCAGCTCAAAAGACATCTCTTAGCCTGGCTCAGCCCTATTCCCCTGTTGCCATGGGGACCTGCATGCACACAGTCTCCCGGTTTCCATGGTTATGAAGGGAGCAGGAAAGACAATGGAAAAGGCCAAAACAAATAGTGAAACAGAGTGAGAGAAGTGCTTGAATTTGAATTTAAGTTGAAGAAAAGCCAGACTGTTTTTGTGGAGGACACAGAGACGAGTAGAGTGAGGGATGGACTAAACCCAAAGAAAAAATAGAGAATGGAGTAATGAGGACGTACGTGTGGAGGGGAGACAGAGAAAGAGGGAGCTATTTGGACTGGGAAAAGACCTCAGAACACCCTGAGAACCCAAGCCAAGGAGACAGAACGTATCTGCAATAGACCTGATTCAATCTTCTGCCCTAACAGGGGCTTTGTAGATGATAAATGATAAGAGTGAACAGTACTACTGGTGATATTATACTGTATTTAATGGGGAATTGATCAACACTAACGAATCAAACACTATTCACACAAGGGTGATATGAAACAATGAATGTTCACAACTTGGCTGGAGGGAGAAGTGCATTCTGGAGAGAGAAGTGCATTCTGGAGAGAGAAGTGCATTCTGGAGAGAGAAGTGCATTGTGCATCTGTGTGCTGCATGGTCAATCAGACATCAGCATTGGACATGCAGCATTTTGGATGATATGGCAGAAGTCAGGGCATTTATACCTCTAGCGCTTCATGGAACAGTGTAGAGCTGTTGTGAAGGAAGTTGTCAAAGAAGTGAGTTTTTGTTCATACAGGATGTACCACCCCCACCCACCGTCAGCGTATCATGTCAATATGGAGCTAGACAGAGACATTTGGGAGGTGCGTGGCGATGCGGTACAGAGCTTGATTTGGCCTCTGCATGCCTCCACAATTGCGTCACACCTTCCATATTGAGACACTGACCACATTTTCGTATCAAGCATCAATTGGCTTTTAGTCTAGGCCTCTGCAATGGATTAGTTCACTGAGATGGCCGCAAATATATATACAGTCGGAAGTTTACATACACAACTCAGTTTTTCACAATTCCTGACATTTAATCCTAGTAAAAATTCCCTGTCTTAGGTCAGTTAGGATCACCACTTTATTTTAAGAATGTGAAATGTCAGAATAATAGTAGAGAGAATGATCTATTTCAGCTTTTATTTCTTTCATCACATTCCCAGTGGGTCAGAAGTTTACATACACTCAATTAGTAGTTGGTAGCATTGCCTTTAAATTGTTTAACTTGGGTCAATTGTTTCGGGTAGTCTTCCACAAGTTTCCCACAATAAGTTGGGTGAATTTTGGCCCATTCCTCCTGACAGAACTGGTGTAACTGAGTCAGGTTTTTAGGCCTCCTTGCTCGCACACGCTTTTTCAGGTCTGCCCACAAAGTTTATATAGGATTGAGGTCAGGGCTTTGTGATGGCCACTCCAATACCTTGACTTCGTTGTCCTTAAGCCATTTTGCCACAACTTTGGAAGTATGCTTGGGGTCATTATCCATTTGGAAGACCCATTTGCGACCAAGCTTTAACTTCCTGACTGATATCTTGAGATGTTGCTTCAATATATCCACATAATTTTCCTTCCTCATGATGCCATCTATTTTGTGAAGTGCACCAGACCCTCCTGCAGCAAAGCACCCCCACAACATGATGCTGCCACCCCCGTGCTTCACGGTTGGGATGGTGTTCTTCGGCTTGCAAGCCTCCCCCTTTTTCCTCCAAACATAACGATGGTCATTATGGCCAAACAGTTCTATTTTTGTTTCATCAGACCAGAGGACATTTCTCCAAAAAGTACGATCTTTGTCCCCATGTGCAGTTGCAAGCAGAAGTCTGGATTTTTTATGGCGGTTTTGGAGCAGTGGCTTCTTCCTTGCTGAGCGGCCTTTCAGGTTATGTCGATATAGGACTCGTTTTACTGTGGATATAGATACGTTTATACCTGTTTCCTCCAGCATCTTCACAAGGTCCTTTGCTGTTGTTCTGGGATTGATTTGCACTTTTCACACCAAAGTACGTTCATCTCTAGGAGACAGAACGCGTCTCCTTCCTGAGCGGTATGACGGCTGCGTGGTCCCATGGTGTTGATACTTGCGTATTATTGTTTGTACAGATGAACATAGTACCTTCAGGCGTTTGGAAATTGCTCCCAAGGATGACCCAGACTTGTGGAGGTCTACAAGTTTCTTTCTGAGGTCTTGGCTGATTTCTTTTGATTTTCCCATGATGTCGAGCAAAGAGGCACTTAGTTTGAAGGTAGGCCTTGAAATACATCCACAGGTACACTTCCAATTGACTCAAATGATGTCAATTAGCCTATCAGAAACTTCTAAAGCCATGACATTATTTTCTGGAATTTTCCATGCTGTTTAAAGGCACAGTCAACTTAGTGTATGTAAACTTCTGACCCACTGGAATTGTGATATAGTGAATTATAAGTGAAATAATCTGTCTGTAAACAATTGTTGGAAGAATTACTTGTGTCATGCACAAAGTAGATGTCCTAACAGACTTGACAAAACTATAGTTTGTTAACATGAAATCTGTGTAGTGGTTGAAAAATGAGTTTTAATGACTTCAACCTAAGTGTATGTAAACTTCCAACTTCAACTGTATATATTTGTTACTGCTCAACTAATAAACATCGCTGGACCAACAGACTATTGACCAAAACCAATCAACTAGTTGGGGTCAGACTTGATATCTATTGATGTTTCTGTCTGAAAAAAGGTATTGATTGATGGATTGGTTTCACCTGTGTGTCCTGGTGTGGCACTCTGACACATAATGTGCTGTGGTATGTGCTGTGGTGTGGTATGTGCTGTGGTAGCTGTGCATGGCCCTTATTGTGTGCAAGTATTTTTCTGGCTAGGAGTGTGCAAAATTACCATCTTGATTTTATGCTCCATGAAATACAGCACATTCTTTTAAACTGTTAGGGTGTGGATTGTTGTTGGAACAGTGGACCTTTTCTGCTCTCAACAGGCATGGCATTACATTCCATTGCCGTTAGATGGCAGGCTCAGCAGTGGTTCAGTCCAAAACAAAAGCAACTATCCTCAAAGCTGATTACTGGACACGCCATCGTTTGGAGTAAAAGGAGGTATTGCCGTTACGCCGGTCGGGATACCACCCAGGGGCGCTCCAACACTACTTTACGCACTTGTGCAACTGCAGCCATCTATTGACGTACAGCGACACATTTCCTCTGCTGGAGGTTTCTGGCAGAGAGAGATGGATGACAGCCACTGCAGGAAGAATAGAGAAGCCTTAGCGCGACATGAGAGGGAGGGAGAGAGAGAGAGAGAGGGAGAGGGAGAGGGAGAGGGAGAGGGAGAGGGAGGGAGAGAGAGAGAGAGAGAGAGAGAGAGAGAGAGAGAGAGTCGCAGTCCATAGAAGCGGCCATTGAACTGTAGAGGAACTAAAGCGGTTCATCGAAGTAAGAAGACAACGATTAAAGCGGATATAAGAACCGGCGTCTGGATACTATGTCAGTGGAGGCTTGTTTCTGATTTCGGAAGGAGCCATCCCACCACGACCCCTTGCCTTTACGCAGACACATAACAAACAACACGGGTATGAAGGTCTGGAAGGGTTGAATGTATAGAAGACCGCGAGTGATCGGGCGATCACATTGGACAGTAATGGGTCGATATACTTAATTAAATATCGGTAGGCTATAACGTTCACATAGACATTTATTTGACATAGGATAGAAGGTTGGAGCTTTGTTGCCTATTTGGTCCACATATTTTATTCAAACTACGGATGACTTGACTTGTCAAGTGAGTGGCTTCACTTTTTGCTTCAACCAATTAGCCTCGCGAATCGCCGCTTTCACAAGCCGACACCGGAGAGGAGAACACCGGCCGGGCTGTCAGCGGAGAGTAGAGGACCCGGAACCACCGTCCTGGATTACTGCGGTAGCGGCCCGTTCGGCTGCTGGCCACCGGTAACAGAGGCACCATGGCCGGCTTCATCCCTGGCTTACTGCCGACCAACCATTCCCAGGAGAAGGAATTCGCCCAGGCATACGAAGATGTTCTGGAGAGATACAAAGGTAAGGAACGAGGAGAAAGCAGTGTTCCCTGGCCTGAGTTGATCTTCTGCGGGACAACGTCATCATCTCGATAGTTTACATTTTGGATTTTATGTCCGATGCCAGCTAACATATAAAAAAAGAAAAAATCCCCAAATGACATGCACTGTTGTGCATTGAGTTTGTGTTCCCAGGAACGAACCTACTGCATAGTAGTTAATTCCACAGTTTCACCACTTTGGTTGCACACATTAAAACATGGTCCTTAGTTTTAATAACCAAAACGCCTCATAGCCTGAAACAACCCCATTGTTGGTTCTATTCCACCATGTGATAGCAGGTTGTTTTATCATTCTGATGAAGGGCAGCTGAGAGAGAGAGAGAGAGAGTGAGAGAGTATTTTCCATGGAGGGCCACATTAGAATATATTTTTGCCATCGTGGGCCAGAATCATATTACAGGATTATACATCATCACAGATATATCTACTGTAAATCACTATGACTGTGTTGACAGATATATCTACTGTAAATCACTATGACTGTGTTGACAGATATATCTACTGTAAATCACTATGACTGTGTTGACAGATATATCTACTGTAAATCACTATGACTGTGTTGACAGATATATCTACTGTAAATCACTATGACTGTTGACAGATATATCTACTGTAAATCACTATGACTGTGTTGACAGATATATCTACTGTAAATCACTATGACTGTGTTGACAGATATATCTACTGTAAATCACTATGACTGTGTTGACAGATATATCTACTGTAAATCACGTCCAGATATGCTACATATTTTACAGTAATAAACCACATCCATGTTCTCCTTTGGAAGGTATTTTCATTATTAAACATGCATTGAACTACACTGAGGGAAAAGTACACTGTTCATTCAGCACCACAGACAGAACTCCTGTTAACGGGTGACGCACAAAAACACAAGACAGAGAGAGAGAGACAGAGAGAGAGAGAGAGAGAGAGAGAGAGAGAGAGAGAGAGCTCAACATTACATTTAAACTAGTCAATCAGTGTGAGGAGTGAAGTCTCTGATGGGCGTTGACTAGAGCAGTGAAGTCAGGTAGAGTTTCTGATGTCGCTATGCGCAGGATTGCTGGGAGGTGAGAGTCAGTAAGAGATGATCTGTGCCTTGACTTGTTATATTTCATCACTGGAAATGTCTGTTCACATACATAGGTTGACCCAAACAGTACAAACATCTTCTGAGCATGACTCCTAATCTTTGGAAAGTTTTGTTCATCGAGAGATGCATAGAACCTGGTCAGTGACATTGTTTTGAATAGTTCTCCAATCACTGCATCAGACTGAAGATGGATCAGCTCAAGTTGCAGGTCAGTGGGAGCGTTATCCACATTGAAGGTGAAAGGAGAGGAAACCAACAGACTGTCATCTTACAACACTTTGAATCCTCAAAACAACGAGAAAACTCACCGTTCAAAGCATTCAGCAGCGATGTATACTTCTCCCGCTGGTCATCTGATAGGGAATAGACTAGTAGTGATGTATACTTCTCCCGCTGGTAATCTGATAGGGAACATACTAGTAGTGATGTATACTTCTCCTGCTGGTCATCTGATAGGGAACAGACTAGTAGTGTCGGAAGGTGGGTGAGATTGTTGGCTTCTACTTGGCGGGTCAGGAGGAGTAATTTTCCCTTGAAGGCTTTGACAAGGCTGTACATCTGATGTACAAAAAGGCCCTTCCCTTGTAGTTTGGAATTCAGTTCATTCATGAGGGCCATGATGTTCACGGTGAAGGCAAAATCAGCCAACCATTCTTTATCTTGCAGTTGAGGGAAATCCACATATTTTCCTTTCATTTGCAAAAACTAAGCAATCTCTGACTTCAGGTCCCACACCGTTTGTGTGGTAGGGGAGATCTGCATGACCCAACTCTTCCAACAGTGAGACAAACTGCCTGTGGTTTAAAGATTTTGCTCTTATATAGTTCACCACTTTAGTGACTGTATCCACAACATGGCTAATTTTCTGAACATATTTACAGAGCACTTCCTGATGAATAATGCAATGCAGGAAAATAAAATGCATCCATCCGTGAGTAACTCTGGTGTGTAATCACTCATTCACTCAGGACTTATTCATTCAGGACTGTATAAACTGTATATACATATTCATGTACAGTTGTTATATCATATCACGTGCATTATTGTAAGTAATTATTGGACTGAACTTATGTAGGCATTCACTCAGGAATGAATATTAGTATCCTGTCAGTTGTATCTTTTTTCAATGCTTTTAGTATATTGAATGTGCAATACGTGCATTTATCTGTAATTAAACCCTGCGCACTAAGGACTGTATTTAAATGGAATTACTATTATTACCCCAAATTATATCATACACACGTTTAGCTATTAAAGTATCTCTTCCTGTCATTTACCTGTACAGTTTGTGTAACCATGCAAATACTCCTTATTTATCTATATCAACTTGCAATATATATATATATTTTTTTTTAACCTAACACTATCAATGTATAGTGTACATATTCAGCCATTCACCCATACTATGCAATGTCTTTTTATAGCTTTTTTCCTGTCAAGTTTGGGCCATCAGTGGTCACACTGGATAACTTTTCAAAACTCAGTCCCAGCTTTGCCACACACTTATTAACCTCCTCCAATAAATCTTTCCCTGTGGTTGTGCTCTTCATTGGCTGCACTAAAGAAAGCTTCTCTGTCATTCCAAAGTCTGGGATTATGCCTGGAAGAATCACTGCTCTCATCCAGGGCCGAGGAGAAATAGGTGAAATCCTTTACCTCGTCTTTTAACTGTTGTTCCATATTCTCTGCAATGTCCTCAACACGCCGTGTCACTGTTCGTCTTGACAGGGAAACATTTTCAAACAGCTCTTTCTTGTCGGGGCAAAGTATTGTTGCAGAGTCAATTAAACATTATTTAATGAATTCGCCCTCAGCTAATGGCTTGCTATGTTTAGCAATTTTGTGGGACAGTACATAGCTAGCTCTCGCAATTCAGTCGTTTGCTGAATACAGTTTTGTGAAAAGTCCTTGCTGCTTTTGCAACTGAGAAAGCAACTCTTTAGAGGCACGCCCTCTGCTCAGAAGACATATTACTATATTTCTCTGCATGCTTCGTCTGGAAGTGTCGGGACAAATTGTAGACTTTCAAGACAGCAAAGCTCTCATTGCTCACTAAGCACACAGCTTCCCCTGATACCTCAATAAAGACACTAAGCACACAGCTTCCCCTGATACCTCAATAAAGACACAGCTTCCCCTGATACCTCAATAAAGACACTAAGCACACAGCTTCCCCTGATACCTCAATAAAGACACTAAGCACACAGCTTCCCCTGATACCTCAATAAAGACACTAAGCACACAGCTTCCCCTGATACCTCAATAAAGACACTAAACACACAGCTTCCCCTGATACCTCAATAAAGACACTAAGCACACAGCTTCCCCTGATACCTCAATAAAGACACTAAGCACACAGCTTCCCCTGATACCTCAATAAAGACACTAAGCACACAGCTTCCCCTGATACCTCAATAAAGACACTAAGCACACAGCTTCCCCTGATACCTCAATAAAGACACTAAGCACACAGCTTCCCCTGATACCTCAATAAAGACACTAAGCACACAGCTTCCCCTGATACCTCAATAAAGACACTAAACACACAGCTTCCCCTGATACCTCAATAAAGACACTAAACACACAGCTTCCCCTGATACCTCAATAAAGACACTAAACACACAGCTTCCCCTGATACCTCAATAAAGACACTAAGCACACAGCTTCCCCTGATACCTCAATAAAGACACTAAGCACACAGCTTCCCCTGATACCTCAATAAAGACACTAAGCACACAGCTTCCCCTGATACCTCAATAAAGACACTAAGCACACAGCTTCCCCTGATACGTCAATAAAGACACTAAACACACAGCTTCCCCTGATACCTCAATAAAGACACTAAGCACACAGCTTCCCCTGATACCTCAATAAAGACACTAAGCACACAGCTTCCCCTGATACCTCAATAAAGACACTAAACACACAGCTTCCCCTGATATCTCAATAAAGACACTAAACACACAGCTTCCCCTGATACCTCAATAAAGACACTAAGCACACAGCTTCCCCTGATACCTCAATAAAGACACTAAACACACAGCTTCCCCTGATACCTCAATAAAGACACTAAACACACAGCTTCCCCTGATACCTCAATAAAGACACTAAACACACAGCTTCCCCTGATACCTCAATAAAGACACTAAACACACAGCTTCCCCTGATACCTCAATAAAGACACTAAACACACAGCTTCCCCTGATACCTCAATAAAGACACTAAACACACAGCTTCCCCTGATACCTCAATAAAGACACTAAACACACAGCTTCCCCTGATACCTCAATAAAGACACTAAACACACAGCTTCCCCTGATACCTCAATAAAGACACTAAACACACAGCTTCCCCTGATACCTCAATAAAGACACTAAACACACAGCTTCCCCTGATACCTCAATAAAGACACTAAGCACACAGCTTCCCCTGATACCTCAATAAAGACACTAAACACACAGCTTCCCCTGATACCTCAATAAAGACACTAAACACACAGCTTCCCCTGATACCTCAATAAAGACACTAAACACACAGCTTCCCCTGATACCTCAATAAAGACACTAAACACACAGCTTCCCCTGATACCTCAATAAAGACACTAAACACACAGCTTCCCCTGATACCTCAATAAAGACACTAAACACACAGCTTCCCCTGATACCTCAATAAAGACACTAAACACACAGCTTCCCCTGATACCTCAATAAAGACACTAAGCACACAGCTTCCCCTGATACCTCAATAAAGACACTAAACACACAGCTTCCCCTGATACCTCAATAAAGACACTAAACACACAGCTTCCCCTGATACCTCAATAAAGACACTAAACACACAGCTTCCCCTGATACCTCAATAAAGACACTAAACACACAGCTTCCCCTGATACCTCAATAAAGACACTAAGCACACAGCTTCCCCTGATACCTCAATAAAGACACTAAACACACAGCTTCCCCTGATACCTCAATAAAGACACTAAACACACAGCTTCCCCTGATACCTCAATAAAGACACTAAACACACAGCTTCCCCTGATACCTCAATAAAGACACTAAACACACAGCTTCCCCTGATACCTCAATAAAGACACTAAACACACAGCTTCCCCTGATACCTCAATAAAGACACTAAACACACAGCTTCCCCTGATACCTCAATAAAGACACTAAGCACACAGCTTCCCCTGATACCTCAATAAAGACACTAAGCACACAGCTTCCCCTGATACCTCAATAAAGACACTAAGCACACAGCTTCCCCTGATACCTCAATAAAGACACTAAGCACACAGCTTCCCCTGATACCTCAATAAAGACACTAAGCACACAGCTTCCCCTGATACCTCAATAAAGACACTAAGCACACAGCTTCCCCTGATACCTCAATAAAGACACTAAGCACACAGCTTCCCCTGATACCTCAATAAAGACACTAAGCACACAGCTTCCCCTGATACCTCAATAAAGACACTAAACACACAGCTTCCCCTGATACCTCAATAAAGACACTAAGCACACAGCTTCCCCTGATACCTCAATAAAGACACTAAACACACAGCTTCCCCTGATACCTCAATAAAGACACTAAGCACACAGCTTCCCCTGATACCTCAATAAAGACACTAAACACACAGCTTCCCCTGATACCTCAATAAAGACACTAAACACACAGCTTCCCCTGATACCTCAATAAAGACACTAAACACACAGCTCCCCCTGATACCTCAATAAAGACACTAAGCACACAGCTTCCCCTGATACCTCAATAAAGACACTAAACACACAGCTCCCCCTGATACCTCAATAAAGACACTAAACACACAGCTTCCCCTGATACCTCAATAAAGACACTAAGCACACAGCTTCCCCTGATACCTCAATAAAGACACTAAACACACAGCTTCCACTGATACCTCAATAAAGACACTAAGCACACAGCTTCCCCTGATACCTCAATAAAGACACTAAACACACAGCTTCCCCTGATACCTCAATAAAGACACTAAGCACACAGCTTCCCCTGATACCTCAATAAAGACACTAAACACACAGCTTCCCCTGATACCTCAATAAAGACACGAAGCACACAGCTTCCCCTGATACCTCAATAAAGACACTAAACACACAGCTTCCCCTGATACCTCAATAAAGACACTAAACACACAGCTTCCCCTGATACCTCAATAAAGACACTAAACACACAGCTTCCCCTGATACCTCAATAAAGACACTAAACACACAGCTTCCCCTGATACCTCAATAAAGACACTAAGCACACAGCTTCCCCTGATACCTCAATAAAGACACTAAACACACAGCTTCCCCTGATACCTCAATAAAGACACTAAACACACAGCTTCCCCTGATACCCCAATAAAGACACAGCTTCCCCTGATACCTCAATAAAGACATATCTCCACTCTTGCTGGAACATCCTACATTCATTGTCTACTTTCCTTTTCTTGGAAATCTTTGAAAAGCTCCTTTTTGCCCAATTTCTATCTATCTACTATTAGTAACTGTGACGTGTGTTTCAGCCTGTCAGTCACTGTCTGTCCTCGTACAGTTGGTATTTATACGTGCCTTCAAAATAAATGTCCCACAAGTGGTAGGAGTTAAATCATTACACAAAGGCGAATATTGGGCTTTTAATTTGAATAACAAATACGCTTTTCAAAACTTTACTGTCGCAAATTCTTTATGTGATCTGAGCCTGATTGTGAAGAATTGCTACTCTCTTTGGGGTTGTGGGAGGGAGGGAGGGAGGGAAGGAGGGCATAAGTAATTAGTAGTTATTTCATCCTCTAGCAACTTCAGGTAGTCAAACAACACTTGGGAAATAACTGCAGACGAGTAAACAGCGGGAAAGAGATTATTTTATTAATAGATTGTTGCAGTTATGCTATGGCAACGGAGCAGGTTGCCATGGTATTGTGGGGAGGGTAGGACCTAAAATGATTCTTGTAACAGAGCGAAAGGTGTATAGACATGGGTAATGAACCAGGAAACCACATAGCTGAAGATGTGCAGGCGGCGTAATGCTTTTCCACACACAACCATTTTCAGTGGCCTTTCAACATGTTGCTCATTTATTGCCACTGATGTCAAGCTTGTATGATGGCATTACTCAGTAATGGCTGGTTTTATGTCAAAAAATCTATCTAATATATCAGCCACTAGGTTTTGTTCATTGCATCAATAGATAAGTACTTGGCAACGTTGTTATAATCAGTGGACAACATGTTCATGTTGATAAATGTAACAGTGAATTAGAGATTAGATACCTTTTCATCCCTTATAACTGACACAGTCAACATCTCACAGCCAATGAACTGAACTGTGGCTATTATGTTAAACTTGTTTTAGCCTTCATTGTAACCAAACTTGGAATGGTTGAGGCATAGTTCAACTTCCTTCTTACTTCCAATAAGGAAACTAACAGGTTTGGGAAACTACTCTGAAAAGATTGTTTACCAAGCTACCGATTATTTCACACTGGAAGAAGTTAAGCTATACTAAAGCTAACCTTAAGAAAAATATAGTTAACTTAACTCAAGTTACTTTTAAAAAGTAGTTAAATACTTCCTGAAAATTATTATATGTAAATCTGAAATGTCATAGAATACAAATTGCAAGAACAGATCTCTTAATGGTCATATGTTACCAGAAGAAATGTAGCCTATTAAACACAAAAACACATTTCAGGTGAGAGTTAGTCTAATTGATTACCTACTTAACCCATATTTTATTATTCCAGTAGTTAGCTACACAGCAAAGTAATTAACTACTCAAAACACAGCCTTGATTTGAATTTAGTTAAACTACCACCAATCAAGCTACTGCAAAATGAACACTGAACAAAAATATAAACCCAACATATAAGGTGTTGGTCCCATGTTTCACGAGCTGAAATAAAATATCCCAGACAGTTTCCATACACACACACACAGCTTATTTCTCTCAAATATTTGTTTACATCCCTGTTAGCGGGCATTTCTCCTTTGCCAAGATAATCCATCCATCTGCCAGGTGTGGCACATCAAGAAGCTGATTACAGAATGATCATTACACAGGTGCACCTTGTGCTGGGGGCAATAAAAGGCCACTCTGAAATGTGTGGTTTTGTCACACAAGACAATGCCTAAGATGTATTACGTTTTGAGGAAGCGTGTAATTGGCTGCTGACGGCAGGAATGTCCACAGAGCATTCCAGAGAATTTGATGTTAATTTCTCTACCAACGTCGGTTTAGAGAATTTAGCAGAACGTCCAACCGATTCACAACCGCAGACCACGTGTATGGCGTCGTGTGGGCGAGCGGTTTGCTGATGTCAATGTTGTGAACAGAGTGTCCCATGGTGGCGGTAGGGTTATGGTATGGGCAGGCATAAGCTACCGACAACGAACACAATTGCATTTTATCAATGTCAATTTGAATGCACAGAGATACCGTGATGAGATCCTGAGGCCCATTGTCGTGCCGTTCATCCGCCGCCATCACCATGTTTCAGCATCTTAATGCACGACCCCATGTCACAAGGATCTGTACATAATTCCTGGAAGCTGAAAATGTCCCAATTCTTCCATGGCCTGCATACTCACAAGACATCTCACCCATTGAGCATGTTTGGGATGCTCTGGATTGACTTGTACAACAGCGTCTTCCAGTTCCCGCCAATATCCAGAAACTTTGCACAGCCATTGAATAGGAGAGGGACAACATTCCACAGGCCACAATCAACAGCCTGATCAACTCTATGAGAAGGAGATATCGTGCTGCATGAGGCAAATAGTGGTCACACCAGATACTGGCTTAAAGAAATAAATAAATGTGTACTTTTGTTTTGAAGGTATCTGTGACAAACATATTGGTATGTGTATTCCCAGTCATGTGATATCCAAATATTAGGGTGTAATAAATGTATTGTCCTCATATGAACTGTAACTCAGTCAAATCTTTGAAATTGTTGGATGTGTCATTTTATATTTTTGTTCAGTATAGTTCATCTACCAGTGTTTCCCCTAGAATAGTCATTTTATATTTTTGTTCAGTATAGTTCAACTACTCCCCAACACTGGAAAATACTACCAGTGTTTTCCCTAGAATAGTAATTGGCGTGGGGCAAAGGCCCTGAAGTAACCTGTAATAGAATCCTCCATGGTGGCCAAGGCCCTCAGTCTACCCAGAAACAAAGACGCTTGACTGTTCTGTCAACACTAAGATGCTTGTCCTTTCTGGACCTTCCAAAGGTAGCTTACACAATAGAACACACGTACAGATCATACATGGAGGTCATATACTGTACACTTGTGTCCATGATTCTCTCGGGGTTTGACTGCAGTAGTGGTTCAATGACCCGACGGCCCTTTTCCTACCATGTGTGTCACTTGTGACAGTTCCATGAAGAAAGGAGTGAGAAATGTGAACTGTCGGGTGCTGACTGCATTGCTTGACTGTAATTGGAGGAGGCTATATGATACTGGTTAAATCATTCAGGAGAGAGGCTGTGTGTTGTGTCAAAGGAAGGCATCCCTCTGACTCTGTGTGTGTGTGTGTGTGTGTGTGTGTGTGTGTGTGTGTGTTGTTCAGGGAGTTGTTCTCAATAACAACTGACAGCATATCCAAGAAAAGGCTAAGACACAGGGCTCATAAAATGGACACAGGTGTCACTTAGGCCCAAGACTGACACCAGTTTCAGGGGTATAAGACTAACAGATAAAAGTTTAGGAAGGAAAAGCTCTGCTGAAAGGCTTAAAAGACAACTAGAGAAAGTCTTATTTAGTTGAGAAGTTCAAGACCTGACTTTAGGCCTCTTGTTCCACCACTTCTAGTTCCCCCCCACATTGCATAGCCTAAACAGAACATTCCAGAATGTCTGTGTGCAGTTCAACAAGACAGATCCACAACCTCCCTGACCTGAGGGCTTTCCATCCATCCAGGCTTGTTGTACCCACCCATTAATGTGCTCGCCAACTCATGCCAGCTCTGTCCTGTGACTTTGTCTGTTTGTTTCCACGGCTACTAGCTTGGCTCTGTTGCATGTTGTCAACCCCCTAAGCAGACAGGAAGACTGGGATGGTAAGGGCTCCCTCCCTGCGTCCTTTTCACCCCACAGTCCTCATATTCTGCTCTGCAGTCACGCACACACTGGCACTCAGTCGGACACAGACACACACAGAAACACAATGTCGTCTCACACACATACAGTACATTCATAGTTTCGGACACTCACATTTCACAGAATGCGACTCTACTTACACATTTCCAGACCCCTCACTCACTGCATATTCTGATGGAGACAACAAGCGGAAACTTACAGAAGAATATCAGGAAATGTTTGTATTTCCCCTCTGGAGTTGTGCTGACGCTTGTGTCCCCGATTTTTATGGCATACAGGAAGTGACAGGTCGTTCGAGGCCTGTTCTTCGTGTCTCTCCAATTTGCCACACACAGACATGTACAGTATCTTGTGTCTTTCCACTGCTTCATTAAACTCTATCTACCCGGTGTTTTGAATATTATGGCGGCTTGTGAAAACTGGTGCCACTCAGAGAGTAAGTTCAGCTGGCTTGACTTGAACTGGGAAAAGAGGTTGTAACATAACATTCAATCTGTAACTGACTGGAGTTGCACTACGTTACCAAAAATATGTGGACAACTCATTCCAAAATCATGGGCATTAATATGGAGTTGGTCTCCCCTTTGCTGCTATAACAGCCTTCACTCTTCTGGGAAGGCTTTCCACTAGATGTTGGAACATTGCTGCAGGGACTTGCTTCCATTCAGGTGCAAGCATTAGTGAGGTTGGGCACTGATGTGGGGCGAATAGTCGGCGTTCCAATTCATCCCAAAGATGTTCTATGGTTGAGGTCAGGGTTTGTGCAGGCCAGTCAAGTTCTTCCATCTCGACAAACCATTTCTGTATGGACCTTGCTTTGTGCACGGGGGCATTCTCATGCTGAAACAGTAAAGGGCCTTCCCCAAACTGTTGGAAGCACAGAATAATCTAAAATTTAGTTGTATGCTGTAGCGTTAAGATTTCCCTTCACTGGAACTAAGGAGCCCAAACCATGAAAAACACCCCAGACCATCATTCCTCCTACACCATACTTTACAGTTGGTACTATGCATTCGGGCAGATAGCGTTCTCCTGGCATCCGCCAAACCCAGATTCGTCCGTCGGACTGCCAGATGGTGAAGCGTGATTCATCACTCCAGAGAATGCGTTTCCACTGCACCAATGGCGGCGAGCTTTACACCACTCCAGCCAAAACTTGGCAATGCACATGGTGATCTTAGGCTTGTGTGCGGCTGCTCAGCCATGGAAACCCATTTCATGAATCTCCCGATGAACAGTTCTTGTGCTGATGTTGCTTCCAGAGGCAGTTTGGAACTCGGTAGTGAGTGTTGCAACTGAGGACAGACGATTTGATGTGCTTCACCCGGTGGTCCCGTTCTGTGAGCTTGTGTTCTACCACCTCGCCGCTGAGCCGTTGTTGCTCCTAGACGTTTCCACTTCACAACATCAACACTTACAGTTGACCGGGGCAGCTCTAGCAGGGCTGACTTGTTGGAAAGGTGGAATCCAATGACGGTGCCACGTTGAAAGTCACTGAGCTCTTCAGTAAGGCCATTCTACTGCCAATGTTTGTCTATGGAGATTGCAAGACTGTGTGCTGAAATAGCCAAATCCACTAATTTGAAGAGGTGTCCACACATACTAGTACCGAACTGTAACCTCCCCTGGTTTGGGACTGACTGAATGTGTGCTGGAGAGAGAACGAGATGGGGAACTGAGGCAGACGAATGAACGATTTGGATGGAGGGGATGGAGTTTTCCACGTGGCCTAGTTTCCCTGCTTCCCATTTCCCTCGGCTCACACGCTAGAAGGCAGCATGCATGAACACAAACCCTCATTCCTCCCTCTATCATTCTATCTCTCTGGCTAAGTGCATTCTCTTGCCCTCTCCTATCCTCTCTCACACATCAGTTATTCCCCCTCTCTCCTCTGAGTATGGGTGGAACAAACTCCCTGTTCTCACAAGTCTTCCTCCTAGGCTCTTCCTCCTAGGCTCTTCCTCCTAGGCTCTTCCTCCTAGGCTCTTCCTCCTCAGGCCTCATTGCATAACTCCTCTCCAGCTGATTTTTGGAAACATAGTGAATGCTGTGTGTGTTTAGGGAAGAGAGGGTTCAACCATATACATCTAGGCTCTTACTTCTGCACCTGTGTATATTGTGTAGGTTTTTATTTATTAACTAGGCAAGTCAGTTAAGAACAAATTCTTATTTACAATGACGGCCTGCACCGGCCAAACCCGGACAATGCTGGGCCAATTGTGCGCCGCCCTATGGGACTCCCAATCACGGCCAGTTGTGATCGTCTGGATTCGAACCAGGTTGTCTGTAGTGACTCCTCTAGTACTGAGATGTAGTGTCTTAGACCACTGAACCAGGTTGTCTGTAGTGACTCCTCTAGTACTGAGATGCAGTGTCTTAGACCACTGAACCAGGTTGTCTGTAGTGACTCCTCTAGTACTGAGATACAGTGTCTTAGACCACTGAACCAGGTTGTCTGTAGTGACTCCTCTAACACTGAGATGCAGTGTCTTAGACCACTGAACCAGGTTGTCTGTAGTGACTCCTCTAGTACTGAGATACAGTGTCTTAGACCACTGAACCAGGTTGTCTGTAGTGACTCCTCTAGTACTGAGATACAGTGTCTTAGACCACTGAACCAGGTTGTCTGTAGTGACTCCTCTAGCACTGAGATGCAGTGTCTTAGACCACTGAACCAGGTTGTCTGTAGTGACTCCTCTAGTACTGAGATGCAGTGTCTTAGACCACTGAACCAGGTTGTCTGTAGTGACTCCTCTAGTACTGAGATACAGTGTCTTAGACCACTGAACCAGGTTGTCTGTAGTGACTCCTCTAACACTGAGATGCTGTGTCTTAGACCACTGTGCCACTTGGGTGTGTGTCTGCTATAATGACGCCAGAGAAACACAAACAGGACTGGTGTTCCCCTCTGCATGGCTGTCCCTAGCAACACACAAACAGGACTGGTGTTCCCCTCTGCCTTGCTGTCCCTAGCAACACACAAACAGGACTGGTGTTCCCCTCTGCCTGGCTGTCCCTAGCAACACACAAACAGGACTGGTGTTCCCCTCTGCCTGGCTGTCCCTAGCAACACACAAACAGGACTGGTGTTCCCCTCCTCGACCCTAGAGGTGTACTTGCCTCTCTCGCTCATTACCGTAACAATGTACTAGAAGGAGAATGATATTACTCTTTGCAGGTTTTAATACTAGGATTAACTTATGTTCTCTTTCCTATTACTTGTCACTGTACAGGTGCAGGTGCTGCAAAGCAGCTAAGAGAACGCTGAAACTCACAAAGGGCTCCCAGTTACTCCTGATATTCACAAAGGGCTCCCAGTTTCTCCTGATATTCACAAAGGGCTCCCAGTTACTCCTGATATTCACAAAGGGCTCCCAGTTACTCCTGATACTCACAAAGGGCTCCCAGTTTCCCCTGATATTCACAAAGGGCTCCCAGTTACTCCTGATATTCACAAAGGGCTCCCAGTTTCTCCTGATACTCACAAAGGGCTCCCAGTTTCCCCTGATATTCACAAAGGGCTCCCAGTTACTCCTGATACTCACAAAGGGCTCCCAGTTTCTCCTGATATTCACAAAGGGCTCCCAGTTACTCCTGATATTCACAAAGGGCTCCCAGTTTCTCCTGATACTCACAAAGGGCTCCCAGTTTCTCCTGATACTCACAAAGGGCTCCCAGTTTCTCCTGATACTCACAAAGGGCTCCCAGTTTCTCCTGATATTCACAAAGGGCTCCCAGTTACTCCTGATATTCACAAAGGGCTCCCAGTTACTCCTGATACTCACAAAGGGCTCCCAGTTTCTCCTGATATTCACAAAGGGCTCCCAGTTTCCCCTGATATTCACAAAAGGCTCCCAATGAGAGTCAGTATGATTCCAATGGGTCAGCCATTGAGTATGTTTACCATTCCGTGTGACTGTGTGTGACTAAGAGTTGTGAGAACCTGCTGGCCCATGGCCTGTGCCTGGAGGTCTCGTTCCCAGGAAGAATCTCCATCTCGTGACTCTCAGCTGATCCAGTCGTTATAGGACAGTAGATCACAGATATCACAGCTACCATGTCATAGGTCACGCTGTTGTTAGGTCACGCTGTTGTTAGGTCACGCTGTTGTTAGGTCACACTGTTAGGTCACGCTGTTGTTAGGTCACGCTGTTGTTAGGTCACGCTGTTGTTAGGTCACACTGTTGTTAGGTCACACTGTTGTTAGGTCACGCTGTTGTTAGGTCACGCTGTTGTTAGGTCACACTGTTGTTAGGTCACACTGTTGTTAGGTCACACTGTTGTTAGGTCACACTGTTGTTAGGTCACACTGTTGTTAGGTCACACTGTTGTTGTTAGGTCACACTGTTGTTAGGTCACGCTGTTGTTAGGTCACGCTGTTGTTAGGTCACACTGTTAGGTCACGCTGTTGTTAGGTCACACTGTTGTTAGGTCACACTGTTGTTAGGTCACGCTGTTGTTAGGTCACGCTGTTGTTAGGTCACACTGTTGTTAGGTCACACTGTTGTTAGGTCACACAGTCAGAAAGAACACATTCAGAGTTTATAGGAGAAATGTTCTAAAGATCAACAATTATTATCTTTTCGATTGGTGGATTTTGTCTTTTGCCAAACGTTCTTTATTGCGACAAATCTAAATGCCTAATGCTTAAATATATGATTTAATCTACAGGAGTTTCACCATGGCACCATGGCACCATGGCGATGCTTTGGCACATGAGAATTATTAGAATCTGGCAAATATTACTATTGCATTCTATCCATGTTGGCTTTCATGGGCTACCTGAGACCTAAAACTGATCGGTGGGAGAGCATACCGGTTGTTCAAGGTTACCTGAGACATTAAACTGATAGGTTGGACAGCATACCGGTTGTTCAAGGTTACCTGAGACCTGAAACTGATAGGTGGGACAGCATACCGGTTGTTCAAGGTTACCTGAGACATTAAACTGATAGGTGGGACAGCATACCGGTTGTTCAAGGTTACCTGAAACCTGAAACTAATAGGTGGGACAGCATACCGGTTGTTCAAGGTTACATGAGACATTAAACTGATAGGTTGGACAGCATACCGGTTGTTCAAGGTTACCTGAGACATTAAAATGATAGGTGGGAGAGCATACCGGTTGTTCAAGGTTACCTGAGACCTGAAACTGATAGGTGGGAGAGCATACCGGTTGTTCAAGTTTACCTGAGACATTAAACTGATAGGTGGGAGAGCATACCGGTTGTTCAAGGTTACCTGAGACATTAAACTGATAGGTGGGAGAGCATACCGGTTGTTCAAGGTTACCTGAGACCTGAAACTGATAGGTGGGACAGCATACCGGTTGTTCAAGGTTACCTGAGACATTAAACTGATAGGTGGGACAGCATACCGGTTGTTCAAGGTTACCTGAGACCTGAAACTGATAGGTGGGACAGCATACCGGTTGTTCAAGGTTACATGAGACATTAAACTGATAGGTGGGAGAGCATACCGGTTGTTCAAGGTTACCTGAGACCTGAAACTGATAGGTGGGAGAGCATACCGGTTGTTCAAGGTTACCTGAGACATTAAACTGATAGGTGGGAGAGCATACCGGTTGTTCAAGGTTACCTGAGACATTAAACTGATAGGTGGGAGAGCATACCGGTTGTTCAAGGTTACCTGAGACCTGAAACTGATAGGTGGGACAGCATACCGGTTGTTCAAGGTTACCTGAGACCTGAAACTGATAGGTGGGAGAGCATACCGGTTGTTCAAGGTTACCTGAGACCTGAAACTGATAGGTGGTACAGCATACCGGTTGTTCAAGGTTACCTGAGACCTGAAACTGATAGGTGGGAGAGCATACCGGTTGTTCAAGGTTACCTGAGACATTAAACTGATAGGTGGGAGAGCATACCGGTTGTTCAAGGTTACCTGAGACCTGAAACTGATAGGTGGTACAGCATACCGGTTGTTCAAGGTTACCTGAGACCTGAAACTGATAGGTGGGAGAGCATACCGGTTGTTCAAGGTTACCTGAGACATTAAACTGATAGGTGGGAGAGCATACCGGTTGTTCAAGGTTACCTGAGACATTAAACTGATAGGTGGGAGAGCATACCGGTTGTTCAAGGTTACCTGAGACCTGAAACTGATAGGTGGGAGAGCATACCGGTTGTTCAAGGTTACCTGAGACCTGAAACTGATAGGTGGGAGAGCATACCGGTTGTTCAAGGTTACCTGAGACATGAAACCGATAGGTGGGAGAGCATACCGGTTGTTCAAGGTTACCTGAGACATGAAACTGATAGGTGGGAGAGCATACCGGTTGTTCAAGGTTACCTGAGACATGAAACCGATAGGTGGGAGAGCATACCGGTTGTTCAAGGTTACCTGAGACATGAAACTGATAGGTGGGACAGCATACCGGTTGTTCAAGGTTACCTGAGACCTGAAACTGATAGGTGGGACAGCATACCGGTTGTTCAAGGTTACCTGAGACCTGAAACTGATAGGTGGGACAGCATACCGGTTGTTCAAGGTTACCTGAGACATGAAACTGATAGGTGGGACAGCATACCGGTTGTTCAAGGTTACCTGAGACCTGAAACTGATAGGTGGGACAGCATACCGGTTGTTCAAGGTTACCTGAGACCTGAAACTGATAGGTGGGAGAGCATACCGGTTGTTCAAGGTTACCTGAGACCTTAAACCGATAGGTGGGACAGCATACCGGTTGTTCAAGGTTACCTGAGACCTGAAACTGATAGGTGGGACAGCATACCGGTTGTTCAAGGTTACCTGAGACCTGAAACTGATAGGTGGGACAGCATACCGGTTGTTCAAGGTTACCTGAGACCTGAAACTGATAGGTGGGAGAGCATACCGGTTGTTCAAGGTTACCTGAGACATGAAACCGATAGGTGGGAGAGCATACCGGTTGTTCAAGGTTACCTGAGACATGAAACTGATAGGTGGGACAGCTTACCGGTTGTTCAAGGTTACCTGAGACCTGAAACTGATAGGTGGGACAGCATACCGGTTGTTCAAGGTTACCTGAGACCTGAAACTGATAGGTGGGACAGCATACCGGTTGTTCAAGGTTACCTGAGACATGAAACTGATAGGTGGGACAGCATACCGGTTGTTCAAGGTTACCTGAGACCTGAAACTGATAGGTGGGACAGCATACCGGTTGTTCAAGGTTACCTGAGACATGAAACTGATAGGTGGGAGAGCATACCGGTTGTTTAAGGTTACCTGAGACCTGAAACTGATAGGTGGGAGAGCATACCGGTTGTTCAAGGTTACCTGAGACCTGAAACTGATAGGTGGGAGAGCATACCGGTTGTTCAAGGTTACCTGAGACATGAAACCGATAGGTGGGAGAGCATACCGGTTGTTCAAGGTTACCTGAGACATGAAACCGATAGGTGGGAGAGCATACCGGTTGTTCAAGGTTACCTGAGACATGAAACCGATAGGTGGGACAGCATACCGGTTGTTCAAGGTTACCTGAGACCTGAAACTGATAGGTGGGACAGCATACCGGTTGTTCAAGGTTACCTGAAACCTGAAACTGATAGGTGGGACAGCATACCGGTTGTTCAAGGTTACCTGAGACATGAAACCGATAGGTGGGAGAGCATACCGGTTGATCAAGGTTACCTGGGACATTAAACTGATAGGTGGGAGAGCATACCGGTTGTTCAAGGTTACCTGAGACATTAAACTGATAGGTGGTACAGCATACCGGTTGTTCAAGGTTACCTGAGACATGAAACTGATAGGTGGGACAGCATACCGGTTGTTCAAGGTTACCTGAGACATGAAACTGATAGGTGGGAGAGCATACCGGTTGTTCAAGGTTACCTGAGACATGAAACTGATAGGTGGGACAGCATACCGGTTGTTCAAGGTTACCTGAGACATGAAACCGATAGGTGGGAGAGCATACCGGTTGTTCAAGGTTACCTGAGACCTGAAACTGATAGGTGGGAGAGCATACCGGTTGTTCAAGGTTACCTGAGACATTAAACTGATAGGTGGGAGAGCATACCGGTTGTTCAAGGTTACCTGAGACATTAAACTGATAGGTGGGAGAGCATACCGGTTGTTCAAGGTTACCTGAGACATTAAACTGATAGGTGGGAGAGCATACCGGTTGTCGCCAAATGTAGTAATGCAATATTTGCCTAAATGGCCAATAGAAACAGTTCAACCACTAAACTGTATTCAACACTGTAGGTTTTCACAGATGGTTTGTTTAGTTGTGACATCATTACGTCCAGCTGTTTTGCTCGACACACTCTGTTTTGCTCGACACATCTATCGCAGCCATCATCTATGCGAACTGTCTAAATGTCACTGCAGAAGTGAATGGAAACATAGCTGGTGATGATTGATTGAAAACCTTTTACTAACCATTATAAACTGAATCACTTCAGCTTCATTGGCTTTACATGGTCATAGAAAACCCCTCACTCATACAGTAGTAGGCTATATCAGTGAGGAAAGTGTGAAGAATACAGTAGTCACCTCTCACTCCTTGATAGTGTTCATCAGGCCGTCCCCTCCTGCTCTGCGTTGGTGTGCTAGGGCCACAGACAGTCCACTCTTCTTCATCCTTGTCATATCTGATTACATTTTAGTGGACCTGTCTTTCCTCTCTCACCCCCCCTTTCTCCCCCTCCCTTCCCCCTCCTCGCCGTCTCTCGTCTAGCATTCTGTCAAGGTCTCATCAATCTCGCTCTCTCCTCGTGTTCTCTCTCTCTCTCTCTCTCTCTCTCTCTCTCTCCCTCTCTCCCTCTCTCTCTCTCTCCCTCTCTCCCTCTCTCTCTCTCTCCCTCTCCCTCTCCCTCTCTCTCTCTCTCTCTCCCTCTCTCTCTGTCTCTGTCTCTGTCTCTGTCTCATGTATTTTCTAGGTCAATAGTCACCGGTAGTGGTAATCTAATGTGGGCTCCAGCTTTGTTAACAAGCTTTGCTCCTAATTGAGAGACTAAAATGATCAGCCTGCAGGCCGTGATGTCTCTACTCCAGATTGTGTCTGAGTTTGGTGGGTGCCTATATTTTTCTTATATCACACATGTACAAGTGAATACGCATGTGTGAATTGGAATACATGTTATAATTTTCCCTGTGACACCTTCAGAGAGTGGGGTCCCGGCCAGGGTCTTCCACTATCAACAGTGATTTAACATTTAGATAGGTGTGGTGAAATGTGTTGTCTGACAGGGTCAGACGTGTTTGACTTGTCGGCTCAAGGATTTGAACTAGCAACCTTTGGGTTACTGGCCCAACACTCTAAACGCTAGGCTACCTGCTGCCCTGTGCGTCCATATCTCACCTCGTAAATGCTATATCCTGTCAATTTTAATTACCAGATTTGTATCAATCACATGTTTTGTGATTTTAAATCCTTTATTTGCTAATCTAGGTCTTGTAAAATACTCTTATTCCATTTCTTATCTAATTTAGCATCATATTACATAATAGATATATTGATGGGAGGTCGTCACGGTGACTTTGTTTTCCTCAAAGATCTCCCACTGATCTTCTCTGTCAAGTACAGCCCACATGCAGCATGCTTTCCAAACAAGGTTGTCTGCTCGCCTCTGGGCCGACGTGAAATAAACTAGTCTTTTTTTAATATAAATTAAATCTAAGCTAACCCAGGCCCAAGCCCTGCTCAAGGTTTGCAAATAAACAGTTAAATCATCATTATAACCATAATGGAATGTTATTGTTACGATTATACACCTGCGATAAATGCAGCAAAGTATTCAACATTAAGGCATAGTTGCTACAATATTTTAATTCCTCCAGTTCTGTGGAAGATAATACACTAGGATTAGTAAAGTCAAAGAGAGGGTTAGCGCCAGACAATCCCTCAGTGTTCAAAGAGAGGGTTAGCGCCAGACAATCCCTCAGTGTTCAAAGAGAGGGTTAGCGCCAGACAATCCCTCAGTGTTCAAAGAGAGGGTTAGCGCCAGACAATCCCTCAGTGTTCAAAGAGAGGGTTAGCGCCAGACAATCCCTCAGTGTTCAAAGAGAGAAGGGAAGTTTTGAAAGTGTTAACTGAGAAGGAGGGGAAGGAGTTGAATTGGAAGAGGAAGAGGAGGAGAGGAAGATTTAGTGAGACTCCCTAATTAAAGGAGAAGGATGTGAGAGAAGGAAACGAGCGGAGAAGGAAACGAGCGGAGAAGGAAACGAGCGGAGAAGGAAACGAGCGGAGAAGGAGTGAGTGAAGGAAACGAGCGGAGAAGGAAACGAGCGCAGAAGGAAACGAGCGCAGAAGGAAACGAGCGCAGAAGGAAACGAGCGCAGAAGGAAACGAGCGCAGAAGGAAACGAGCGCAGAAGGAAACGAGCGCAGAAGGAGTGAGTGAAGGAAACGATCGCAGAAGGAAACGAGCGCAGAAGGAAACGAGCGGAGAAGGAAACGAGCGCAGAAGGAGTGAGTGAAGGAAACGAGCGCAGAAGGAGTGAGTGAAGGAAACGATCGCAGAAGGAAACGAGCGCAGAAGGAAACGAGCGGAGAAGGAAACGAGCGCAGAAGGAGTGAGTGAAGGAAACGAGCGCAGAAGGAGTGAGTGAAGGAAACGAGCGCAGAAGGAGTGAGTGAAGGAAACGAGCGCAGAAGGAGTGAGTGAAGGAAACGAGCGCAGAAGGAGTGAGTGAAGGAAACGAGCGCAGAAGGAGTGAGTGAAGGAAACGAGCGCAGAAGGAAACGAGCGGAGAAGGAGTGAGTGAAGGAATGGAGTCTATCTCTAGAGGAGTTGGGGCTAATTTCATTTAGCTCGTTACATGAAAGAAATTGAAATTAACTCATGAATTGATAAAGCGAATAGGCAATTCAAAATTCAATTCCAGTACATCTCATGAATCCCCTCCTCCATTTTAAAGCTGATAGTTTGGGTTTGACCAAATCCACAGGTTAGCATTCTGAACACATTTGCAGGACAATTTGCCACTAAAGAATTTAAACTGTAATCCTTTCACCTTAAAGCCAGAACAGAAAGACCTCCTTTCCCTCCCAATGCTAACGCTAGCTCAAAAAATATAGGTTCAATAGCAGCTCATCAACAGACTGGGTGAAATGCCTCTCTGTCTCTTAACTGTGTTCTCACCATGAATGTCTGTGATTTGGATATGACCAACTCAGCCACTAAGTAGTGGTGATGAAACCGTGGCTGACTCATCTGACTGTGGACATTGTGATGGATTGTCTGCATTAGCTACTACCTCTCTGTAAGCCAGTGGGTAAAGAGTAGGTAGCATGATTTTTCTTTGGGGTGGTGTGTGTGTGTGTGTGTGTGTGTGTGTGTGTGTGTGAGTGTGTGTGTGTGTGTGTGTGAGTGTGTGTGTGTGTGTGTGTGTGTGTGTGTGGGTGTGTGTGTGTGTGTGTTAATCTGTTAAGGTGTTAAGAAAACATGAAGATTTAGCATCTTCAGGAAAACAACCCTGATGTTGGAAGCAAACATCATGCTGTTATCCAGAGTCACAGCGATGTATTTTAAGCTATAGCACCCAGTATCGTTAGTAAAGCAGGTTTTTGATTTTAAATAAATGCCGATACTTGTATTGTCCTAGAACTGCGTGCCCATGCAAAATTGTTATTAGTGACAGAGAGACCTGACACGCCTCAGCCTGGCGGACCCGGTCCATCTGTTGGGTGGGTCTCTGTCGGCTCTCTAATCACCCAGCTTTGCCCACAGAGCCAGGAGTGCAGTGCAGCTCCATGCTGGGTTCCCACCAGGCTGTCTCGCTCGCACACACGCCATTCAACTACAGTAAGTGAAGTGGATTTACACCCGCTAACAGAATTACATCATGGGTCCAGATTAGAGTGCAGTACAATACAGTAGAGTAGAATGTACTATACTGTATTGTACTGCACTCTACTGTTCTGTGATATCCAAATGATGGGTTCAGATTTGGTCCAGTCCAGTCCATCTGTAGACGTTGACATCAAGGCCAGGGTGGACTGACCACATTTGTGCTACTTTTTTGTACTACGTCCCGTGTTGGTCGGCGCTCAGTGGGTGAGGATGCTGGTTAATGTAAATGGAGAGAGAGGACTCATGGGTAGGCGTCAGTAAGAGCTGGGAGAGGTGACATTATTCTGCAGAGTGAGACCGTGAAATGGGTTTTCCAGACTGAGAGGTTAACACTCTTGGTTTGACCACCAGACGACGGAAAGAGAAATAAAACTGTTATCAGCTGAACATAAAATTGTTAAAATGTATCTATACCTTTTTTTCAACAAATATAGACAAATGTATATGAACTTCACACGTTGTATATGATCCTATGAACTTCACACGTTGTATATGATCCTATGAACTTCACACGTTGTATATTTTTTTTTTAAATTTTTTTTTTATTTCACCTTTATTTAACCAGGTAGGTCAGTTGAGAACAAGTTCTCATTTGCAACTGCGACCTGGCCAAGACAAAGCAAAGCAGTGAGACAAAAAACAACACAGAGTTACACAGTAAACAAACAGTCAAAAACACAATAGAAAAATCTATATACAGAGTGCAAAATGTAGTGCAAAAATGCAGTAAGGTTAAGAGGTAGGACAATAAATAGACTATAGTGGTGAAATAAATTACAGAATTATCATCATTAACACAGGAATATGATGATCCTATGTACTTCACACGTTGTATATGATCCTATGTACTTCACACGTTGTATATGATCCTATGTACTTCACACGTTGGTGCTCATGGGTCCTTTTCGATGGAAATGCCCTTCTGCAACCAGGGGAGGAGAAGTGAAAAAGGGGGGATGGGCACTTCACTCCTCTTCCAGGTTATCTGGTCTCCCCATCTGCCACCCCTCTTTTTGTAATCCCATTCCTCCCTCCCTAATCTGTCGTTCCTTCACTCTGCCTCTCCCTCCTTAATCCAAGTGTTTTAATCCGCACTCTAAGACAATGCCATGCCAAGAGGAGGGATAGAGGGAGAAACCCAGCACTTATAGGCTGGCAGGGGCTGGCAGGGGAGGAGGGAGAGAGCGAGAGAGAGAGAGGGAGAGAGAGGGGTAGAGAGGGAGAGAGTGGGAGAGGGGGAGAGGGAGGGGGGGTGTAGTAAAGCCCTCTGTTGGTGATGCTCCCCTCAGGAGGCATGAGGAGGATCAATGAGCTCTGCAGTCTGTCTGGGATGGATGGATGGATGGATGGATGGATGGATGGATGGATGGATGGATGGATGGATGGATGGATGGTGTGTGGGTGCGTGTGGATTGTCTTGCGCACGCTCTGTTTCAGGTTGGTCATGTTTGTACTTGATCTTGCCAGTACAGGGAGGGAGTACCGTATATACAGTGGGGAGAACAAGTATTTGATACACTGCCGATTTTGCAGGGTTTCCTACTTACAAAGCATGTAGAAGTCTGTAATTTTTATCATAGGTACTCTTCAACTGTGAGAGACGGAATCTAAAACAAACAACAACAAAAAAAATCCAGAAAATCACATTGTATGATTTTTAAATAATTAATTTGTATTTTATTGCATGACATAAGTATTTGATCACCTACCAACCAGTAAGAATTCCGGCTCTCACAGACCTGTTAGTTTTTCTTTAAGAAGCCCTCCTGTTCTCCACTCATTACCTGTATTAACTGCACCTGTTTGAACTCGTTACCTGTATAAAAGACACCTGTCCACACACTCAATCAAACAGACTCCAACCTCTCCACAATGGCCAAGACCAGAGAGCTGTGTAAGAACATCAGGGATAAAATTGTAGACCTGCACAAGGCTGGGATGGGCTACAGGACAATAGGCAAGTAGCTTGGTGAGAAGGCAACAACTGTTGGCGCAATTATTAGAAAATGGAAGAAGTTCAAGATGACGGTCAATCTCCCTCGGTCTAGGGCACCATGCAAGATCTCACCTCGTGGGGCATCAATGATCATGAGAAAGGTGAGGGATCAGCCCAGAACTACACGGCAGGACCTGGTCAATGACCTGAAGAGAGCTGGGACCACAGTCTCAAAGAAAACCATTAGTAACACACTATGCCGTCATGGATTAAAATCCTGCAGCGCACGAAAGGTCCCCCTGCTCAAGCCAGCGCATGTCCAGGCCCGTCTGAAGTTTGCCAATGACCATCTGGATGATCCAGAGGAGGAATGGGAGAAGGTCATGTGGTCTGATGAGACAAAAATAGAGCTTTTTGGTCTAAACTCCACTCGCCGTGTTTGGAGGAAGAAGAAGGATGAGTACAACCCCAAGAACACCATCCCAACCGTGAAGCATGGAGGTGGAAACATCATTCTTTGGGGATGCTTTTCTGCAAAGGGGACAGGACGACTGCACCGTATTGAGGGGAGGATGGATGGGGCCATGTATCGCGAGATCTTGGCCAACAACCTCCTTCCCTCAGTAAGAGCATTGAAGATGGGTCTGGGCTGGGTCTTCCAGCATGACAACGACCCGAAACACACAGCCAGGGCAACTAAGGAGTGGCTCCGTAAGAAGCATCTCAAGGTCCTGGAGTGGCCTAGCCAGTCTCCAGACCTGAACCCAATAGAAAATCTTTGGAGGGAGCTGAAAGTCCCACTTACAAAGCACGACAAATACTTATGTCATGCAATAAAATGCAAATTCATTATTTAAAAATTACAGACTTCTACATGCTTTGTAAGTAGGAAAACCTGCAAAATCGGCAGTGTATCAAATACTTGTTCTCCCCACTGTATATATATATATGATGTAGTACAGGGAGGGAGTACCGTATATATATGATGTAGTACAGGGAGGGAGTACTGTATATATATGATGTAGTACAGGGAGGGAGTACCGTATATATATATATATATATATATATATATATATATATATATATGATGTAGTACAGGGAGGGAGTACCGTATATATATGATGCAGTACAGGGAGGGAGTACCGTGTGTATATATATATATATATATATATATGATGCAGTACAGGGAGGGAGTACCGTGTGTATATATATACAGCGGGTGAAATAAGTATTGAACACGTCACCATTTTTCTCAGTAAATATATTTCCAAAGGAGCTATTGACACAAATTTTCACCAGATGTTGGTAACAACCCAAGTAATCCATATAAACAAAGAAACCAAAACAAATAAGTTCAGAAATTAAGTTATGTGTAATAATGTGAAATGACACAGGTATTGAACACATGAAGAAAGGGAGGAGCAAAAAGGAATGGAAAGCCAAGACAATAGCTGAAAACTATCAGTAATTAAAAAGCAAACCAGCCCTGATATTTATTTAATACTTTGTACAAAAGCCTTTGTTGGTAATGACAGCTTCAAGACGCCTCCTGTATGGAGAAACTAGTCGCATGCATTGCTCTGGTGTGATTTTGGCCCATTCTTCCACACAAACAGTCTTCAAATCTTGAAGGTTCCGTGGGCCTCTTCTATGAATCTTGATCTTCAGTTCTTTCCATAGATTTTCAATGGGATTTAAGTCAGGTGATTGGCTGGGCCATTCTAGCAGCTTTATTTTCTTTCTTTGAAACCAATTGAGAGTTTCCTTGGCTGTGTGTTTGGGATCATTGTCTTGCTGAAATGTCCACCCTCGTTTCATCTTCATCATCCTGGTAGATGGCAGCAGATTTTTGTCAAGAATTTGCCCATTCATCCTTCCTTCAATTATGTGAAGTTTGCCAGTACCATTTGCTGAAAAGCAGCCCCACACCATGATGTTCCCACCTCCAAACTTCACTGTTGGTATGGTGTTTTTAGGGTGATGTGCAGTGCCATTTCTCCTCCAAACATGGTGTGTATTATGACATCCAAACAGTTCAATTTTGCTCTCGTCTGACCCACTATATTCTCCCAGTATTTCACTGGCTTTTCCAAATGTTGTGCAGCAAACTTTAAACGAGCTTCAACATGCTTTTTTTTCAGCAATGGAGTCTTGCGTGGTGAGCGTGCATACAGGCCATGGCGGTGGAGTGCATTACTTACTGTTTTCTTTGAGACAACAGTACCTGCTAATTGCAGGTCTTTTTGAAGCTCTCCACAAGCGGTCCTTGGCTCTTGGACAACTCTTCTGATTATTCTTTTCACTCCTCTGTCAGAAATCTTGCGAGGAGCACCTGGTCAAGGCAAATTTATGGTGAAATTATTGTCTTTCCACTTCCGTATTATGGCCCCAACAGTGCTCACTGGAACATTCAGAAGCTTAGACATGCGCCTATAACCAATGCCATCATTATGTTTTGCAACAATTAGGTTGCGAAGGTCTTGAGACAGCTCTTTGCTTTTACCCATCATGAGATGTGTCTTGTGTGACACCTTGGCAATGAGACCTTTTTGTAGGCCATCAGTTGGGACTGAACCAGCTGATATTAATTTGCACTAACAGGGGGCTGGATTGCTTTTTAATTACTGATAGTTTTCAGCTGTTGTCTTGGCTTTCCATTCCTTTTTGCTCCTCCCTTTCTTCATGTGTTCAATACTTTTTCCCTGTGTCATTTCACATTATTACACATAACTTAATTTCTGAACGTATTTGTTTTGGTTTCTTGGGTTGTTACCAACATCTGGTGAAAATGTCATGTCAATAGCATCTTTGGAAATATATTTACTGAGAAAAATGTTGACGTGTTCAATACTTATTTCACCCGCTGTATATATATGATGGGAGGGAGTACCGTGTGTGTGTATATATATATATATGATGTAGTACAGGGAGGGAGTACTGTGTATATATATATATATATATATATATATATATATATATATATATGATGTAGTACAGGGAGGGAGTACTGTATATATATATATATATATGATGCAGTACAGGGAGGGAGTACCGTGTGTATATATATATGTATATATATATATATATATATATATATGATGTAGTACAGGGAGGGAGTACTGTATATATATATATATATATATGATGCAGTACAGGGAGGGAGTACTGTGTGTATATATATATATATATATGATGTAGTACAGGGAGGGAGTACTGTATATATATATATATATATATATGATGTAGTACAGGAAGGGAGTACTGTGTATATATATATATATATATATGATGTAGTACAGGGAGGGAGTACTGTATATATATATATATATATATATATGATGTAGTACAGGGAGGGAGTACTGTATATATATATATATATATATGATGTAGTACAGGGAGGGAGTACCGTATATATATATATATGATGTAGTACAGGGAGGGAGTACCGTATATATATATATATATATATATATATATATATATATATATATATATATATATATATATGATGTAGTACAGGGAGGGAGTACCATATATATATATATATATGATGCAGTACAGGGAGGGAGTACTGTATATATATATATATGATGTAGTACAGGGAGGGAGTACTGTATATATATACATATATGATGCAGTACAGGGAGGGAGTACTGTATATATATATATATATATATGATGTAGTACAGGGAGGGAGTACCATATATATATATATATGATGTAGTACAGGGAGGGTGTACCGTATATATATATGATGTAGTACAGGGAGGGAGTACCGTATATATATATATATATATGATGTAGTACAGGGAGGGAGTACCGTATATATATATATATATATATATATATGATGTAGTACAGGGAGGGAGTACTTTATATATATATATATATATATATATATATATATATGATGTAGTACATTGAGGGAGTACTGTATATATATATATATATATATATATATATATATGATGTAGTACAGGGAGGGTGTACCGTATATATATATATATATATATATGAGGCAGTACAGGAAGGGAGTACCGTGTGTATATATATATATATATATGATGCAGTACAGGGAGGGAGTACCGTGTATATATATATATATATGATGTAGTACAGGGAGGGAGTACTGTGTGTAGTGTGACACAGCAGAACAGGGGGACACTCCAGAGTGTCTGTAGTGGAGTGGAGTGGAGTGTCTGTAGTGTCTGGACACACACACACCACTTAACGTGATAAAACACAACTTTCCAGCTCAGTCACATTGCCCTCATGGACTGTAGGTCTTCCCAAGCCCCATGTTTACAGTGCAGCTAAGCTGATAACTGTAACCACTGGCAGACAGTTTCCTCCATGCAGAGAAGTCTGTCACGGAAGTTCTCCAACAGTTTATAGCTCAGTGTTATCCTCCATGTGAGTTACTAAATGGATGCTTGAACATTAACATCTCTATTGTAAATTGGGGAAGAATTGACTACTTTCTGAAAGTAATGAGAACATTTGCAGTAAGACAGTATGATAATATAGTCTGTGATTAAAGTGATGGTGGCGATGAAGAGGAGGAGTAAGTGGAAGCTGGAGTGATGAAGTTGATTAAGGTTAGAGCAGCCTTATGTTGCCTGATAATGTAGAGGGAGAGAGAATCAAGATGGATGCCCTTGAGGAAGAAAGCATTCAAAAACATTCAAACGGGCCGTGTGTCTGTGTGTCTCATGATCTATGCATTCTGGCATGTGGTGGCATTGATGTGTTCTTCACGCCTTTTATTTTTTTTAGCTATACCCACAAATCGGTTGTTTCATAAACATCCCCATCTAGCGTCCTCTTGTCACCTCGTATTATGAGATTTCTAAATCCTATCGAATTTGGAGTCTTATTTACTTCTTAAAAGAGTTGATGAAAGGAGTTCCTCTGGGAAATTTCATCAGAGAAACTGGCTTGGCTGGACGTCGAACAGCTAGCTGCTAGGCTAACCTCTGGCTAACACAGACCGCTGGGCCTTCAGTCTATAGGAGCTATTTATAAATAGTTATAAATAATGAATTAGTTTGGCTGTAACAGACTGTCCTTATTTCAGTTGCTGTCTGTATGTGGGTGTCTAAAAACTAGGCCAGTTTATGGGGTACATTTGCCTACAATGATTCCCCAATTTAGAGCATTGCTTCTGATTGGGGTGGTGTGCATGTTATTATGTGTAGTCCTACAGGTAACTGCCAAGATAAACCTACCTACCTACCTTTATTATGTGTAGTCCTACAGGTAACTGCCAAGATAAACCTACCTACCTACCTTTATTATGTGTAGTCCTACAGGTAACTGCCAAGATAAAGGAAACACTCAAGGAAATGAGCGATACAACGTACATAGAAATAAGTTCTTCCACACAGGTGTGTTTCATGTCTAGAAGAAGAGATCTGTGATTTTAAAGAGGGTTCTCAAAGAGCATGTCACCAGATCTCAACCAAATTGAACACTTATGGGAGATTCTGGAGCGGTTCCTGAAGAGCGTTTTATTGTCTTCCAGACAGAAGGAGAATCTATGCCAAGGCACATTGAAGCTGTTCTGTCACAACGCCCTATTAAGACACTGTTGGTCTTTCCTTTATTTGGGAACTTAACTGTATATGTTTCATGTAAGTTTTTGAGGATTTGTCAGTTTAGTATTGGTTTTGTCTTTGTGTGTGTGTGTGTGTGTGGTGCGCGGACATGGACTGGACATGATCGGCGCCATCTGCTTGTACCTGCGGCAGACTGACAGACTGTGATGGTACAGAACATGTTGTGGCGTGTGTGTCTGTGTCGGGTGGTCGGACAGACGCTCCATACATCTGCTTCGGTACAACGCACACCTAGATATTTCTATTTCCTGAAGCTCAATATAAACACACACAGCTGAGTTAAAGGAGAGAGAGTACAGACGTTTAGCTGTGAGCCATAGTTCTAGCCTGCCTGGCTTTTTACATCTAACAGGATCTCCACCTTTGGCTTCACATGCAAAGTGTTCTCCACAGCTCTTGGCTGCAATTAGCAGATGTATCCAGTAACTAACCAGGACATAGAACGCTGTCTAACAATAGTACCAGTGCACAGGACAAGAAAAAATAGTTTTGTCACCATGCACCACATGGTGTCTGTGACCGTTCACCTCTGTGTTGTCTCAGGCGAAGTCCCAACAGCCAAGGAACAGCAGCTCTGGGAGGCCCTGAGATACTGCTGAGCTGCTACCCAATGGCCTCTCATCTCTCTTGGTCTCTCTCGGTCGGTGTCTGTCTCTCTCTGTGTCTCTGTCTCTCTCTGTGTCTCTGTCTCTCTCGGTCGGTGTCTGTCTCTCTCTGTGTCTCTGTCTCTCTCTGTGTCTCTGTCTCTCTCTGTGTCTCTGTCTCTCTCGGTCGGTGTCTGTCTCTCTCTGTGTCTCTGTCTCTCTCTGTGTCTCTGTCTCTCTCGGTCGGTGTCTGTCTCTCTCTGTGTCTCTGTCTCTCTCTGTGTCTCTGTCTCTCTCGGTCGGTGTCTGTCTCTCTCTGTGTCTCTGTCTCTCTCTGTGTCTCTGTCTCTCTCGGTCGGTGTCTGTCTCTCTCTGTGTCTCTGTCTCTCTCTGTGTCTCTGTCTCTCTCGGGCGGTGTCTGTCTCTCTCTGTGTCTCTGTCTCTCTCTGTGTCTCTGTCTCTCTCGGGCGGTGTCTGTCTGTCTCGGTCGGTGTCTGTCTCTCTCTGTGTCTCTGTCTCTCTCTGTGTCTCTGTCTCTCTCTGTGTCTCTGTCTCTCTCGGATGGTGTCTGTCTCTCTCTGTGTCTCTGTCTCTCTCTGTGTCTCTGTCTCTCTCGGGCGGTGTCTGTCTGTCTCGGTCGGTGTCTGTCTCTCTCTGTGTCTCTGTCTCTCTCTGTGTCTCTGTCTCTCTCTGTGTCTCTGTCTCTCTCGGTCGGTGTCTGTCTCTCTGTGTCTCTGTCTCTCTCGGTCGGTGTCTGTCTCTCTCTGTGTCTCTGTCTCTCTCTGTGTCTCTGTCTCTCTCGGTTGGTGTCTGTCTCTCTCTGTGTCTCTGTCTCTCTGTGTCTCTGTCTCTCTCGGTCGGTGTCTGTCTCTCTTTGTGTCTCTGTCTCTCTCGGTTGGTGTCTGTCTCTCTCTGTGTCTCTGTCTCTCTCGGTCGGTGTCTGTCTGTCTCTGTGTCTCTGTCTCTGTCTCTCTCGGTCAGTGTCTGTCTCTCTCTGTGTCTCGGTCTGTCTCTCTCAGTGTCTCTGTCTCTCTCTGTGTCTCTGTCTCTCTCGGTTGTTGTCTGTCTCTCTCTGTGTCTCTGTCTCTCTCGGTCGGTGTCTGTCTCTCTCTGTGTCTCTGTCTCTCTCTGTGTCTCTGTCTCTCTCTGTGTCTCTGTCTCTCTCTGTGTCTCTGTCTCTCTCTGTGTCTTTGTCTCTCTCTGTGTCTCTGTCTCTCTCTGTGTCTCTGTCTCTCTCTGTGTCTCTGTCTCTGTCTCTCTCTGTGTCTCTGTCTCTCTCGGTCGGTGTCTGTCTGTCTCTCTCTGTGTCTCTGTCTCTCTCTGTGTCTCTGTCTCTCTCGGTCGGTGTCTGTCTCTCTCTGTGTCTCTGTCTCTCTCTGTGTCTCTGTCTCTCTCTGTGTCTCTGTCTCTCTCGGTCTGTGTCTCTGTCTCTCTCTGTGTCTCTGTCTCTCTCGGTCGGTGTCTGTCTCTCTCTGTGTCTCTGTCTCTCTGTGTCTCTGTCTCTCTGTGTCTCTGTCTCGCTCAGTCGGTGTCTGTCTCTCTCTGTGTCTCTGTCTCTCTCTGTGTCTCTGTCTCTCTCGGTCGGTGTCTGTCTCTCTCTGTGTCTCTGTCTCTCTTTGTGTCTCTGTCTGTCTCTCTCTGTGTCTCTGTCTCTCTCTCTCTCAGATTCTCTGCCTCTTCCTCTCTATGGTCATAACTCACCCATTTTAGGCCTACTCTCTCTCTGTGTCTCTGTCTCTCTCTGTGTCTCTGTCTCTCTCTGTGTCTCTGTCTCTCTCGGTCGGTGTCTGTCTGTCTGTCTCTCTCTCTCTCTCAGATTCTCTGCCTCTTCCTCTCTATGGTCATAACTCACCCTGTTTAGGCCTACTCTCTCTCTGTGTCTCTGTCTCTCTCTGTGTCTCTGTCTCTATCTGTGTCTCTGTCTCTCTCTCTCAGATTCTCTGCCTCTTCCTCTCTATAGTCATAACTCACCCTGTTTAGGCCTACTCTCTCTCTGCACAACCATTAATTCTTCTATGTCTATCTATCCCCTAATCTGACTGCACTGCTGTCTGTCCCAGTGCTATGCTACTAATACCTTGTAATACCTCTTCCCCTGTTATATCCTATATAAAGTAGTGTATATTAGGTGTGCACCAAGGCACAGTTCTGTTCCCACTATTGCTCTCTCTGCAAACTCTGGCTTTACAAACTCTGCTTACTTTACAGGCTCATTTTAACTTTGGCGCTAAATATCTTGTGCATAATTATACTATAAATGAAATTGCACTATAAACACTTTTTAAAAAAGCACACCACCGAAATCAGAAGTGATGCTCAAAATGTTACTCAGTAGGTGAATAGCTGCTAATTACAGTCTATTGTGGTGAAGGCTGGGAAGGTTTTGAATACTCAACACGCAACACTCCCCGCGGGTGTAGTTTATTTTTGGAGAAAGAAGCACGAGGTCTGTTTTCATCTGGGGAGGAAGAGAATAGAGGTCTGTTTAATGAGCTCCACCCTTCCCTTGTTCATTACTTTACAAGGTCTGCACTCTTGCTTTGACTAGATGTCTTGTTCAGGTTGACACAGAGCTGTGGTCTCGCTCCAGTAAGCTCCTCGCCACCTCCAGGGCTCTGGCGATGGGGGGGTGGCTTGGTGCTACAGGGACATGTTTTCACTGTAATCAGGAAACTGGTCGATGTGATGGACACCGTCTGGCACGTCATGGCTCCAGAGACCTAGTTCTGCTGCTTGAGCGCTACGGTGGTCTTACGCCAACCAGCTCCTCTTTAGGCTGTGGATGGGTGTGAGCGCCACTAGATCACATCAATAGCGGGGAGCTATGGGGGAAGGAGGAGGGGAGAAGGGGAGGAGTGGAGGAGGAGCCACAAAGGCCAAGAGAGAGAGAGGACAGAGGGAGGAGAAAGCACAGAGTGGTGGTGTTTGTCGGAGGCGAATGAATGAAATCTTTCTCCATGACAGTGGGTTGATGCCTTTAACTCTGCTTTCTCTCCCTCTTTCTCTGTTCTCTCTCTCTCTCTCTCTCTCTCTCTGCTCTCTCTATCTCTCCTCCTCCCTCTCTCTGATCTCTCTCTCTCTCTCTCTCTCTCTCTGCTCTCTCTATCTCTCCTCCTCCCTCTCTCTGCTCTCTCTATCTCTCCTCCTCCCTCTCTCTGCTCTCTGGCCCTCTGGTGGAAGATAGGTTTGTTTCTCTTGATTCCACATCTACTGCCCCTGCAGAAAACAGCTGCTGTTATTTTTATAGCTCATCCACTACTTCACTATAGTAATATAGCTCATCCACTACTTCACTATAGTAATATAGCTCATCCACTACTTCACTATAGTAATATAGCTCATCCACTACTTCACTATAGTAATATAGCTCATCCACTACTTCACTATGGTAATATAGCTCATCCACTACTATAGTAATATAGCTCATCCACTACTTCACTATAGTAATATAGCTCATCCACTACTTCACTATAGTAATATAGCTCATCCACTACTTCACTATGGTAATATAGCTCATCCACTACTATAGTAATATAGCTCATCCACTACTTCACTATAGTAATATAGCTCATCCACTACTTCACTATAGTAATATAGCTCATCCACTACTTCACTATGGTAATATAGCTCATCCACTACTATAGTAATATAGCTCATCCACTACTTCACTATGGTAATATAGCTCAACCACTACTTCACTATGGTAATATAGCTCATCCACTACTTCACTATGGTAATATAGCTCATCCACTACTTCACTATAGTAATATAGCTCATCCACTACTTCACTATGGTAATATAGCTCATCCACTACTATAGTAATATAGCTCATCCACTACTTCACTATAGTAATATAGCTCATCCACTACTTCACTATAGTAATATAGCTCATCCACTACTTCACTATGGCAATATAGCTCATCCACTACTATGGTAATATAGCTCATCCACTACTATGGTAATATAGCTCATCCACTACTATAGTAATATAGCTCATCCACTACTTCACTATGGTAATATAGCTCATCCACTACTATGGTAATATAGCTCATCCACTACTTCACTATAGTAATATAGCTCATCCACTACTTCACTATAGTAATATAGCTCATCCACTACTATGGTAATATAGCTCATCCACTACTATAGTAATATAGCTCATCCACTACTTCACTATGGTAATATAGCTCATCCACTACTATGGTAATATAGCTCATCCACTACTTCACTATAGTAAAATAGCTCATCCACTACTATGGTAATATAGCTCATCCACTACTATGGTAATATAGCTCATCCACTACTTCACTATAGTAATATAGCTCATCCACTGCTATGGCAATATAGCTCATCCACTACTTCACTATAGTAATATAGCTCATCCACTACTATGGTAATATAGCTCATCCACTACTATAGTAATATAGCTCATCCACTACTTCACTATGGTAATATAGCTCATCCACTACTATGGTAATATAGCTCATCCACTACTTCACTATAGTAATATAGCTCATCCACTACTTCACTATAGTAATATAGCTCATCCACTACTATGGTAATATAGCTCATCCACTACTATGGTAATATAGCTCATCCACTACTTCACTATAGTAATATAGCTCATCCACTGCTATGGTAATATAGCTCATCCACTACTTCACTATAGTAATATAGCTCATCCACTACTATGGTAATATAGCTCATCCACTACTATAGTAATATAGCTCATCCACTACTATGGTAATATAGCTCATCCACTACTTCACTATAGTAATATAGTTCATTCACTACTTCACTATAGTAATATAGCTCATCCACTACTTCACTATGGTAATATAGCTCATCCACTACTATAGTAATATAGCTCATCCACTACTTCACTATGGTAATATAGCTCATCCACTACTATAGTAATATAGCTCATCCACTACTATGGTAATATAGCTCATCCACTACTTCACTATAGTAATATAGCTCATCCACTACTATGGTAATATAGCTCATCCACTACTATGGTAATATAGCTCATCCACTACTATGGTAATATAGCTCATCCACTACTTCACTATAGTAATATAGTTCATTCACTACTTCACTATAGTAATATAGCTCATCCACTACTTCACTATAGTAATATAGCTCATCCACTACTATAGTAATATAGCTCATCCACTACTATAGTAATATAGCTCATCCACTACTTCACTATAGTAATATAGCTCATCCACTACTATGGTAATATAGCTCATCCACTACTTCACTATAGTAATATAGCTCATCCACTACTTCACTATAGTAATATAGCTCATCCACTACTTCACTATAGTAATATAGCTCATCCACTACTATGGTAATATAGCTCATCCACTACTATGGTAATATAGCTCATCCACTACTTCACTATAGTAATATAGCTCATCCACTACTTCACTATAGTAATATAGCTCATCCACTACTTCACTATAGTAATATAGCTCATCCACTACTTCACTATAGTAATATAGCTCATCCACTACTTCACTATAGTAATATAGCTCATCCACTACTTCACTATAGTAATATAGCTCATCCACTACTTCACTATAGTAATATAGCTCATCCACTACTTCACTATAGTAATATAGCTCATCCACTACTATGGTAATATAGCTCATCCACTACTTCACTATAGTAATATAGCTCATCCACTACTTCACTATAGTAATATAGCTCATCCACTACTATGGTAATATAGCTCATCCACTACTATGGTAATATAGCTCATCCACTACTTCACTATAGTAATATAGCTCATCCACTGCTATGGTAATATAGCTCATCCACTACTTCACTATAGTAATATAGCTCATCCACTACTATGGTAATATAGCTCATCCACTACTATAGTAATATAGCTCATCCACTACTATGGTAATATAGCTCATCCACTACTTCACTATAGTAATATAGTTCATTCACTACTTCACTATAGTAATATAGCTCATCCACTACTTCACTATGGTAATATAGCTCATCCACTACTATAGTAATATAGCTCATCCACTACTTCACTATGGTAATATAGCTCATCCACTACTATAGTAATATAGCTCATCCACTACTATGGTAATATAGCTCATCCACTACTTCACTATAGTAATATAGCTCATCCACTACTATGGTAATATAGCTCATCCACTACTATGGTAATATAGCTCATCCACTACTATGGTAATATAGCTCATCCACTACTTCACTATAGTAATATAGTTCATTCACTACTTCACTATAGTAATATAGCTCATCCACTACTTCACTATAGTAATATAGCTCATCCACTACTATAGTAATATAGCTCATCCACTACTATAGTAATATAGCTCATCCACTACTTCACTATAGTAATATAGCTCATCCACTACTATGGTAATATAGCTCATCCACTACTTCACTATAGTAATATAGCTCATCCACTACTTCACTATAGTAATATAGCTCATCCACTACTTCACTATAGTAATATAGCTCATCCACTACTATGGTAATATAGCTCATCCACTACTATGGTAATATAGCTCATCCACTACTTCACTATAGTAATATAGCTCATCCACTACTTCACTATAGTAATATAGCTCATCCACTACTTCACTATAGTAATATAGCTCATCCACTACTTCACTATAGTAATATAGCTCATCCACTACTTCACTATAGTAATATAGCTCATCCACTACTTCACTATAGTAATATAGCTCATCCACTACTTCACTATAGTAATATAGCTCATCCACTACTATGGTAATATAGCTCATCCACTACTTCACTATAGTAATATAGCTCATCCACTACTTCACTATAGTAATATAGTTCATTCACTACTATAGTAATATAGCTCAACCACTACTTCACTATAGTAATATAGCTCATCCACTACTATAGTAATATAGCTCATCCACTACTATAGTAATATAGCACTTTACCACAGTATATCCACCATTCCTGAACAACTCGAGTTGTAAGAAAAAGAAAGGAACACTGCGAGGAATCCTGAATTTCTAAATGTATCATGTCTGTGAAAAACACCTTCAGCTTGTACATTCTTTTCAGTATCTTGTATTTTTTCAGAAAATGCTATCCCCGAGGTCTCCGATTCGCTCTCCTTCAGGAAGGGAAAGGTGGTGGTAAAATGGAGGGAAGTGTCGTGTGTGTGAGAGTGAGTGAGTGTGTGTGAGAGTGAGTGAGTGTGAGAGTGAGTGTGAGTGTGAGAGAGAGTGTGAGAGAGAGTGTGAGAGAGAGTGTGAGAGAGAGTGTGAGAGAGAGTGTGAGAGGGAGTGTGAGAGGGAGTGTGAGAGGGAGTGTGAGTGTGAGTGTGAGAGAGTGAGTGTGAGTGTGAGTGTGAGAGTGTGAGAGAGTGAGTGAGTGAGTGAGTGAGTGAGTGAGTGAGTGAGTGAGTGAGTTTGTTTGTTTTACCGGGCTTAGAGGTGCTGATGGCCAGAAATGTTTTCAGCCACAGAAATAAACTGAACTAGAATGGCCTTACCGGTCCAAGAAAGCACAAGAGTAATGGGAAGCGAAGAAAGAAATTGTTTGTAGTCATATGTTGCCTTTCTTCCACCAATGATCTCCTTTGTTATGTCTAGAGAAACGTTGTCATAACTATGCGAAGGCTTGGCAGCTTCACTGCTCGGCTGACCACGTTGCTACAGTGGCATGTTTTCATTGTTCTGAATTGTGCAACTGGTTAATGTGATGTTTGGGTGAAGTGACAATATGGAATGCGGTGGCAACTGGTCCTTACTGTATCAATGCAGGCACAATGCGCCCTTTAACCGCATTTCCTCTAAATGCTTTGTTTTTGCATTTGCAATAGACTTGGCTGCAGAAAGTAGGCAAGAAGATGGAACGTAAAATGGTGGTTCTAGTCCTATAAATGGGGAGGAAAAGAGATTAAACAAAAGAGTAAAACGAGCCATTGGAACAACTGAATGGGCCCCAGTAACAACAAGAGAGAGAGAGAGAGGAGAGAAAACCTTCTTCCACTAACCCCCCGTCAACCACCTCCTTACCCTGCACCGTCCCCCCCATACCCACATCCCCAGTAACAACAAGAGAGAGAGAGAGAGAGAGAGAGAGAGAGGAGAGAGGAGACAGAGAGAGAGGAGACAGAGAGAGAGAGGAGACAGAGAGAGGGAGGAGAGAGAGAGAGAGAGAGGGAGGAGAGAGAGGAGAGAGAGAGAGGAGAGAGAGAGAGGAGACAGAAGAGAGGGAGGAGAGAGGAGAGAGGGAGGAGAGAGGAGAGAGAGGGGAGAGAGAGGAGAGAGAGGGGAGAGAGAGGAGAGAGAGAGGAGAGAGAGAGAGAGAGAGAGAGAGGGAGGAGAGAGAGATGGAGTAGAGAGAGAGAGGAGACAGAGAGAGGGAGGAGAGAGGAGACAGAGAGAGAGAGAGAGAGAGGAGACAGAGAGAGAGAGGAGACAGAGAGAGGGAGGAGAGAGAGAGATGGAGAGGAGAGAGAGGAGAGAGAGAGAGAGGAGACAGAAGAGAGGGAGGAGAGAGGAGAGAGGGAGGAGAGAGGGGAGAGAGAGGAGAGAGGAGAGAGAGAGGAGAGAGAGAGAGAGAGAGAGGGAGGAGAGAGAGAGGAGACAGAGAGAGGAGACAGAGAGAGGGAGGAGACAGAGAGAGAGAGAGAGAGAGAGAGAGAGAGAGAGAGAGAGAGAGAGAGAGAGAGAGAGAGAGAGAGAGAGAGAGAGAGAGAGAGGAGAGAGGAGACAGAGAGAGAGAGAGAGAGAGAGAGGAGACAGAGAGAGAGAGGAGACAGAGAGAGGGAGGAGAGAGAGAGATGGAGAGGAGAGAGAGGAGAGAGAGAGAGAGGAGACAGAAGAGAGGGAGGAGAGAGGAGAGAGGGAGGAGAGAGGGGAGAGAGAGGAGAGAGGAGAGAGAGAGGAGAGAGAGAGAGAGAGAGAGGGAGGAGAGAGAGAGGAGACAGAGAGAGGAGACAGAGAGAGGGAGGAGACAGAGAGAGAGGAGAGAGAGAGAGAGAGAGAGAGAGAGAGAGAGAGAGAGAGAGAGAGAGAGAGAGAGAGAGAGAGAGAGAGAGAGAGAGAGAGAGAGAGAGAGAGAGAGAGAGAGAGAGGGAGGAGAGAGGGAGGAGAGAGGAGAGAGAGAGAGAGAATCTTCTAAACCAAAGAGGAATACGCAAAGTATCAATGTTAGCTACATGAAGTAGATAAGAGAAAACATTTAAATCTAGTTTATAGATTCTAGGGTCCCCTAGGAAACACTTATCAACACTTTGGTTCCTACCCTGTCAAAATAACTCCTCCCTGGCATTATCATTTGTCATCATGTCAACAACACTGTATTCAAAGTGCCCACTATGAATATGATTCTATTTCCATGATTCCAAGTGTTTTGCTCCAAATCACTATTGCAGCGTTTGGTTCAAAGTAAGGCCTAGATGATTTGCCCATATGGTGCAGCCCTACGTGGAAATGATCTCAAATGAGTTACATACTATAAAACAATGAGAATGGAGAAAGACCCATTAAATCAGAGTGTATGTGTTGTCCCCATATGGTCACACACTACTCTTAAAGCACATGTAGAATTGATATTATTCAATAACATAAAATACCGTCATATTGTCCAGATTTGTTAAATACCGTGATATTATATTTTGTTCGTATCGCCCAGCCCTACCCCATGGATTGATTCATGGAAGAGTTAATATATTGTGTGCTGCAGCGGTCTAAGGCGTCAGTACAGCCTGGGGTTCATTACCGGCCATGACCGGGAGTCCTATAGGGCGGCCCAGCGTTGTCCGGGTTAGGGGAGGGTTTGGCCAGGGGGCTTTACTTGGCTCATCTCAATTTAGTGACTCCTTGTGGCAAGCCAGGCGCCTGCAGGCTGACTTCGGTTATCAGTTGAATAGTGTTTCCACCGACACATTGGTGCAGCTGGCTTCCGGGTTAAGCGAGCTTGTGTTGAGAAGCACAGTTTGGCGGGTCATGTTTCGTAAGACTCATGACTCGACCTTCGCCTCTCCCGGAGCCCGTTGGATGAGACAAGATCGTAATCACGAAATTGGGAGAAAAAGGTCGGTAAGAATTTAACAAAATAAAAAAACTCGAAAACCACTTTAAACCTATCCCAAACCTTAACCCTTACCTTAACCATTCAGAGTTAATGCCTAACCCTAAGGTTTCGGGGTTGTACCCAATCTCTCCATCCCTCCTTTCCTCCCTCCCTCCCTCCCTCCCTCCCTCCCTCCCTCCCTCCCTCCCTCCCTTCCTCCTTCCATCCAGTTTGGTAACACCGGGTCGTTAATAACCACTAATGAAGTAAGGTCTTTCTGCCGAAGAGTGGGCGGCGGCCTGGAGTGGGCGGCGGCCTGGAGTGGGCGGCGGTCTAGCTTGTTGAGTTTTAGTCAACGATTTTAGTTAATTTCTGAAGAGATTCTTAGTCGCTGCTTCCATGTTAAAAGCTGACTACGTTTCAACAGCATGTTTTGTCTGGTCTGGCACTTCGGAGTGATAGAATATTCCATGTGTGGAAATGATCATTTAGAAAATACAGAAATGTCTCTCTCTCTTACAATAGACAGATAGTTCCCATCATCTCTTCATAAATATGAATAAATTGATATATTAATTTATAGAGTGCTTTCAAAGCCTAGAAAGTCCTCGGGGAGAAGGCAGTTTCATAGACATCAAATTATTTAGTTTCCCAGGTTTGTTGGATGTGGCCCATTTTAACAATGTAGGCACATAGTGAGTAGCGTAGCCATTTAGTACAATATTAGACAATGCTAATATTGGTTCCCACCAAAATGGCTTACGTTCTTAGCATTTAGCATTATGATGCTAGGTAGCGTTAGCGAAAGGCAAAATGGGTCTTCATTGAAATAGCCTAGGTGTTATGTCATGAGGCTAATGTTAGTGGACGGGTGTAGAGCTTCAAGTTCCTTGGTGTCCACATCACTAAGGAATTAACATGGCCCACACAGTTTTGAAGAGGGCATGACAGCGCCTCTTCCCGTTCAGAATACTGAAGATCTGAGGCCAAAGCTTTTCAAAAAGTTCTACAGTACCACCATTGAGAGCATCTTGGCTTCATCACCTCTTGGTACGGCAATTGTAAGACACCTGACCACGAAGCACTACAGAGGGTGATCAGTACAGCCCAGTACATCACTGGGGATGAGCTCCCTGCCATCCAGGACCTCTATACCAGGCGGTGTCAGAGGAAGGCCCCAAAAATTGTCAGACTCCAGCCATAGACTGTTCTTTCTGCATGTAAAGTGCTACCAGAGCACCAAGTCTGGAACTAATAGGACTAGGGTTGCAAAGGGTCGGAAACTTTGGTCAAACGTTTCGGGTAGCCTTCCACAAGCTTCCCATCATAAGTTGGGTTAATTTTGGCCCATTCCTCCTGACAGAACTGGTGTAACTGAGTCAGGTTCGTAGGCCTCCTTGCTTTTTCAGTTCTGCCCACAATCTATAGGATTGAGGTCAGGGCTTTGTGAAGGCCACTCCAATACCTTGACTTTGTTGTCCTTAAGCCATTTTACCACAACTTTGGAAGAATGCTTGGGGTCATTGTCCATTTGGAAGACCCATTTGCGACCAAGCTTTAACTTCCTGACTGATGTCTTGAGATGTTGCTTCAATATATCCACATCATTTTCCTTCCTCATGATGCCATCTATTTTGTGAAGTGCACCAGTCCCTCCTGCAGCAAAGCACCCCCACAACATGATGCTGCCACCCCATGCTTCACGGTTGGGATGGTGTTCTTCAGCTTGCAAGCCTCCCCCTTTTTCCTCCAAACATAACGATGGTTATTATGGCCAAATAGTAATTTTTGTTTAATCAGACCAGAGGACATTTCTCCAAAAAGTAGGATCTTTGTCCCAGTTGCAAACCGTAGTCTGGCTTTTTTATGGCGGTTTTGGAGCAGTGGCTTCTTCCTTGCTGAGCGGCCTTTCAGGTTATGTCAATATAGGACTTGTTTTACTGTGGATATAGATACTTTTGTACCTGTTTCCTCCATCACCTTCACAAGGTCCTTTGCTGTTGTTCTGGGATTGATTTGCACTTTTCGCTACAAAGTACGTTCATCTCTAGGAGACAGAACGTGTCTCCTTCCTGAGCGGTATGACGGCTGCGTGGTCCCATGGTGTTTATACTTGCGTACTATTGTTTGTACAGATGAACGTGGTACCTTCAGGCGTTTGGAAATTGCTCCCAAGGATGAACCAGACTTTTCTGAGGTCTTGGCTGATTTCTTTTGATTTTCCCATGATGTCAAGCAAAGAGGCACTGAGTTTGAAGGTAGGCCTTAAAATACATCCACAGGTACACCTCCAATTTACTCAAATTATGTCAATTAACCTATCAGAAGCTTCTAAAGCCATGACATCATTTTTCTGGAATTTTCCAAGCTGTCAACTTAGTGTATGTAAACTTCTGACCCACTGTAATTGTGATATAGTGAATTATTAGTGAAATAATGTGTCTGTAAACAATTGTTGGAAGAATTACTTGTGTCATGCACAAAGTAGATGTCCTAACAGACTTGACAAAACTATAGTTTGTTAACATGAAATCTGTGGAGTGGTTGAAAAATGAGTTTTAATGACTTCAACCTAAGTGTATGTAAGCTTCGGACTTCAACTGTATATGTACATAATTACCTCAATTACCTCATATCCCTGCAAATCTACTCTGTATTTATACTCCCTGTATACATCCATGTTATTATCTACTCCCTGTATACATCTATGTTATCTACTCCCTGTATACATCCCTGTTATTATCTACTCCCTGTATACATCCATGTTATTATCTACTCCCTGTATACATCCATGTTATTATCTACTCCCTGTATACATCCCTGTTATTATCTACTCCCTGTATACATCCATGTTATTATCTACTCCCTGTATACAACCATGTTATTATCTACTCCCTGTATACATCCATGTTATTATCTACTCAATGTATACATCCATGTTATTATCTACTCCCTGTATACATCCCTGTTATTATCTACTCCCTGTATATAACCATGTTATTATCTACTCCCTGTATAAATCCCTGTTATTATCTACTCCCTGTATACATCCCTGTTATTATCTACTCCCTGTATAAATCCATGTTATTATCTACTCCCTGTATACATCCCTGTTATTATCTACTCCCTGTATATAACCATGTTATTATCTACTCCCTGTATACATCCCTGTTATTATCTACTCCCTGTATACATCCCTGTTATTATCTACTCCCTGTATAAATCCATGTTATTATCTACTCCCTGTATAAATCCATGTTATTATCTACTCCCTGTATACATCCATGTTATTATCTACTCCCTGTATACAACCATGTTATTATCTACTCCCTGTATACATCCCTGTTATTATCTACTCCCTGTATACATCCCTGTTATTATCTACTCCCTGTATACAACCATGTTATTTTATACTCCCTGTATACATCCCTGTTATTATCTACTCCCTGTATACATCCATGTTATTATCTACTCCCTGTATACATCCATGTTATTATCTACTCCCTGTATACATCCCTGTTATTATCTACTCCCTGTATACATCCATGTTATTATCTACTCCCTGTATACATCCCTGTTATTATCTACTCCCTGTATACATCCCTGTTATTATCTACTCCCTGTATACATCCCTGTTATTATCTACTCCCTGTATACATCCCTGTTATTATCTACTCCCTGTATACAACCATGTTATTTTATACTCCCTGTATGCATCCACGTTATTTTATACTCCCTGTATACATCCATGTTATTATCTACTCCCTGTATACATCCATGTTATTATCTACTCCCTGTATACATCCATGTTATTATCTACTCCCTGTATACATCCATGTTATTATCTACTCCCTGTATACATCCATGTTATTATCTACTCCCTGTATAAATCCATGTTATTATCTACTCCCTGTATAAATCCATGTTATTATCTACTCCCTGTATACATCCCTGTTATTATCTACTCCCTGTATACATCCATGTTATTATCTACTCCCTGTATAAATCCATGTTATTATCTACTCCCTGTATAAATCCATGTTATTATCTACTCCCTGTATAAATCCATGTTATTATCTACTCCCTGTATACATCCCTGTTATTATCTACTCCCTGTATACATCCCTGTTATTATCTACTCCCTGTATAAATCCATGTTATTATCTACTCCCTGTATAAATCCATGTTATTATCTACTCCCTGTATACATCCCTGTTATTATCTACTCCCTGTATACATCCATGTTATTATCTACTCCCTGTATACATCCATGTTATTATCTACTCCCTGTATAAATCCATGTTATTATCTACTCCCTGTATATAACCATGTTATTTTTACTTGTTATTCACTGTGTATTTATTCCTCGTGTCACTATTTCTATCTTTGACTCTGCATTGCTGGAAAAGGACCCGTAAGTCAGTATTTGGCTGTTAGTCTGCACCTGTTTGGTTCTTATTGAACTGGCTGACCCTGACACAGCACTGTCAACCGTGCGCTAGCAAAATGCTTCCTCCTGCTAATGACTCAGAGCTGGGTGTGTCTAATGATGGACATGTGTCTCCTGTCTCTCAGACAACTGTGGAACTGACACCACATTTAGGCAGCCAGACTACGTCCAGACTAGGAGTGGGTTGCAGGTGTCTATGCGCAGATGTGGCTGTCACAAATTCCCAGAGACAAGAGTATGTGAATACCCCAGAGCCACAACTTCACCTCCATAACTCAACATGGAGGCTGTTGCTGAGCAATATACTGTATCTCACCTACTGCTGGGGTTCTTTCTGTCTCGCCCTCTCAACCTGTTTAGAGGCTCTCTTTACCTCTGCCGGTGTCCGTCTCCTTCTCCAACTCTTTCAATTCCTCCCCACCAAAGAGTGGATTTTATTTTGGGATTTTAAATTCTACATGCCTTGCAAGTCACTCCTAACCCTAAGAAGGCCGCTGGTCTCCCAGCATGGTGGTTTGTGGAGACATGTATATTGATTTGTGAGGACATGTCCAGGCCTGTTGAGGACGTTCCTCTGGTGGAGGCTATACGCTACACCACCATGCCTCACCCACGCGAGAATGGGGTTGCCGCCCCCTGAGACACCCCTGGACTCCCAGGCATCTGACACACTTTAAACAACTGGTAGTCCCCTGACCCTGTTGTTAGGCGGGCACGTGCACACGCAATAAAAAGATTGTCATATAATGTATAGTTTTCATATACAGAGGAGGAACAATAAATAGTATACATTAAGATGCATTAACCCAGGAGGCGATACCAATGATACAGTGGAGATCTATGGCATAATGTTTATAATTCAATGTATACACATGCCAGGATGTAACCACATGCAACCCCTGTGTGTATAGTATCTTATATGGTTGATGCCTACAGTCCAGACTAATACAAGAGAGCCTGTGTAAATGTCCACTATTGAATGCTGACAGTAAACTCAGTTAACATGTGGGTGTTTGCTTCTGTCTGGTCCTTATTCAAATCAGTGGACATGTTTGTGAGAACTCAAAGTAATTGTATTTAGCCTTAATATATATTCAGGCTGTAACACAACAAAATGTGGAATAAGTCCAGGGTTATGAATACTATTTGAAGGCGCTGTAGGTGCCTCTGCAGAGATCTACCTGCCTGAATTAAAAATTGATTACATATATTTGATTTCTAGCCCATTTACACACAATACACCATAATGAAATGCAGAAATGTCTAATTTACATCCAGTAAGTATTCACACCCCTTGGTCAATATTTTGTAGAAGCACCTTTGGCAGTGATTACAGCTGGGAGCTTTCAACACCTGGATTGTACAATATTTTACCATTTATTATTTTCAATAAATCCATCCTCAGTTAGGTTAGTATTGTGGAGTAACTACCATGTTGTTGATCCATCCTCAGTTAGGTTAGTATTGTGGAGTAACTACCATGTTGTTGATCCATCCTCAGTTAGGTTAGTATTGTGGAGTAACTACCATGTTGTTGATCCATCCTCAGTTAGGTTAGTATTGTGGAGTTACTACCATGTTGTTGATCCATCCTCAGTTAGGTTAGTATTGTGGAGTAACTACCATGTTGTTGATCCATCCTCAGTTAGGTTAGTATTGTGGAGTAACTACCATGTTGTTGATCCATCCTCAGTTAGGTTAGTATTGTGGAGTAACTACCATGTTGTTGATCCATCCTCAGTTAGGTTAGTATTGTGGAGTAACTACCATGTTGTTGATCCATCCTCAGTTAGGTTAGTATTGTGGAGTAACTACCATGTTGTTGATCCATCCTCAGTTAGGTTAGTATTGTGGAGTAACTACCATGTTGTTGATCCATCCTCAGTTAGGTTAGTATTGTGGAGTAACTACCATGTTGTTGATCCATCCTCAGTTAGGTTAGTATTGTGGAGTAACTACCATGTTGTTGATCCATCCTCAGTTAGGTTAGTATTGTGGAGTAACTACCATGTTGTTGATCCATCCTCAGTTAGGTTAGTATTGTGGAGTAACTACCATGTTGTTGATCCATCCTCAGTTAGGTTAGTATTGTGGAGTAACTACCATGTTGTTGATCCATCCTCAGTTAGGTTAGTATTGTGGAGTTACTACCATGTTGTTGATCCATCCTCAGTTAGGTTAGTATTGTGGAGTAACTACCATGTTGTTGATCCATCCTCAGTTAGGTTAGTATTGTGGAGTTACTACCATGTTGTTGATCCATCCTCAGTTAGGTTAGTATTGTGGAGTAACTACCATGTTGTTGATCCATCCTCAGTTAGGTTAGTATTGTAGAGTTACTACCTTGTTGTTGATCCATCCTCAGTTAGGTTAGTATTGTGGAGTAACTACCATGTTGTTGATCCATCCTCAGTTAGGTTAGTATTGTGGAGTAACTAGCATGTTGTTGATCCATCCTCAGTTAGGTTAGTATTGTGGAGTAACTACCATGTTGTTGATCCATCCTCAGTTAGGTTAGTATTGTGGAGTAACTACCATGTTGTTGATCCATCCTCAGTTAGGTTAGTATTGTGGAGTAACTACCATGTTGTTGATCCATCCTCAGTTAGGTTAGTATTGTGGAGTAACTACCATGTTGTTGATCCATCCTCAGTTAGGTTAGTATTGTGGAGTAACTACCATGTTGTTGATCCATCCTCAGTTAGGTTAGTATTGTGGAGTAACTACCATGTTGTTGATCCATCCTCAGTTAGGTTAGTATTGTGGAGTAACTACCATGTTGTTGATCCATCCTCAGTTAGGTTAGTATTGTGGAGTAACTACCATGTTGTTGATCCATCCTCAGTTAGGTTAGTATTGTGGAGTAACTACCATGTTGTTGATCCATCCTCAGTTAGGTTAGTATTGTGGAGTAACTACCATGTTGTTGATCCATCCTCAGTTAGGTTAGTATTGTGGAGTAACTACCATGTTGTTGATCCATCCTCAGTTAGGTTAATATTGTGGAGTTACTACCATGTTGTTGATCCATCCTCAGTTAGGTTAGTATTGTGGAGTAACTACCATGTTGTTGATCCATCCTCAGTTAGGTTAGTATTGTGGAGTTACTACCATGTTGTTGATCCATCCTCAGTTAGGTTAGTATTGTGGAGTAACTACCATGTTGTTGATCCATCCTCAGTTAGGTTAGTATTGTAGAGTTACTACCATGTTGTTGATCCATCCTCAGTTAGGTTAGTATTGTGGAGTAACTACCATGTTGTTGATCCATCCTCAGTTAGGTTAGTATTGTGGAGTAACTAGCATGTTGTTGATCCATCCTCAGTTAGGTTAGTATTGTGGAGTAACTACCATGTTGTTGATCCATCCTCAGTTAGGTTAGTATTGTGGAGTAACTACCATGTTGTTGATCCATCCTCAGTTAGGTTAGTATTGTGGAGTAACTACCATGTTGTTGATCCATCCTCAGTTAGGTTAGTATTGTGGAGTAACTACCATGTTGTTGATCCATCCTCAGTTAGGTTAGTATTGTGGAGTAACTACCATGTTGTTGATCCATCCTCAGTTAGGTTAGTATTGTGGAGTAACTACCATGTTGTTGATCCATCCTCAGTTAGGTTAGTATTGTGGAGTAACTACCATGTTGTTGATCCATCCTCAGTTAGGTTAGTATTGTGGAGTTACTACCATGTTGTTGATCCATCCTCAGTTAGGTTAGTATTGTGGAGTAACTACCATGTTGTTGATCCATCCTCAGTTAGGTTAGTATTGTGGAGTTACTACCATGTTGTTGATCCATCCTCAGTTAGGTTAGTATTGTGGAGTAACTACCATGTTGTTGATCCATCCTCAGTTAGGTTAGTATTGTGGAGTTACTACCATGTTGTTGATCCATCCTCAGTTAGGTTAGTATTGTGGAGTAACTACCATGTTGTTGATCCATCCTCAGTTAGGTTAGTATTGTGGAGTAACTACCATGTTGTTGATCCATCCTCAGTTAGGTTAGTATTGTGGAGTTACTACCATGTTGTTGATCCATCCTCAGTTAGGTTAGTATTGTGGAGTAACTACCATGTTGTTGATCCATCCTCAGTTAGGTTAGTATTGTGGAGTAACTATCATGTTGTTGATCCATCCTCAGTTAGGTTAGTATTGTGGAGTAACTACTATGTTGTTGATCCATCCTCAGTTAGGTTAGTATTGTGGAGTAACTACCATGTTGTTGATCCATCCTCAGTTAGGTTAGTATTGTGGAGTTACTACCATGTTGTTGATCCATCCTCAGTTAGGTTAGTATTGTGGAGTAACTACCATGTTGTTGATCCATCCTCAGTTAGGTTAGTATTGTGGAGTAACTACCATGTTGTTGATCCATCCTCAGTTAGGTTAGTATTGTGGAGTAACTACCATGTTGTTGATCCATCCTCAGTTAGGTTAGTATTGTGGAGTTACTACCATGTTGTTGATCCATCCTCAGTTAGGTTAGTATTGTGGAGTAACTACCATGTTGTTGATCCATCCTCAGTTAGGTTAGTATTGTGGAGTTACTACCATGTTGTTGATCCATCCTCAGTTAGGTTAGTATTGTGGAGTAACTACCATGTTGTTGATCCATCCTCAGTTAGGTTAGTATTGTGGAGTTACTACCATGTTGTTGATCCATCCTCAGTTAGGTTAGTATTGTGGAGTAACTACCATGTTGTTGATCCATCCTCAGTTAGGTTAGTATTGTGGAGTAACTACCATGTTGTTGATCCATCCTCAGTTAGGTTAGTATTGTGGAGTAACTACCATGTTGTTGATCCATCCTCAGTTAGGTTAGTATTGTGGAGTAACTACCATGTTGTTGATCCATCCTCAGTTAGGTTAGTATTGTGGAGTAACTACCATGTTGTTGATCCATCCTCAGTTAGGTTAGTATTGTGGAGTAACTACCATGTTGTTGATCCATCCTCAGTTAGGTTAGTATTGTGGAGTAACTACCATGTTGTTGATCCATCCTCAGTTAGGTTAGTATTGTGGAGTTACTACCATGTTGTTGATCCATCCTCAGTTAGGTTAGTATTGTGGAGTAACTACCATGTTGTTGATCCATCCTCAGTTAGGTTAGTATTGTGGAGTTACTACCATGTTGTTGATCCATCCTCAGTTAGGTTAGTATTGTGGAGTAACTACCATGTTGTTGATCCATCCTCAGTTAGGTTAGTATTGTAGAGTTACTACCATGTTGTTGATCCATCCTCAGTTAGGTTAGTATTGTGGAGTAACTACCATGTTGTTGATCCATCCTCAGTTAGGTTAGTATTGTGGAGTAACTAGCATGTTGTTGATCCATCCTCAGTTAGGTTAGTATTGTGGAGTAACTACCATGTTGTTGATCCATCCTCAGTTAGGTTAGTATTGTGGAGTAACTACCATGTTGTTGATCCATCCTCAGTTAGGTTAGTATTGTGGAGTAACTACCATGTTGTTGATCCATCCTCAGTTAGGTTAGTATTGTGGAGTAACTACCATGTTGTTGATCCATCCTCAGTTAGGTTAGTATTGTGGAGTAACTACCATGTTGTTGATCCATCCTCAGTTAGGTTAGTATTGTGGAGTTACTACCATGTTGTTGATCCATCCTCAGTTAGGTTAGTATTGTGGAGTAACTACCATGTTGTTGATCCATCCTCAGTTAGGTTAGTATTGTGGAGTTACTACCATGTTGTTGATCCATCCTCAGTTAGGTTAGTATTGTGGAGTAACTACCATGTTGTTGATCCATCCTCAGTTAGGTTAGTATTGTGGAGTAACTACCATGTTGTTGATCCATCCTCAGTTAGGTTAGTATTGTGGAGTTACTACCATGTTGTTGATCCATCCTCAGTTAGGTTAGTATTGTGGAGTAACTACCATGTTGTTGATCCATCCTCAGTTAGGTTAGTATTGTGGAGTAACTATCATGTTGTTGATCCATCCTCAGTTAGGTTAGTATTGTGGAGTAACTACTATGTTGTTGATCCATCCTCAGTTAGGTTAGTATTGTGGAGTAACTACCATGTTGTTGATCCATCCTCAGTTAGGTTAGTATTGTGGAGTTACTACCATGTTGTTGATCCATCCTCAGTTAGGTTAGTATTGTGGAGTAACTACCATGTTGTTGATCCATCCTCAGTTAGGTTAGTATTGTGGAGTAACTACCATGTTGTTGATCCATCCTCAGTTAGGTTAGTATTGTGGAGTAACTACCATGTTGTTGATCCATCCTCAGTTAGGTTAGTATTGTGGAGTTACTACCATGTTGTTGATCCATCCTCAGTTAGGTTAGTATTGTGGAGTAACTACCATGTTGTTGATCCATCCTCAGTTAGGTTAGTATTGTGGAGTTACTACCATGTTGTTGATCCATCCTCAGTTAGGTTAGTATTGTGGAGTAACTACCATGTTGTTGATCCATCCTCAGTTAGGTTAGTATTGTGGAGTTACTACCATGTTGTTGATCCATCCTCAGTTAGGTTAGTATTGTGGAGTAACTACCATGTTGTTGATCCATCCTCAGTTAGGTTAGTATTGTGGAGTAACTACCATGTTGTTGATCCATCCTCAGTTAGGTTAGTATTGTGGAGTAACTACCATGTTGTTGATCCATCCTCAGTTAGGTTAGTATTGTGGAGTAACTACCATGTTGTTGATCCATCCTCAGTTAGGTTAGTATTGTGGAGTAACTACCATGTTGTTGATCCATCCTCAGTTAGGTTAGTATTGTGGAGTAACTACCATGTTGTTGATCCATCCTCAGTTAGGTTAGTATTGTGGAGTAACTACCATGTTGTTGATCCATCCTCAGTTAGGTTAGTATTGTGGAGTTACTACCATGTTGTTGATCCATCCTCAGTTAGGTTAGTATTGTGGAGTTACTACCATGTTGTTGATCCATCCTCAGTTCTCTCCTCACAGCCATTAAAAGGAAAATAATCAAGCTGCAGCAACAGGCAGTCCTGCTCATAACGTTTACATATATAGGTAGGAGCTACCGAATGTCATTTTTGGTGAGTTTGGACATTTACAAGCGAATGTGAATGAGAGATTGTGCAAACAAACAAAGTATTGATGCATGCATGTTTGTTTGCAGATAGAACAGTACTGGCTCTGTATAAATGCTGTGTCTGTGTGGAGTCTGGAGTCGATAGACCAATGTGCTTGCCTGCTCTGATCGGAGCTGGGGGAGGAGAAAAACTCTGGTGCTTTTCTCGGCTTAGCCGGTCTACTTTTCTCCGGTAAATGCAAGATTAACTTTAAACAAACCATTTGAAAATGTAGCTGTTTACATTATTTCTATGATAAACATTTGCAGTTGAGCCAAATTCTATTGGCATCTGATGAAAATGAAGCTCTATATATTTTTACCTAATGTGATGCGCTAATGTATTTTCTGTGAAGTAAAACTATAGTGTCACGTCCCTGACAATGAAACACTGACTTTCAGTATAAAACACGACCCATGTCGACACCCAGCTGGACTTCCTGCTCCCACTTTCTCCTGTTGTGCTATTTATAAACAAACACGTGACTGGCTCAACTGTTCTGGGGATCTATGGTAAGCTTCATAATGGGACTTGTGAAATGCACAACGCTATCTGCATTATCTCCTAATGTATTGCACAAGTTGACTGCAGGTAATCACATAAGTAGCTAAAAATATAAAAATGTATTGGGAAAAACTTCAAAAGAAATAGTTTCAACTGTATTGAAAAAACATCATGGCTATTTCCAAATACCCCGGTTTACGGTATGTACGGTATACCACCCAGTATGTACGGTATACCACCCAGTATGTACGGTATACCACCCAGTATGTACGGTATACCACCCAGTATGTACGGTATACCACCCAGTATGTACGGTATACCACCCGGTATGTACGGTATACCACCCGGTATGTACGGTATACCACCCGGTATGTACGGTATACCACCCGGTATGTACGGTATACCACCCGGTATGTACGGTATACCACCCAGTATGTACGGTATACCACCCAGTATGTACGGTATACCACCCAGTATAGTAGTGACTGTCAGGTCCTGACTATTGGGAGGCCTCTAGCCATCTTTATGTTGGTCTGGAGGTGACTGTCAGGTCCTGGCTATAGGGAGGCCTCTAGCCATCTTTATGTTGGTCTGGAGGTGACTGTCAGGTCCTGGCTATAGGGAGGCCTCTAGCCATCTTTATGTTTGTCTGGAGGTGACTGTCAGGGCCTGACTATAGGGAGACCTCTAGCCATCTCTATGTTTGTCTGGAGGTGACTGTCAGGGCCTGACTATAGGGAGGCCTCTAGCCATCTTTATGTTTGTCTGGAGGTGACTCAGGGCCTGGCTATAGGGAGACCTCTAGCCATCTCTATGTTTGTCTGGAGGTGACTGTCAGGGCCTGACTATAGGGAGGCCTCTAGCCATCTCTATGTTGGTCTGGAGGTGACTGTCAGGGCCTGACTATAGGAAGGCCTCTAGCCATCTCTATGTTTGTCTGGAGGTGACTGTCAGGGCCTGACTATAGGGAGGCCTCTAGCCATCTCTATGTTGGTCTGGAGGTGACTGTCAGGGCCTGACAGAGGGGAGGTTTCTAGAAAACTGTTTGGTTTTGTTGGTCCCCAGTTAGAGGCAGCTGCCCTGCATTGTCTCTAAATGGGATCCTGTGTAAGTTGATGAGTTTCCCACCTGTGTGTTGGTTATTGTCGGTGCATATAACACTCCCGTTCATGGTTGCTTCCTTTCCTTTGTGTTGTTTTTGCGTAACCAAATAAAGTATGTTGATTTACTACAGCTCTGCGCCTACGCATCGTGACACCATGCAACACATGTGACTCATTAAAAGCACATGTTTACTCCTCAACTTATTAAGGCTTGAACAAAGGGGTCGAATACTTACTGACTCAAGACATTTCAGCTTTTCAATTTTCACCTATTTGTAAAAACATTTAACACAGTTCCACTTTGACATTATGGGGTATTGTGTGGTGTGTGTGTGTGTGTGTGTGTGTGTGTGTGAGGTGTGTGTGTGTGTGTGTGTGTGTGTGTGTGTGTGTGTGTGTGTGTGTGTGTGTGAGGTGTGTGTGAGGTGTGTGTGTGTGTGTGTGTGTGTGTGTGTGTGTGTGAGGTGTGTGTGAGGTGTGTGTGAGGTGTGTGTGTGTGTGTGTGTGTGTGTGTGTGTGTGTGTGTGTGTGTGTGTGAGGTGTGTGTGTGTGTGTGTGTGTGTGTGTGTGTGTGTATGTGAGGTGTGTGTGTGTGTGTGTGTGTGTGTGAGGTGTGTGTGTGTGTGTGTGTGTGTGTGTGTGTGTGAGGTGTGTGTGAGGTGTGTGTGTGTGTGTGTGTGTGTGTGTGTGTGTGTGTGTGTGTGTGTGTGTGTGTGTGTTTAGGCCAATGACAAAATGTAAATTTAATCCATTTAAAATTCAGGCTATAACACAACAAAATTAGGAAAAAGTCCAGGGGTTGAATACATTTTGAAGGCACTGTATATTCCTCTTCCTCTTCCTCTCCCATCCCCCTCATCTTCCACACTGTATATCCCTCTTCCTCTTCCTCTCCCATCCCCCTCCATCTTCTACACTGTATATTCCTCTTCCTCTTCCTCTCCCATCCCCCTCCGTATTCCACACTGTATATCCCTCTTCCTCTTCCTCTCCCATCCCCCTCCATCTTCCACTGGGAGAGACCGTTAGCTGTAGTCCAGAACGACTCCCTGCTTCTCCTAGATAAATGCTTCATTGTGTATTAGACGGTGTGCTTCACCTCGTGACCCTCTCACACTCCAAGCTGTCCATGTGTTGTCTATTCATCAAGGCAGGTTCTTTCCCCTCCTTAGACAGAGAGGGTTGCCAGTTTGCAGGGTTCAGACCTTGTAAGGTGGGATCATGGGGGAGACTGATGGTGTTTTAATGATGCAACACTCTGGTATTCTTACTGCTTACTTTCTCATTTCAGAAAATAGTACAGTAAGCATTTTCTGGAATGACTTTCTATCCCCTGACCATTGGTTTCTTACATTTTTTTTAACCAAATGTTTTCTGAATCGATTTCATGTTCAGAGAATGCAGTAGAAATGGACCACATGCAAACCTGATAAAATGAGGGGGGAAATAATTAATAATTAATAGTTAATAATAGTCCTATGTCTCTGTATGCCACGTCTGCTGTAGCAAGGAGATTATGAGCAAGGCAAAGATTCCTAGTAAAGTACAGTTGAACACAAACAATAACTGATCTCAACAGTGTCTCAGCAACTGTGCCGATTCACCACTGTCCCCTCGTACTTTCACACACAGTAGTGTTGAGGTGTGTGTGTGTGTGTGTTTGTCTACAGTCCTTTCTCCATGCTAACCAAAGCCTCTCCTTTCTTTTCCATGTTGATGCCCCTCCTGTTGCTGCTTGGCCCCTCCCACAAAGGTAAGACAGTCAATCCTCTGAATTAGCCACACCTTGTTTTCATAAAACGTACTGTGTCATTGTGTAGCTTTAGGGTTCTGCTTATGACAATAATTATGTTAAAATGTGCAATAAGTATGATAATCCTTGTAGGCTCAGTCCAATGGCACAAGATGTCCTAGTTTCTCCTTATTTTGACTGGTAGTTTTCACAGTATGTTGAAAGGCCATAGAAAGCCAGGTCAGTGATAGTTACAGTCTACCATAGTAACAGGTGAGATCACATGGTGTTGCCAGGCTTCAGTCTTTTCAGAGAAATGGGTAAATGTGGTTAACATGAACCATGCTGTGGGAGGCAGGATGTTTGACGCACCTATCATGCTGTTGCCATGGGATACCTCTTCAAACTTGCTCTCGCGTGACAGGCCCTGGAGACTCTGGGGACCCTGGGGACTCTGGAGACTCTGGGGACGGTTGGTTTACTGTGGGGACTCTGGGGACTCTGGGGACGGTTGGGTTACTGTGTGGTTTTGGACTGCATTGTGTGGAAAGGTTTGTTCAGGGTTGTTGAACAACGAGTTTGAGCTTTTTATAAAGTGCTGTGATGAGAAGTGTGACTTTCCTAAAATACTAGTATGTTTGTGTGTCAAGCAGTTTATGGGCGGTGAGAAGGGTTCTGAAGGACTGTGCATGTTTGTTTCCATGAGGATGAAAATGATGAAGGGTTTTTAAAAGAAGGGATAACCTCATAAGTGTGTGTGATGAGAGAGTGAAGCAGCAGGTACCCCCACAGCCCTCGCGCCAGCCACTTTCCCCTGGGGGAATCCCAGTCCAAACCAGATGCGGTTTGAATTCCATCTTAAGTGGAGGTCCAATTCACTTTTGATCACTTGTGGGGTTGATATGACCCATAATTCAATGCAAACTGTAGTCACGTGTCATATCCGGTGGCCGCGAAGTGTCACGTCTAATCAACACTGCTGCATTTTCGGCATGTCCACTAGCTTGTTAAAAAAAATATACATACAGTATATGACATAAATTTTAGCTTTGGCAAATTGTCTTAGTCTCGTAGTGAGGAGCCTATAAAACATAGCTAGCTTCATAAACATATTTTGGGGAATTCTGAAATGTATTGGAATAAATACACTACTACGAGGTAGTATGGGGAACTGTAGCTAGCTAGCTACGTTAGCTTGCTAGGTCCATTAATAGCTTTTGGTTGGTTGTTTTTAACTCAACTTCCAGATTTCCACCAAGGACGTTGCCTCTCCGGTCATCACTGTCCCTCGCTTGGGAAAGGGACATTTAATGTACACTTGGATGTGACGATGTAAAACGTCATTCAAGGGCTGAGGGCCGAGGGTTTAGGGCTGAGGGTTTAGGGCTGAGGGTTTAGGGTTTAGGGCTGAGGGTTTAGGGCCGAGGGCCGAGGGTTTAGGGCCAAGGGTTTAGGGCCGAGGGTTTAGGGCCGAGGGTTTAGGGCTGAGGGTGTAGGGCCGAGGGCTTTCTACTTTGAGTTTGGACTGCAGCCTGAGTGTGTTTGGGCTCAGCAGTCCACGGCAGGAGCGAGCCTGAGATCAACATCTCACTGTGATCTATTGACCCGTAAGGAAACCGCCATGACAGTTTTCTGATGGAGCAGCTGTAGAGTAGCATTTGACCTTTTGTCTTCTTCAGCCCAGGTCATTTCTTCCTTCCACACGCTGTGTGAAAGTTGCACCGAAATCAGGTTACCTTCCACCAAATCTTAACCCTAACTATGGTGGGTAAAATGTTTAAGCTGCCCTTGTGTCAGTGTTTCGTCACATGCTTCTCATTCCCACACACCCATTCTCCATAATCATATAGGCCTACACATACACTTTCAACCCTCTGCTCATGTAAACACCAGGGTGTATTTTACCCCCCTTGTCTCATCGCTGCAACTCCCCATGGGAGATCTGGAGGCCCAGAGGCTCCGAATCATGACCCGCCAAACCGTGCTTCTTAACACAGGTTGCCAATTTAAATAATTTTATTGAAATTAAAGAGCAATTTGCAACTGACCAATTGACCCCAACTCTGGTAAACACACATGTACACTCCTCTATACCCTCACACACCAATTTGGCCCATCCTCAGTGTTTGGCTGCGTGTCCTCTTTACCTCAGCAGAGCTCTGTGTGTATGTGGAAGGTAGTTTACCTCAGCAGAGCTCTGTGTGTATGTGGAAGGTAGTTTACCTCAGCAGAGCTCTGTCGTGTATGTGGAAGGTAGTTTACCTCAGCAGAGCTCTGTCGTGTATGTGGAAGGTAGTTTACCTCAGCAGAGCTCTGTGTGTATGTGGAAGGTAGTTTACCTCAGCAGAGCTCTGTCGTGTATGTGGAAGGTAGTTTACCTCAGCAGAGCTCTGTCGTGTATGTGGAAGGTAGTTTACCTCAGCAGAGCTCTGTCGTGTATGTGGAAGGTAGTGAGAGAACGGAATATGCGCCAGACTGGTAGAAAACACCAGGGCCCTGCTCTCTCCTGGTGCTCTATCCTGGTGCTCTATCCTGGTGCTCTATCCTGGTGCACTCTCCTGGTGCTCTCTCCTGGTGCTCTATCCTGGTGCTCTATCCTGGTGCTCTATCCTGGTGCTCTCTCCTGGTGCTCTCTCCTGGTGCTCTCTCCTGGTGCTCTCTCCTGGTGCTCTATCCTGGTGCTCTCTCCTGGTGCTCTATCCTGGTGCTCTATCCTGGTGCTCTATCCTGGTGCTCTATCCTCCCATATAGCTAATCACAGGTAATGGCTTCTGGGTGTTTGTTAGCGCCAAAGCTTCAGAAAGTGTGTTTCTCCAACTGTTGTGAAATGTTTGGATGACAACTCGTTTGTTGTGTCCTGGGCAAGCGTTTTGGTTTAGGTCTGGGAGTTGTATGTGAGGTTTAAGGTGAGGTAGAAACCTGAAGTTTAATCTAGGATGTAGTAGTTATTGTGTGAGGAGAGTTCAGAGCAGGAAAGCTTCTTTTCCAAATCTTCTTTTCCTCCAAACCACTGATCTTAAATGATATTAGAAGTGATACTGGGAACAATAAGATGGGGATGTTTGCTCCTTTCATATGCATCAGTTATCCTTACCTCAAGGAAACAAGGAAGAGAAACCATTTGACAGGAATAGGATACACCCCATGGGTTGCCATGACAGCGGACATAATTTACCTTTCCAGGTGAGAGAGTTTGTTTGGTCTCTTCTGTAGATCAGTAGTGTATATGAGACAGACCCAGCAGACCGGACCGGAGTTTGAGAAGTCAGTCAGAGAAATGAAAAAATCTTCTTTAGTTGTTAATGTTCTTGAAATCTAAAGACACAAGCTAGATTCCAGTCAATGTCTTAAGCAGTGGAACATGTTATGACTCTCACCTCATGAAATGGACAAACTGACACCTTTTCATTTTAGTTTGAAGCTGATTGGACGGGCTGCACATGCGCAGTTCGGCACGTGACGACTGTTAGACCCGACGATGTGTTTCTGCGCATGAGCTTAGCTAGCCAACGTCGCCATGACAACGCCTACAAGCGTAATCAGGGATTTCTATTGGAGAAGCAGTTTCTGCCTATCTTCATACTGTACTGTCTTTGGTTACATCACGGCGTAATGATTGACTTCCCTGTGTTTAACTTTCCATCAAAGAGGAGGAAAGAACAGACCAAAAATCTACAAATTGGGTTTTAAAGTGTTTTCACCTCCCTTAGTAATCTGCTGAAAGTCAAGGAGCTGGCAGAGGGAGTCAACGAAATCACTGTGGAAATGTAATCCCATTCAATCACAAACATCAGAGCCAAACAGCTAGTCAATAAATACATACAGGCATGCACACTAGTTTGAGGAGAACGCTTTCTTTCCCTGAATCTCTCTCTCTCTCTCTCTCTCTCTCTCTCTCTCTCTCTCTCTCTCTCTCTCTATCTCTCTCACAAAGTATGTGGACACCCCTTCAAATTAGTGACAACGGCTCAGCCGCGAAGTGGTAGGCCACACAAGCTCACAGAACGGGGCCGCCGAGTGCTGAAGCACATAGCGTAAAATCCGTCTGTCCTCGGTTGCAACACTCACTACCGAGTCAGCACAACAACTGTAGTGTAAATGTTTGAATAATGAACAGCTGAACGCTGAGTAATAAAAGCACCCCCCTTTTTTCCCCCTCTCTCGCCCACACAACACACACACACAACCCACACACACACAACCCACACACACACACAACCCACACACACACACAACCCACACACACACACACAACCCACACACACACAACCCACACACACACACAACCCACACACACACAACCCACACACACACACAACCCACACACACACACAACCCACACACACACACACAACCCACACACACACAACCCACACACACACACAACCCACACACACACAACCCACACACACACACAACCCACACACACACACAACCCACACACACACAACCCACACACACACACAACCCGCACACACACACACAACCCACACACACACAACCCGCACACACACAACCCACACACACACAACCCACACACACATTGTATCCAATGCAATAAGTGAAACACATGTTCTGGCTCTGGAAGTGACGTCACCCGTCCTGCGGTCAGTCCAGTTCCTCTTTCCGGCTCATAGCTTTAAGCATACTGCTTCACTCAGAGCTACCACGCTGTCGGCTGGCACACACACTCTGTCTGGGATTACCTACACATTCTAAGGATGGGTCTTCCCTCACAGCCAGGAATCCTCTGAGCCTCCAGATCAACTACAGCCTCCCACTTTCTTTCTCTCTCTTTATACTCTCTCCTTTCTCACCCTTACTCTCCCACTGCTTCCATTTACCTCAGTGTTTTCTGTCCGTACCTCTCCTTTTCCCATCCCTCTTTCCCCATATTTGTTCTCTTCTCTTCCTCTTTTGTCCTGTTCTCTGTTTCCCTGAGAGCGAGATGAACTCCACAGCTGCTTACAGGCAGTTTCTTCAGGATCTCAATGAGAAGAAAGGTTGGTGCCCTTGTGAATCATTTCATCTGTTACGACCAATAGTAAAACAGGAAACTGTGTACATTTTTCGCTCGGTTTGTCTTGATTGATTGATCAAATTTTTTTCTAGAGGGTAAAACATGAATGAAGGGTAACATGTGGTCCTTGGTTCCTGTATTCAAACCTCTTTCTGTACCTAGTTTTCTGCGTTCTCTGGGGGTCAGCTAAGTGGTCGGGTCCATCAGTAGAATCCATCAGATTTATTAACACTGAGATTGTAATCAACATTAAATCAGTAGATGCTAATTTCTCACATGGTTAGTCTTCTCTACGCTGTGACTCTCCTTTGTCCTCTGAGTAGCACTTGTTCCATGTGGATGCTACAGTAGAAGCGGTGTCTGGTGACACAGCAAAAGGCAGGGATGCTTTGCCCCAGCTGTCATTGCAGCTGGCGTATATATCCTTCCCTAGCCCAACACAAGGCCAAAGTCAACTGTCCCTGAAGGGAGTAAGTTGAAGTTATCAAACAAACACTGAACTAAGATGTATTATCCATTAATGGTTAAGGTTAGGATTTAGATTCGGTAACTTGATCCGAGCTCTGTGTCTAATCTGCCCAAAGGTAACTTCTACCCCAAGCTTCACAAGTATTTTTGTCGTCACACTTTGTTGGTGTTGAGGGGACTTTTGAGTTGTCAGCCTCAAAGCTTAACTGAAATGAAAGTGGAGTCCGTCCCCCATTGTTTCTATATTGCAGCCGCTGTGCACTTGCTAGTTGTTTTCACTTCATGTCCTTAATAGCTGGACCCAGACCAGTTCTGGGTCAGCAGGAAATGCAAACTTGTAGTGTGTTTGAGTTTTAAAAATGCTTCTAAAGTTTGTTGTTTGCAATTTGAAATTTCAGACTTGATCTGCTCCTAATGCAAAATGTATCAACCAGTTAATTATAATCCACATAATAATTAACATTTCCTGTTGCTGTAGCAAACTTCCTCAAATTAAGATCCTACATCTGTAGCTCTTAAAGGTTGATGTTAGGACATGGTTAGAAAGTGTAAATCACTTAGACTAAAGCTGAATTTATACTGTACAGAAGTACACAACATAAGTATGCAGTTAGCTATGCAACATGGCTGTCCTGCTTTAATAAATGAACCTGTTCGCTCAATGTAACGTCAGCCCCAACACATGGCTCCTAGTCCACGGTTTGTCCAGTATCAGCTGTCATAGGAAACAAATGGCTGAATGAATAGTTGTGTGAGAGATGTGAGTTGAATGTATTCAGGGTTCTGCTCCAGTCTTTGGTCATGATTTGTTTAAGGGGAGTAGCTGAGCTCGTTTATCTGCTCTCTCCCGGCCTGCTCGCTGTGTCCGCTCGCTGTGTCCGCTCGCTGTGTCCGCTCGCTGTGTCCACTCGCTGTGTCCGCATGACTGCAACTTGCACCTGCAGACGTGGTTTAGCTTGGGCTGGCTGTGTGCTTGTAGGTACACATCGGTGGTCACCGTTTGTGACTTCAATCATTAGATAAGATGAGATAAGATACTGTAAGCTTTTGTCTGTTGTCAAGCTTTGTGTCTTTAAAATGAAAGTTACAGTACATAGGACGCCATTGTTTGGTTTTATCTTGTCATTGAGTACAGTTACATGCACACAATAATACGATTATTGTGAATAGTCCGATTAATATAATAATTTAAAGCAGGGACGTCACTAGAGATTCATGGATAGGGGGGCTAAGCCTCTTTTAGGGCGGTCTGGGCATACTTCCCCAGGATTTTTTTTAAAGACCCCAAAACGTCTTTTCATCATGTATTTTTAGAGTTTTTTGAGTTTTTATGTGTCAAATCTATCAAAATAAGGTCATTTTTGGTCAAGGTTCCCTAAAAGTATACCTGTCTCATAGTTTATGTTAGACACTGATCTAATATGACTTACTTAAATTCTATCCAAATAAAGACATTTGTTTGGATAAAAATTAATGTCCGCTCTGTTACCAAGACTTGCAAGCCTTTTCTGATCCATTGTCTTACGCAACCAGGAGTGCAGCCGGCGCAGTGCACTAAAGGACCAATCACAGGAGCAGCTGCTCACAGGAATTGTGAGGGCAACCTGAATGATTTCCTTCAGAGAAGGAAACATATCATCATCCAGGAGGTTATGCACAGCAGGCATATCTTTGGGAGGACATCCAGCCTCTCTTTTCCGGGCAAGAAGGTTTCTGGCCACCAACATCTCTTCTATTTTAACATCAATATCGTAGTGCTTGGCGAACTCAGCATTATGTATCTATGATGTGTTTTGAGTTGGGGCTGCATGCCTGTATGTCTTTGAGCAGAGCTGCATCTACAGTTGAGAATCGCTGGTCAGTATCAGTATCAGTATGTCACATACAGCTTGTTTGGCGAAACAAGCTTCTGCAAGGTCTACCGTCTCTAGTCCCTCAGTTGTAGAAAGAAGGGACTGAAACGTCAGTAGTAAATACACGGTGGAGAACTTATGGAGCTTTGCTCTCAGACCAACAGCCATGGGAGATCCAATGGCAGTTAGACAATCAAAAATAGTTAAAGTGTCCAGGACCGCAGCCAGCATGCCCAGCGAGTGGTTGAGAGCTGTACAAGTTCAGCTGATGCTATTCCAAGTTTGGACTGAGCTTCTTTGAACTTGTGGTGGTTAACTATGGATGTACTGAAAAACAAAAACACATTCTCTAGGCCTGCAAGTATGACACAACACCAAATTAAGCTCATGAACATAGCAATGTACGTGAATTGTCTCCGGATGCAGCCCTCTGAAATGTGCTTGCACACCTCCTTTGGACCCACTCATGACAGCTGCACCATCATAGGTCTGTGCAACGCACTTTAGACCTGCTGCCCCTCTCATTTTTAGCTGCTGTTGCAACTAATTTGCTATCGATTGGGCATCAAATGACTTGATTTCTGCTAGTGCTAGTAAACGCTCCTTAACTGTCCCCTCTTGTCACGTACCTAACACACAGAGCCAACTGTTCAGACTGCCCCTCCCTGGCCTCATCCGCCATAATGCCATACATTCCAGACTTTGACATCTGAGATCCTTTCTCTCACTTATACAGTGCCCATGTTGATCTCTGCCTTGTACAGAAGCCTCTCTTTCTGCATGACCCTTTAAGATATCACGACCATCATTTATTTATGCCTAACAAAAGGAAGACATATGGTGTACAAATTTAACTGAAAGCTTAAACATCTACTTGCTTTTTTTTTTATCACTAACCTTCATCAGACATGCTCCCTCAGCCCTGTCAGCCTCCAGCTTCTTTCTCTCATTCTTGTCTGCTGTGTTTTGACATGTATTGTCATTAAACTCATATTTACAATAACTCAACTAACTCAATTAATTAGTTTAAGTTTTAATTTATTTGTTTGAACTGGTAAAATCTTCATTTCTCACCGGATTGGCCTTCGGCAGAGCTGCTGGCTCTGCCTCTCTTGAAGAATGTCCGTACATCCATCTAACGTTGGTCGTTAACTAGCCGACAGTTGAGAAACTGAGGATAATACAATGACATTGTGATCAACACTATGTCACCTTTTCTACTGATAATTGTTTTGCAATGGCTACTGAATTAAGCAACAGAGTATGAAACGATATGTACATGATGTTACGTCATCTGTCTCGTTTATAGCCTGGCACAGATAGCAAAACTACATTAAATACAACGTTAATTAGATATCATCGCCACATAACTTATGTTGAATTTAAAAGAGACCGTTAACGTTACCGTTAGCTAGCTCGCAACGTCTGTTACACTGTAACTTACAGGCAGCCTCACATGAAAACGTATTGGTTAACAAAGCTCTCTGTCCTAATTTACCACAAATTCACATCGTAGCCTGTCTGCATGAATCCGTCCTGTCAGAGCCTTTTCCTGTCTGTTTACTGTTAGCTAGCAGTCTCAAGCCACAGAAGCAGCTAACGTTAACCAAAATGTTACCTACAAGTAGGCCTAACAGTCACTAGCGCGTGCAGCAGCCTCTGCAGCAGCAGCCTCCCCCAGGTCTTAGTGCCGGTTCGGTAAGAAGTTTAAGATGCGATGAAACGGTTGACGAAAAAAAAAGAAATCACAGAGAAAGTATATTGACTGATATATTGATTTATTTAGATGGGGACGTCCCTGATTTTAAAAGTTTTCATGCATTGCAAGAAGAACCATTTCCCTAATAATCCTGTTTTACATGAACACATCTGGCTACCTGATGGGAATAAACTGCCATAATCAGTTTAATATGGAATGATTAGTGTGCATGTAAACGTACTGATTGTCTATCTATTCAGTATGACACATCTCATATAGCTGGGTTAGGGTGAATCCCTTTTGTGTTTTCCTCTCTCCCTTGCCAGCTTTTCTGGCAGGAGATATAACTCCTTTATTTTATAATGATAATTTAAAATGGTGCGGGCACTATTTCACCCAGTATAATTCAATCCCAGATCACTATTTCACCCAGTATAATTCAATCCCAGATCACTATTTCACCCAGTATAATTCAATCCCAGATCACTATTTCACCCAGTATAATTCAATCCCAGATCACTATTTCACCCAGTATAATTCAATCCCAGATAATGGGCCAGCCATTTGCACCGGGAGCTCCGCGTACGGCACCACCCCAGGAGTATTTGACATATGGAGGAGGTAGAGTGGAGCTTTCCGTACCCCATTGGAATGGAACACAGGAGTCCATTGTCTGGAGCCAACAGTTAGCTTATACAAGGACCAGGGGTACGGAAAGCAGCAATGTCAAAAGTGTTGTTTGGTCACTAATCCAATCATAAGAGCTTTTTGTATTATCATTTAGTTGTAATGGTTTGTTTTCTGTGATGGCCATGGGTTTTACAATCTTGTTTTGACATGAGGATAGTATTGATGCTTTTCTTTGTGCTCTCATAACCTCCGTTGTGTGAGGTGTGTGTATGGAGTTAATTGTGTGGTTTGGATGATGGTCTTAGTGGATCCACCTGTGAGATGGGGTGGGACAGCGGGGAGTTGAATGTGTGCGTGGATGATGGTCTTAGTGGATCCACCTGTGAGATGGGGTGGGACAGCGGGGAGTTGAATGTGTGCGTGGATGATGGTCTTAGTGGATCCACCTGTGAGATGGGGTGGGACAGCGGGGAGTTGAATGTGTGTGTGGATGGTTAAGTGCACAGCAGGTATGTACACAGTGGTGTGTGTTGGTCTGGTTGTCTCAGTGAGGACACTTGGTGTTGACTTGTCCTGTAATCCAGTTAGCTTTATCCATCCTCCTCTATACACCGCACAGACACAAGCCTACTTACACAAGCCTACTTACACAAGCCTACTTACACAAGCCTACTTACACAAGCCTACTTACACAAGCCTACTTACGCAAGCCTACTTACGCAAGCCTACTTACGCAAGCCTACTTACGCAAGCCTACTTACACAAGCCTACTTACGCAAGCCTACTTACGCAAGCCTACTTACGCAAGCCTACTTACGCAAGCCTACTTACGCAAGCCTACTTACACAAGCCTACTTACACAAGCCTACTTACACAAGCCCGAACACACACATTCACAAGACGCAAGAAAGTCTGCTCTGAAATCTGCTGACAGTCTGGGTGAGTTCCATGGCCATTTCAAGCTCACATAATAATAATAATAATATATTTTATTTGTAATGCACTTAAAATTTAGATCAAATCTCAAAGTGCTACAGTTAAGATCATAAAAGCATGGTAAAGAAAAATCTATATAAAATACAAATAGACTTATTAGTTAAAAGTAATAAGTTCTCCTAAAAATATATGTTTTGAGCTTAGTCTTGGGGAGAAGGAGGCGGTTTGAGGTTGTTGAACGGAGAGATGGAGTTGTAGTTAGAGGAGTGAGAAGTTCTTTCAGATAGGGGGGGGCGTTTCCATAGATGCACTGGTGGGTAAGAAAGGCGACCTTATATTCACTTCACTTCACAGCCAGTGAAGTGAATGAAGAATGGGTGTGATGTGGTCGTATTTTCGCACTCTCATCAAGATCCTTGCAGCACTATTCTGAACATACTGCAGTCTCTGCAGGCTTTTGTTAGATCTGACCACTATATTGTTGGGTCTGACAACTATATTGTTGGGTCTGACAACTATATTGTTGGGTCTGACAACTATATTGTTGGGTCTGACAACTATATTGTTGGGTCTGACAACTATAGAACCCAAAGACATGGAAAACTACACATATTCCTACATCTTATTAAATTGACTCCTTAATACCTCAATCCCTGGTGCAGATTACAGTCCTGCTAGCACTACTGCTTCAAACCTGTGTTACTACTGCTTCAAACCTGTGTTACTACTGCTTCAAACCTGTGTTACTACTGCTTCAAACCTGTGTTACTACTGCTTCAAACCTGTGTTACTACTGCTTCAAACCTGTGTTGGGCGACTAACTTGCTTTCCTCATCTACAAAGCTACATATTGATGTTACATAAATGTCTGGGAGGTGTTTGTATGTGAAGTGAATATGAAAATAGCAAAGCTTTAACCTTAAATCAGGAGAGGACACACCATTGATTACTTTTCTCAATCACTGATTCACCATCAGCTTTCCCTAACCCTGTCTGAACAATAACCACTATGAGCTACAAAATGAACAACCAACCCTGGTCTTGGACCAGTTGTTGGACACAAAGTAACCAGGCATCTGTGAGCAGCATCCAGTGCAGCTGCCACTGTTATGATGTCAGTCAGGACCTGACCTGGTTTTAAATACACCAGGAAACTATGAAACGACACCAAAACACTGATCCCACTTTTGACACCGTTATCAACAGACGCTACCTGCACACACTGGCTATTACACATACATACTTTTTTTTGTATCAGCAATGTCCTTTACTGGGACTGAATGAAGTTAGAAGAGAGATGGATGGTAGTGGTAGGGCATCAAGACCAACATGTGGTTTCTGTTAGTTCCTCCTATGCAGAATCAGAACATGTTTAAGTGTTATGAGGTTGTGTGTGCTTGTCTGTGTACAGTGTGCTTTGGTCTCAATGTGTGCCCTCCTGCATTCTCTCAGTACAGCAGTAACAGCCACTGTGCTGACATAAAGTTGCTGTAGGCTGATTTGAGGTCAGTCTTTTAAGACACAGACCCTGGTGCTCCGTAGAGTACCAGTCACCCACCCAGATGTGAGGGGCAAGATTAGACCTCATCTCTGTATATCTGTGTCATGCCACCTGGGTGTGGCACTCCATGATAAACTTACTGGTAGACTTAGCCAACATAAACAAGGCAACGAGAGGGTAGCCCCCCCATGTGTGAGTCAGCAGGACTATAGTGCCCCCTATGGTCATACTGTATAGAAGTGCTATCACGACAAAGAGTGTACACTGTGAAGGTGTTGACCATGTGTTCCCTTTGTCCTCAATTGGTAACAGGTTGACGTTTATTGACATGAGTCTTGTCCTGGAGGCAGAACTGAGTGATTTCCTCTTAGATAGGCCAGCTGCAAAGTCAATATGGGCAATATTGTAAAAATGTATGTAAAAATGAATGTTAGTCTTAATTTAGGGTTAAACATTAGGGTTAGTTTTTAAATGTGATTTTATGACTTTGTGGCTGTTCCAGTTAGTGACTAGTGCAGAACTGCCTCCAGAAAACACTAACCTGCCTATTGGTAGCCTAGCTGTACAGATTCATGATGAAATACACTAACCCGCCTATTGGTAGCCTAGCTGTACAGATTCATGATGAAATACACTAACCCGCCTATTGGTTGCCTAGCTGTACAGATTCATGATGAAATACACTAACCCGCCTATTGGTAGCCTAGCTGTACAGATTCATGATGAAATACACTAACCCGCCTATTGGTAGCCTAGCTGTACAGATTCATGATGAAATACACTAACCCGCCTATTGGTAGCCTAGCTGTACAGATTCATGATGAAATACACTAACCTGCCTATTGGTAGCCTAGCTGTACATATTCATGATGAAATACACTAACCCGCCTATTGGTAGCCTAGCTGTACATATTCCCATTGTGTAACACTGAAAGTTCTTTCTCCTCTTAACTCCCTCTCTGATGACAAGATCTCACTGCTGCTTTGGTGCATGACATGGTTGGAACGCTACTTATTCTACATAACTCTGTACTTTTTGTAGATTAATTACTTTGTGCTCTCAACGATTTTTCTCCTCTCGCTGTCTCGGTAACCACACAGAACAGAGAGCGTGTAATTATGGGCCGTGTGTGCGTGCAGTGGTAAGATCTATTGTGTGAGCTATCTGCCAATGTGGCAATGACTTAAGGTTGTGGGCGAGAGTGGAGGACAAGAGAGACGTGAGGGAGTTGAGTGGGGGACATAAAACAAGAGAGACGTGAGGGAGTTGAATGGGGGACATAAAACAAGAGAGACGTGAGGGAGTTGAGTGGGGGACATAAAAGCTGACTGAGTCAGACCGTCGTCGTCACACACTCTGGCTCGGGGAACAAAACATCAACATTTTGGGTCCATGGCCAGGAAACTCCCCAGACCTTAATCCCATTGAGAACTTGTAGACAAACAAAAACCCACAACTTCTGACAAACTCCAAGCATTGATTATACAAGAATGGCCTGCCATCAGTCAGGATGTGGCCCAGAAGTTAATTGACAGCATGCCAGGGCGGATTGCAGAGGTCTTGAAAAAGAAGGGTCAACACTGCAAATATTGACTCTTTGCATAAACTGAATGTCATTGTCAGTGAAAGCCTTTGACACTTATGGAATACTTGCAATTATACTTCAGTGTTACCATAGTAACTACTGACATAAAGATCTAAGAACACTGGAGCAGCAAACTTTGTGGAGACCAATACTTGTGTCATTCTCAAAACTTTTGGCGACGACTGTATGTAAAATATTGTGTGGTATAGCTTAGAAAAGAAATGTGACTCTGGATGAAACACAATGTTTGTTTCCAACATTATGGTTGTTTTTCTAAAGAAGTTAAATCCACTTTGTGTTTTGTTTCCTTGCCACGATACCAACGAGTACCGTGATATTGGTATCATCCCGGTTCTAACACACATTCTGTCCACCACACTGAGTTAATAACAGTTCATCTCAACATTACCAATGTGAATTAACGATCCATTATAACCCATAAAACACTTTATCCCACTTTGACCTACTGTACTGTACAGTACTGTATGTCATCTATAAAGTGTCAAATAACAATGAACTGGAAGAGATCCAAGGGAAATATTGTCCAACAATAGCAATTCTCTAACAATAGCAATTCTCTAACAATAGCAATTCTCTAACAATAGCAATTCTCTAACAATAGCAATTCTCTAACAATAGCAATTCTCCAACAATAGCAATTCTCCAACAATAGCAATTCTCTAACAATAGCAATTCTCTAACAATAGCAATTCTCTAACAATAGCAATTCTCTAACAATAGCAATTCTCTAACAATAACAATTCTCCAACAATAGCAATTCTCTAACAATAGCAATTCTCTAACAATAGCAATTCTCTAACAATAACAATTCTCCAACAATAGCAATTCTCTAACAATAACAATTCTCCAACAATAGCAATTCTCTAACAATAGCAATTCTCTAACAATAGCAATTCTCTAACAATAGCAATTCTCCAACAATAGCAATTCTCTAACAATAGCAATTCTCTAACAATAGCAATTCTCTTCAAGGGCCATTCTGAAGGCAATGGCTGTGTTCGAATACCCATACTAACATACTGTATACTACATACTTAATGAGTATATACTACATACTATATTCTATTACTTTTAGTATACTGTAAACTAACGGTATACTTTCAGTTGAGCATGCTAGCGCTACGACTGTCTACCAGAAGTTGATGCTGTTGCTATGCAACCTCTTGCTAGCTTTGTTAGCATGACAAATTACTAGCTAGACATTTTTATGACTTCGAGTGTGTTCGTAAATTCAATCTGGGGTGCTAGAGTGCGTTCTGGGCGTTCTTAAATTCAGAGCGTTGTCAGATTGTCCATTTGTAAATTCTGAGTGTTTCCCCCCTCGGGGTGTTCAGAGAGCCCACTGTCCGAGGAGTAAGGTTGATCCGAGCGGTCTGTCCATCACAACAACAGTCAAGCACACAAGCTAACTGGCTAGCTACTTCCAGACACAAATGAGAGAACACCCCACTCTAACCATTTTACTCGCCATAGCAGAGCTGGTTAGGCTGTTTTCATGTTATCCAGAGCGTTGATAGCATATAGTTAATATACTACTGTATTAGTAGCCAACTAACGAGGTAGCTAGCTAACATACCTACTGCTGTAAAGATATGTAATGCGGTTCCTAAGGATAGCGTAGCCAAGACATTGTCAGCCAACATAACGTGTAGCGTAACTTATTTGAAAAGTCATTTCTTTATTACATTGCTCAACATTTGTCATAATTAGTTGAAACAATAAATTTTCTTCAAATCTGAAAACATTGTGAAGCCACGGCCATTTTCGTAAGAATTGCATTATGGGCCCTAAAAGCTCAAATAGTGTCCACTGCGTGTATACTTCGTATTTTGATCAAGTAGTATGACATCCGTGAACGTTTGGCATACTAACTCTATCTATACTATGACCAATAAGCGTACTACATACTATACTACATACTCAATTTACTTCACAAATAGTACGTTTTAGTGCGGTTTGTCATAATTAGTCAAAGCATTGAATTTGTATCCACTCTCGTTTACTTCAGCTGCATATTTTCCGCCATTTTCTTTAAATCTGAAAACATTGTGAAGCCACGACCGTTTTCTGAAGAATTGCATTATGGGCCTTAAAAGTACGGAAAAAGTGTACAATGGGTGTATTTTGGCGAAATGTAGTATGACATCCGGGAACTTTTGGCATACTAACTCTATCCATACTATGACCAATAAGCGTACTACATACTATACTACATACTCAATTTATGTTACAAATAGTACAGTTTGTTAGTATGAGTATTGGAACTGTTCCTGCTACAGACAATCCTGTAGCACTTCTTTCTAGCGTATATTCTGGTCCCTACATGGCCATGCTTCAGAACTAACAATAAATTAGGCTATTTACACATTTTAGTTCTGAATTCGTGACCCGTTTCAAAAAACCTGACCCTTCTGGAACATTTGAACTTTTGATGTGCCTTAATAACAAGGGTCAGGTTAGGGTGTAGTTGAAATGTAGTTACTTGTTACAAATGGCATTTGTGGTCGTGTAGCTCAGTTGGTAGAGCGTGGTGCTTGCAACACCAGGGTTGTGGGTTCGATTTCCACGGGGGACTAGTGTGAAAAAAGTATGTAAATATACAGTGGGGAGAACAAGTATTTGATACACTGCCGATTTTGCAGATTTTCCTACTTACAAAGCATGTAGAGGTCTGTAATTTTTATCATAGGTACACTTCAACTGTGAGAGACGGAATCTAAAACAAAAATCCAGAAAATCACATTGTATGATTTTTAAATAATACATTTGCATTTTATTGCATGACATAAGTATTTGATCACCTACCAACCAGTAAGAATTCCGGCTCTCACAGACCTGTTAGTTTGTTTTTAAGAAGCCCTCCTGTTCTCCACTCATTACCTGTATTAACTGCACCTGTTTGAACTCGTTACCTGCATAAAAGACACCTGTCCACACACTCAATCAAACAGACTCCAACCTCTCCACAATGGCCAAGACCAGAGAGCTGTGTAAGGACATCAGGGATAAAATTGTAGACCTGCACAAGGCTGGGATGGGCTACAGGACAATAGGCAAGCAGCTTAGTGAGAAGGCAACAACTGTTGGCGCAATAATTAGAAAATGGAAGAAGTTCAAGATGAGGGTCAATCTCCCTCGGTCTGGGGCACCATGCAAGATCTCACCTCGTGGGGCATCAATGATCATGAGGAAGGTGAGGGATCAGCCCAGAACTACACGGCAGGACCTGGTCAATGACCTGAAGAGAGCTGGGTCCACAGTCTCAAAGAAAACCATTAGTAACACACTACGCCGTCATGGATTAAAATCCTGCAGCGCACGCAAGGTCCCCCTGCTCAAGCCAGCGCATGTCCAGGCCCATCTGAAGTTTGCCAATGACCATCTGGATGATCCAGAGGAGGAATGGGAGAAGGTCATGTGGTCTGATGAGACAAAAATAGAGCTTTTTGGTCTAAACTCCACTCGCCGTGTTTGGAGGAAGAAGAAGGATGAGTACAACCCCAAGAACACCATCCCAACCGTGAAGCATGGAGGTGGAAACATAATTCTTTGGGGATGCTTTTCTGCAAAGGGGACAGGACGACTGCACCGTATTGAGGGGAGGATGGATGGGGCCATGTATCGCGAGATCTTGGCCAACAACCTCCTTCCCTCAGTAAGAGCATTGAAGATGGGTCGTGGCTGGGTCTTCCAGCATGACAACGACCCGAAACACACAGCCAGGGCAACTAAGGAGTGGCTCCGTAAGAAGCATCTCAAGGTCCTGGAGTGGCCTAGCCAGTCTCCAGACCTGAACCCAATAGAAAATTGAACCCAAAATCCCTGCTGCAGTGTGTGCAAACCTGGTCAAGAACTACAGGAAACGTATGATCTCTGTAATTGCAAACAAAGGTTTCTGTACCAAATATTAAGTTCTGCTTTTCTGATGTATCAAATACTTATGTCATGCAATAAAATGCAAATGAATTACTTAAAAATCATACAATGTGATTTTCTGGATTTCTGTTTTAGATTCCGTCACTCACAGTTGAAGAGTACCTATGATAAAAATTACAGACTTCTACATGCTTTGTAAGTGGGAAAACCTGCAAAATCGGCAGTGTATCAAATACTTGTTCTCCCCACTGTATGTAAATCGTCTGTTATATGACATAAATGTCAAAAATCTTTTTATTTTCTTGAGCTTCTAGGAAGGGACTAACTAAGAAAGGATGTGATACATTTTGTAACTAAATGAACTGGGCAACAAATGGAACAAAACTCATTGAAACCGGGAACCTAAACCTGTCCAATATTTCGTTTTCCGTTGCAAAGCGTTTTGCTACGCTGTGTACTAATGAATACGACCCAGTAGTAGCAGTGTGTTCTTGGGCTCACGGCAGGCAGGCGGAAGGGAGGGAAGTATGTCTGTCCAGTTTCCTGTTTTCTTCCTGTTGCTCTGATTGCAGGGATCCACATGCAGGGATGACATCCCTTCCTGTTTCAAAGTGAATGGCAGCATTGGAAATGTAGTGTTATCACAGTTTGATACCAGCCTGGCCACATTTTATAGGCTGTCAGATATAAGGAGGGATACTGACAGAGGAAGTGTGTGTGTGTGTGTGTGTGTGTGTGTAAGCAGGAAAGAGATGGGGATGGATAGTGTGGGGGTTAAGTAGGATGTTTTTCAACCTATTTTGAAGTATGACAGCATATCGGAGTGTGTGCTGTTTGCACAGCAGGGTTTGTTTTTGTGCTGAATATAACATGAATACAGTGTGTGTGCCCAGTTAATTAGTATATACAGTTGAAGTTGGAAGTTTACATACACTTAGGTTGAAGTAATAAAAACAACCACTCCACAGATTTCATGTTAACAAACTATAGTTTTGTCAAGTCAGTTAGGACATCTACTTTGTTCATGACACAAGTAATTCTCCCAACAATTGTTAAGAGAGATTATTTAACTTATAATTCACTATATCACAATTCCAGTGGGTCAGACGTTTACATACACTAGGTTGACTGTGCCTTTAAACAGCTTGGAAAATTCCAGAAAATGATGTCATGGCTTTAGAAGCTTCTGATAGGTTAATTGACATCATTTGAGTCAATTGTAGGTGTACCTGTGGATGTATTTCAAGGCCTACCTTCAAACTCGGTGCCTCTGCTCGACATCATGGGAAAATCAAAAGAAATCAGCCAAGATCCCCAACAAGTCTGGTTCATCCTTGGGAGCGATTTCCAAATGCCTGAAGGTACCACGTTCATCTGTACAAACAATAGTATGCAAGTATAAACACCATGGGACCACGCAGCCGTCATACTGCTCAGGAAGGAGACGCGTTCCGTCTCCTAGAGATGAACGTACTTTGGTGCAAAAAGTGCAAATCAATCCCAGAACAACAGCAAAGGACCTTGTGAAGATGCTGGAGGAAACAGGTACAAAAGTATCTATATCCACAGTAAAACAAGTCCTATATCGACATAACCTGAAAGGCCGCTCAGCAAGGAAGAAGACACTGCTCCAAAACCGCCATAAAAAAGCCAGACTACGGTTTACACCTGCACATGGGGACAAAGATCGTACTTTTTGGAGAAATGTCCTCTGGTCTGATGAAACAAAAATAGAACTGTTTGGCCATAATGACCATCGTTATGTTTGGAGGAAAAGGTGGAGGCTTGCAAGCCGAAGAACACCATCCCAACCGTGAAGCACGGGGGTGGCAGCATCATGTTGTGGGGGTGCTTTGCTGCAGGAGGGACTGGTGCACTTCACAAAATAGATGGCATCATGAGGAAGGACAATTATGTGGATATATTGAAGCAACATGTCAAGACATCAGTCAGGAATTTAAAGCTTGGTCGCAAATGGGTCTTCCAAATGGACAATGACCCCAAGCATACTTCCAAAGTTGTGGCAAAATGTCTTAAGGACAACAAAGTCAAGGTATTGGAGTGGCCATCACAAAGCCCTGACCTCAATCCTATATAAACTTTGTGGGCAGACCTGAAAAAGCGTGTGCGAGCAAGGAGGCCTACAAACCTGACTCAGTTACACCAGTTCTGTCAGGAGGAATGGGCCAAAATTCACCCAACTTATTGTGGGAAGCTTGTGGAAGGCTACCCGAAACCTTTGATCCAAGTTAAACAATTTAAAGGCAATGCTACCAAATACTAATTGAGTGAACTTCCGACTCCGACTGTATATATATCTGTTGGTGGTTGTGTGTTTGTGTATCCAGTGCATGTTGTTGCATGCAGGCTTGTATGTTTGCTTTGTGTGTGAGGCGGCAGAATCAGAGCCCACTCATTATCAGGCCTGAAGGATGGAGGGGCATCATCGTCTTTCTCTCATCTCCTCTTCCCCTGGCCCCAAACCTCTTTCTCTCTCTCTCTCTCTCTCTCTCTCTCTCTCTCTCTCTCTCTCTCTCTCTCTCTCTCTCTCTCTCTCTGTCTCTCTCTGTCTCTCTCTCTCTCTCTCTCTCTCTCTCTCTCTCTCTCTCTCTCTGTCTCTCTCTCTCTCTCTCTCTCTCTGTCTCTCTCTCTCTCTCTCTCTCTCTCTCTGTCTCTCTTTCTCTCTGTCTCGCTCTCTCTCTCTCCTCTCTTTCTTCTCATTCCTCTCTCCTACGTTGTTAGCTCTCTCCATACAGCGGTGTTCTTCAAATGAAACCCAGCCCCATCGGGTCCCGTACCTCTCTAACCGGTTCAGAACTAAACCCCTCAATATGCGTCAACAAGCTCGTTAAAATGGGATTACCTCTTCTTAACGAACCTGACTGAACGCGGTAATTAACACAATTATAGATCATTTTCCGCATTACTGTGTCGGACAGAATCACATTCTTTGTTCTGGATCCGCCTCTCCACTCCTCCTCCCTAAGTAAATGGGAAGTCCAGTCACTTAGAGAAGCTGGTTGGTGTTTTGGTGTGTGAAGATGAGGAAAGGCATCACAGGGTTATTGGACGTTGTGGGAGATCTCTCGGACATGGATACACAGCACACACATGGTTACTGATGAAAGGTATTCAAATACAAGTGTTCATCAGTGTTTTATACAAGACTCCCACATACTCTTCTCACACTCCAGTTGGATGACCATTCCCATCGCTCTGCCTTGGCGTGACTGCCACTACACTGAGCACACACAAAACAATGCCCTCTGACTCTCTCTCACCAGGACACAGGCCTGGGATCAGCACTAGCTAATTCACTAATAATGCTAACTAACTCTTCAAATCCTCTGAATTCCATCGTTATCTGGGCCTATATGGCCTTACGTTGAGACACACCACGTCTACCACTAATGAGCTTACGTTGAGACACACCACGTCTACCACTAATGAGCTTACGTCGAGACACACCACGTCTACCACTAATGAGCTTACGTCGAGACACACCACGTCTACCACTAATGAGCTTACGTCGAGACACACCACGTCTACCACTAATGAGCTTACGTTGAGACACACCACGTCTACCACTAATGAGCTTACGTCGAGACACACCACGTCTACCACTAATGAGCTTACGTTGAGACACACCACGTCTACCACTAATGAGCTTACGTTGAGACACACCACGTCTACCACTAATGAGCTTACTATGAGACACACCACGTCTACCACTAATGAGCTTACGTTGAGACACACATACCACGTCTACCACTAATGAGCTTACGTTGAGACACACACCACGTCTACCACTAATGAGCTTACGTTGAGACACACCACGTCTACCACTAATGAGCTTACTATGAGACACACCACGTCTACCACTAATGAGCTTACGTTGAGACACACATACCACGTCTACCACTAATGAGCTTACGTTGAGACACACACCACGTCTACCACTAATGAGCTTACGTTGAGACACACCACGTCTACCACTAATGAGCTTACGTTGAGACACACACACCACGTCTACCACTAATGAACTTACGTTGAGACACACCACGTCTACCACTAATGAGCCTACGTTGAGACACACACACCACGTCTACCACTAATGAACTTACGCTGAGACACACCACGTCTACCACTAATGAGCCTACGTTGAGACACACACACCACGTCTACCACTAATGAGCTTACTATGAGACACACCACGTCTACCACTAATGAGCTTACGTTGAGACACACATACCACGTCTACCACTAATGAGCTTACGTTGAGACACACACCACGTCTACCACTAATGAGCTTACGTTGAGACACACCACGTCTACCACTAATGAGCTTACTATGAGACACACCACGTCTACCACTAATGAGCTTACGTTGAGACACACATACCACGTCTACCACTAATGAGCTTACGTTGAGACACACACCACGTCTACCACTAATGAGCTTACGTTGAGACACACCACGTCTACCACTAATGAGCTTACGTTGAGACACACACACCACGTCTACCACTAATGAACTTACGTTGAGACACACCACGTCTACCACTAATGAGCTTACGTTGAGACACACCACGTCTACCACTAATGAGCTTACGTCGAGACACACCACGTCTACCACTAATGAGCTTACGTCGAGACACACCACGTCTACCACTAATGAGCTTACGTCGAGACACACCACGTCTACCACTAATGAGCTTACGTTGAGACACACCACGTCTACCACTAATGAGCTTACGTTGAGACACACCACGTCTACCACTAATGAGCTTACTATGAGACACACCACGTCTACCACTAATGAGCTTACGTTGAGACACACATACCACGTCTACCACTAATGAGCTTACGTTGAGACACACACCACGTCTACCACTAATGAGCTTACGTTGAGACACACCACGTCTACCACTAATGAGCTTACGTTGAGACACACACACCACGTCTACCACTAATGAACTTACGTTGAGACACACCACGTCTACCACTAATGAGCTTACGTTGAGACACACCACGTCTACCACTAATGAGCTTACGTTGAGAGACACCACGTCTACCACTAATGAGCCTACGTTGAGACACACACACCACGTCTACCACTAATGAACTTACGTTGAGACACACCACGTCTACCACTAATGAGCCTACGTTGAGACACACACACCACGTATACCACTAATGAGCCTACATTGAGACACACACACCACGTCTACCACTAATGAGCTTACGTTGAGACACACCACGTCTACCACTAATGAGCTTACGTCGAGACACACCACGTCTACCACTAATGAGCTTACGTCGAGACACACCACGTCTACCACTAATGAGCTTACGTCGAGACACACCACGTCTACCACTAATGAGCTTACGTTGAGACACACCACGTCTACCACTAATGAGCTTACGTTGAGACACACCACGTCTACCACTAATGAGCTTACTATGAGACACACCACGTCTACCACTAATGAGCTTACGTTGAGACACACATACCACGTCTACCACTAATGAGCTTACGTTGAGACACACACCACGTCTACCACTAATGAGCTTACGTTGAGAAACACCACGTCTACCACTAATGAGCTTACGTTGAGACACACACACCACGTCTACCACTAATGAACTTACGTTGAGACACACCACGTCTACCACTAATGAGCTTACGTTGAGACACACCACGTCTACCACTAATGAGCTTACGTTGAGAGACACCACGTCTACCACTAATGAGCCTACGTTGAGACACACACACCACGTCTACCACTAATGAACTTACGTTGAGACACACCACGTCTACCACTAATGAGCCTACGTTGAGACACACACACCACGTATACCACTAATGAGCCTACGTTGAGACACACACACCACGTCTACCACTAATGAGCTTACGTTGAGACACACACACCACGTCTACCACTAATGAGCTTACGTTGAGAGACACCACGTCTACCACTAATGAGCCTACGTTGAGACACACACACCACGTCTACCACTAATGAACTTACGTTGAGACACACCACGTCTACCACTAATGAGCCTACGTTGAGACACACACACCACGTATACCACTAATGAGCCTACGTTGAGACACACACACCACGTCTACCACTAATGAACTTACGTTGAGACACACCACGTCTACCACTAATGAGCCTACGTTGAGACACACACACCACGTATACCACTAATGAGCCTACGTTGAGACACACACACCACGTCTACCACTAATGAGCTTACGTTGAGACACACCACGTCTACCACTAATGAGCTTACGTCGAGACACACCACGTCTACCACTAATGAGCTTACGTCGAGACACACCACGTCTACCACTAATGAGCTTACGTCGAGACACACCACGTCTACCACTAATGAGCTTACGTTGAGACACACCACGTCTACCACTAATGAGCTTACGTTGAGACACACCACGTCTACCACTAATGAGCTTACTATGAGACACACCACGTCTACCACTAATGAGCTTACGTTGAGACACACATACCACGTCTACCACTAATGAGCTTACGTTGAGACACACACCACGTCTACCACTAATGAGCTTACGTTGAGACACACCACGTCTACCACTAATGAGCTTACGTTGAGACACACACACCACGTCTACCACTAATGAACTTACGTTGAGACACACCACGTCTACCACTAATGAGCTTACGTTGAGACACACCACGTCTACCACTAATGAGCTTACGTTGAGAGACACCACGTCTACCACTAATGAGCCTACGTTGAGACACACACACCACGTCTACCACTAATGAACTTACGTTGAGACACACCACGTCTACCACTAATGAGCCTACGTTGAGACACACACACCACGTCTACCACTAATGAACTTACGTTGAGACACACACCACGTCTACCACTAATGAGCCTACGTTGAGACACACACCACGTCTACCACTAATGAGCTTACGTTGAGAGACACACACACCACGTCTACCACTAATGAGCTTACGTCGAGACACACCACGTCTACCACTAATGAGCTTACGTTGAGAGACACCACGTCTACCACTAATGAGCCTACGTTGAGAGACACACACCACGTCTACCACTAATGAGCCTACGTTGAGAGACACACACACCACGTATACCACTAATGAGCTTACGTCGAGACACACCACGTCTACCACTAATGAGCTTACGTTGAGACACACCACGTCTACCACTAATGAGCTTACTATGAGAGACACCACGTCTACCACTAATGAGCCTACGTTGAGAGACACACACACCACGTCTACCACTAATGAGCCTACGTTGAGACACACCACGTCTACCACTAATGAGCTTACGTTGAGAGACACACACCACGTCTACCACTAATGAGCTTACGTTGAGACACACACACCACGTCTACCACTAATGAGCTTACGTTGAGAGACACCACGTCTACCACTAATGAGCTTACGTTGAGAGACACACACCACGTCTACCACTAATGAGCTTACGTTGAGAGACACACACCACGTCTACCACTAATGAGCTTACGTTGAGAGACACACACCACGTCTACCACTAATGAGCTTACGTTGAGACACACCACGTCTACCACTAATGAGCTTACGTTGAGAGACACACACCACGTCTACTACTAATGAGCCTACGTTGAGAGACACCACGTCTATCACTAATGAGCTTACGTTGAGACACACCACGTCTACCACTAATGAGCTTACGTTGAGACACACCACGTCTACCACTAATGAGCTTACGTTGAGACACACACCACGTCTACCACTAATGAGCTTACGTTGAGACACACACCACGTCTACCACTAATGAGCTTACGTTGAGACACACACCACGTCTACCACTAATGAGCTTACGTTGAGACACACACCACGTCTACCACTAATGAGCTTACGTTGAGACACACACACACCACATCTACCACTAATGAGCTTACGTTGAGACACACACACCACGTCTACCACTAATGAGCTTACGTTGAGACACACCACGTCTACCACTAATGAGCTTACGTTGAGAGACACACACCACGTCTACCACTAATGAGCTTACGTTGAGAGACACACACCACGTCTACCACTAATGAGCTTACGTTGAGACACACCACGTCTACCACTAATGAGCTTACGTTGAGACACACCACGTCTACCACTAATGAGCCTACGTTGAGAGACACACACCACGTCTACCACTAATGAGCTTACGTTGAGAGACACACACCACGTCTACCACTAATGAGCTTACGTTGAGAGACACACACACCACGTCTACCACTAATGAGCTTACGTTGAGACACACACACCACGTCTACCACTAATGAACTTACGTTGAGACACACACCACGTCTACCACTAATGAGCCTACGTTGAGACACACACCACGTCTACCACTAATGAGCTTACGTTGAGAGACACACACACCACGTCTACCACTAATGAGCTTACGTTGAGACACACACCACGTCTACCACTAATGAGCTTACGTTGAGAGACACACACCACGTCTACCACTAATGAGCTTACGTTGAGAGACACACACCACATCTACCACTAATGAGCTGAGCTTTTCAGTCATTTCTTCTTCACAGTAAGTTTTACATCCGTTGTGAATAGTTCCTCACAGTAGGACTATTTGAAAAATATCTCCAAAAATCTTCCCCTCGATAATCACCAAGCCTTGGTGTGAAATAACAAAATATAATGATCCCATTTATTCAGTGGAAATGTCATAAAATAACTTTCCCTTGCGCAAAAACAGCTGTCAAACTCACCGGCGCTAGAATCTCTGAAGGCCCAGAATATGCTAGTTGATACAATGATCCAAGTTCGCTAGAGAACTTTGGGCAGGGTCAAGTTGATTGATTTGATAGTGTTGCACTTCACTAGCAATATCTCATGTCAAGACAGATGAATGTGATTGAAAGAACTGGAATGTATCAGAGTAGGCTTTCTGTATTATTATTCTAGTTGATAATGGAAGTTCTAGGCCAACGGCTGCATGGGCCATCTGAGTTCCATGCGTCCATTTAGTCTCTTCAGTGTATCAGTGTGTCCGTATGGCAGAGGCTGGTGCTCTAGCATTGGTTGAATGTCCGTGTGTCCGTATGGCAGAGGCTGGTGCTCTAGCATTGGTTGAATGTCCGTGTGTCCGTATGGCAGAGGCTGGTGCTCTAGCATTGGTTGAATGTCCGTGTGTCCGTATGGCAGAGGCTGGTGCTCTAGCATTGGTTGAATGTCCGTGTGTCCGTATGGCAGAGGCTGGTGCTCTAGCATTGGTTAAATTTGATATTTTTATACACTGGGGGCCAAAAGTTGGGAATATTACTCATTCAAGGGTTTTTCTTTATTTGTACTATTTTTTACATTGTAGAATAAAAGTGAAGACATCAAAACTATGACATAACACATATGGAATAATGTAGTAACCAAAAAAGTGTTAAACAAATCAAAATATATTTCATATTTGAGATTCTTCAAATAGCCTTGATGACAGCTCTGCACACTCTTGGCATTCTCTCAACCAGCTTCACCTGGAATGCTTTTCCATCAGTTTTGAAGGAGTTCCCACATATGCTGAGCACTTGTTGGCTGCTTTTCCTTCACTGCGGTCTGACTCATCCCAAACCATCTACATTTGGTTGAGGTTGGAACCAAAAATCTCAAATTTGGACTCCAGACCAAAGGACAAATTTCCACTGGTCTAATATCCATTGCTCGTGTTTCTTGGCCCAAGCAAGTCTCTTCTTCTTATTGGTGTCCTTTAGTAGTGGTTTCTTTGCAGCAATTCGACCATGAAGGCCTGATTCACACAGTCTCCTCTGAACAGTTGATGTTGAGACGTGTCTGTTAATTGAACTCTGTGAAGCATTTATTTGGGCTGCAATCTGAGGCTGGTAACTCTAATGAACTTATCCTCTGCAGCAGAGGTAGTTCTGGGTCTTCCATTCCTGTGGCGGTCCTCATGAAGCTGGTTGAGAGAATGCCATGGTGTGCAAAGCTGTGATCAAGGCAAAGAATCTCAAATATAAAATATATTTTGATTTGTTTAACACTTTTTTGGTTACTACATGATTCGATATGTGTTATGTCATAGTTTTGATGTCTTCACTATTATTCTACAATGTAAATTCTTTTACAAATAAAGAAAAACCCTTGAATGAGTAATATTCCAAACTTTTGGCCCCCAGTGTATATTTTTTCTATTAAGATTATGATTAACCAGCTGACAATGACGTTATTATTGAAAGTAAACTGTTCCACGAAAATGCACATATGAAAATCATAACTGGCATGCAGATGGGTAGAAATGGTTGGATAAATTATATGCTTCCACAAACTTGAAACTCACGCTGCTTATGAAGTCTTTATTAAGGGATTGCCTTCACTTTTCTATGGACATGCCTCATAATATGAAGTAAAACATTCAGCTTTCAAACCATTAAGTATATTTTCAAAATGCATGCTGCCTCCAGTAAAGTGGTGGGTGACGCGCAACGGCTAACGGAAACCCTGCGACCCAGGTTAAGTTGGCCTTGCTTGTCTATGTTTGTACACTGGCAGAGTTTCTCCCCAGGTACCAGCCCAGGTACTTTTGACCTGTTTGGACAGGCAGTGTCAGGCACTGTGTGAATGGAGCATGTAGGTACAATGGTGAGGTCTCTCCTATTTTGACATGGTCCTGCCAGTCAGATATGTCCCTGTTATGACACTTTACACACTCTGTTATGACTTGGCTTTGTCTGAGGTCTCCATCTGGTTGAAGGGCAGTGGACCGGGTCCTGTTCATCAGGCAGTGGACCGGGTCCTGTTCATCAGGCAGTGGACCGGGTCCTGTTCATCAGGCAGTGGACCGGGTCCTGTTCATCAGGCAGTGGACCGGGTCCTGTTCATCAGGCAGTGGACCGGGTCCTGTTCATCAGGCAGTGGACCGGGTCCTGTTCATCAGGCAGTGGACCGGGTCCTGAGAGAGACTACCTGGGCTTGTCCATTTAGAAGTTCCCGGTTTTCATTTTCAGTTGCAATGTTTTTTAGTTTTTTTTTAAACGTTGGTGCATTAATGAACATGACCCTGGTATTCCTGCTGGCTTGACCTCCAGGTGAGGCTTATTCCCTTTACTGGGTTTCCTCAGGAGATTATTTGTTTGTTCCCCTGGGGAGCTGCCTGCCTGGGGAGCACTGTGGAACTACAGGGCTGTTTCCTGTAAACAAGAGGTGGTGTGTGTGTGTGTGTGTGTGTGTGTGTGTGTGTGTGTGTGTGTATGTGTATGTGTATGTGTATGTGTGTGTGTGTGTGTGTGTGTGTGTGTGTGTGTGTGTGTGTGTGTGTGTGTGTTTGAGACCCTCGCTGACCCCTTTCTCTGCCCTTGCCAAGAAATGTGTTTGTGTCGCTAACCTCCTCTCTCTGTCCTTACCCGACGTGTGTGACTGGAGTGTAGACTGTCAGTAAATGGCAGATGACTTATCTCATTCTGTAGCCTAAGTGACTCGATGGGTGTTCTTCACGGCAGTCTCGCAACTGGTTTGTCATCACTCACTTCAAAGCAATGTTCCCTCTGTCTCTGTCTGTCTGTCTCTCTCTCTCTCTCTCTCTCTGTCTCTCTCTCTCTCTCTCTCTCTCTCTCTCTCTGTCTCTCTCTCTCTCTCTCTCTGTCTCTCTCTCTCTCTCTCTCTCTCTGTCTCTCTCTCTCTCTCTCTCTCTCTCTTTGTCTCTCTCTCTCTCTCTGTCTCTCTCTCTCTCTCAATTTTCGGAACTGTAGGCTACAGTATCTGTCTGTCAAAGCTGGTATCAACACCAACCCCTGTACCTTCATTAGCTCTGTGTGTGATTAACCATGCTCTAATGATGCAGACATCCACTCTGTCTGAGATTGCTTCTGCCTGGTTGACCCTGACTAGCTGGCGTATTGAATATAACAGTGTGGAGTAGGGAAAGACCCTGACTAGCTGGCATATTGAATAGAACAGTGTGGAGTAGGGAAAGACCCTGACTAGCTGACGTATTGAATATAACAGTGTGGAGTAGGGAAAGACCCTGACTAGCTGACGTATTGAATATAACAGTGTGGAGTAGGGAAAGACCCTGACTAGCTGACGTATTGAATATAACAGTGTGGAGTAGGGAAAGACCCTGACTAGCTGACGTATTGAATATAACAGTGTGGAGTAGGGAAAGACCCTGACTAGCTGACGTATTGAATATAACAGTGTGGAGTAGGGAAAGACCCTGACTAGCTGGCGTATTGAATATAACAGTGTGGAGTAGGGAAAGACCCTGGATTGCTGGCTCAGTTTCCTCTTCAGGAAGTGTTTGTGTGCTCATAGCAGCAATGAAGGGGTTGCGTGGTCACCGGGCCACCCAGTGATGTCGGGTCAGGGCCACCCAGTGATGTCGGGTCAGGGCCACACAGTGATGTCGGGTCAGGACCACACAGTGATGCCGGGTCAGGGCCACACAGTGATGCCGGGTCCGGGCCACAGTGATGCCGGGTCAGGGCCACAGTGATGCCGGGTCAGGGCCACACAGCTGGTGACTGGTCTGTATACTACTAGAATAGAATGTATTCCAAGAAGTAGGATAGGGGAACCTAGTCAGTTGCTCAACTTAATTGATTCAATCTAAAGTGTCTTCCGTATTTAACCCAACCCCTCTGAATAAGAGAGGTGCCGGGGCTGCCTTAATCATTTAACCCAACCCCTCTGAATAAGAGAGGTGCCGGGGCTGCCTTAATCATTTAACCCAACCCCTCTGAATAAGAGAGGTGCCGGGGCTGCCTTAATCATTTAACCCAACCCCTCTGAATAAGAGAGGTGCCGGGGCTGCCTTAATCATTTAACCCAACCCCTCTGAATAAGAGAGGTGCCGGGGCTGCCTTAATCATTTAACCCAACCCCTCTGAATAAGAGAGGTGCCGGGGCTGCCTTAATCCACATCCACTCCCAGGGGGCAGTTGTAGTTCGGGGTTAACTGCCTTGCCGGCTCGGGGATTCGAACCGGTGACCTTTCGGTTAGTGGCCCAATGCACCTTACCGCTAGGCTACTCATGCGCTCATTCTGAATGCTCCGGAGAAGTATACGGCATGGAACATGACCAGAATGTACATTTATCTCCATTTAGTACCATATTGTTTAGCTTTGCCTGCGTGTGTGTATTATATTGATATTAGCCTACTGTATTTGAAGACTTGTATTTCAACGGCTAGTTTGATCCGCGTCTGTGGCACAAGGGAAAAAGCTGAGGGGGAGACGGGGAGAAGGTGGAGAGAGAGAGCTATAAAGGGATGGCAGCAGAGAGGATGGGTCTGGTGAGGAGAGAATAAACAGAAGAGCGGAAGACTGACGAACAGAGATACAGAGGGATGAGGAAAGACTGACTTGATTTAGTTTTTGGCTTCTGACAAGACATAACAAGACATGCCAAGACATGACAAGACATGACAAGACATGCCAAGACATGCCAAGACATGACAAGACATGACAAGACATGCCAAGACATGCCAAGACATGACAAGACATGCCAAGACATGCCAATGCCAGTTGAATTATGGCCCTGTTGTTGCTGTCTATCTTCCTCTTCCTCCCTGTCACACCTCTTCCTCATGCTGCCTCATGCTCATGAAAAGACTACAAAATATGGAGTATGGGGGAAATCTCTCCAAACCTTGGTTTTAATAGATCATATGTATTGTAATGGTTTTAATAGATCATATGTATTGTAATGGTTTTTGCTGCAGTGCTTAAGATAGATAGATAGATAGATAGATAGATAGATAGATAGATAGATAGATAGATAGATAGATAGATAGATAGATAGATAGATAGATAGATAGATAGATACAGTGGGGAGAACAAGTATTTGATACACTGCCGATTTTGCAGGTTTTCCCACTTACAAAGCATGTAGAAGTCTGTAATTTTTATCATAGGTACTCTTCAACTGTGAGTGACGGAATCTAAAACAAAAATCCAGAAAATCACATTTGCATGATTTTTTAGTAATTAATTTGCATTTTATTGCATGACATAAGTATTTGATACATCAGAAAAGCAGAACTTAATATTTGGTACAGAAACCTTTGTTTGCAATTACAGAGATCATACGTTTCCTGTAGTTCTTGACCAGGTTTGCACACACTGCAGCAGGGATTTTGGCCCACTCCTCCATACAGACCATCTCCAGTTTAGACCAAAAAGCTCTATTTTTGTCTCATCAGACCACATGACCTTCTCCCATTCCTCCTCTGGATCATCCAGATGGTCATTGGCAAACTTCAGACGGGCCTGGACATGCGCTGGCTTGAGCAGGGGGACCTTTCGTGCGCTGCAGGATTTTAATCCATGACGGCGTAGTGTGTTACTAATGGTTTTCTTTGAGACTGTGGTCCCAGCTCTCTTCAGGTCATTTACCAGGTCCTGCCGTGTAGTTCTGGGCTGATCCCTCAACTTCCTCATGATCATTGATGCCCCACGAGGTGAGATCTTGCATGGTGCCCCAGACCGAGGGAGATTGACCGTCATCTTGAACTTCTTCCATTTTCTAATAATTGCGCCAACAGTTGTTGCCTTCTCACCAAGCTGCTTGCCTATTGTCCTGTAGCCCATCCCAGCCTTGTGCAGGTCTACAATTTTATCCCTGATGTCCTTACACAGCTCTCTGGTCTTGGCCATTGTGGAGAGGTTGGAGTCTGTTTGAGTGTGTGGACAGGTGTCTTTTATACAGGTAACGAGTTCAAACAGGTGCAGTTAATACAGGTAATGAGTGGAGAACAGGAGGGCTTCTTAAAGAAAAACTAACAGGTCTGTGAGAGCCGGAATTCTTACTGGATGGTAGGTGATCAAATACTTATGTCATGCAATAAAATGCAAATTAATTATTTAAAAATCATACAATGTGATTTTCTGGATTTTTGTTTTAGATTCCGTCTCTCACAGTTGAAGTGTACCTATGATAAAAATTACAGACCTCTACATGCTTTGTAAGTAGGAAAACCTGCAAAATCGGCAGTGTATCAAATACTTGTTCTCCCCACTGTAGATAGATAGATAGATGGATAGATGGATAGATAGATAGATAGATAGATAGATAGATAGATAGATAGATAGATAGATAGATAGATAGATAGATAGATAGATAGATAGATAGATAGATAGATAGATAGATAGATACCTTATTGATCCCTGAGGGGACCTCCTGTAGCGCTCTCTGGCACACCGTGGTGGGATCAGTCTGTGACTGAAGGTGCTCCTCTGCGTCATAACCATGGAATGCAGAGGGTGGGTGACGTTGTCCATGATGGTCAGCAGTTTGGCCAGGATCTGTCTCTGCCACCTCCTCTAGAGTGTCAAGGCTCATCCCCAGAACAGAGCTAGCCTTCCTGATCAGCTTATTTACCCGAGAAGCATCACCAGCCTTTATGTTGGCGCCCCAGCACACCACTGCAAAAAAGATGGCACTGGCCACCACAGACTGGTAGAAGGTATGCAGTAGTTTACTGCACACGTTGAAGGACCTGAGCCTCCTCAGAAAGTACAGTTGGCTCTGGCCCTTTTTGTACAGGGCCCCGGTGTTACCAGCCCATTCCAGTCTGTTGTCCATATGGACACCCAGGAACTTGTATGACCCAACCATTTCCACATCCATCCCCTGTATAGGGACTGCAGTCAGTTGTGCCTTGGTTCTCCTGAAGTCCACCACCATCTCCTTAGTTTTGCTGATGTTGAGCTGAAGGTGGTTCTGCTCACACCACAACACAAAGTCACTGATTGTGCTCCTGTACTCCTCCTCCTGCCCACCCCTGATGCACCCTACAATAGCAGAGTCATCCGAGAACTTCTGTAGGTGGCATGTTTCAGAGTTATATCTGAAGTCCGAGGTGTAGAGGGTGAACAGGAAGGGGGACAGGACCGTACCCTGGGTGGCCCCTGTGTTGCTCACTGCCCATTCTGACACACAGCTCTGTAGCCGCACAAATTGTGGCCTACCGGTCAGGTAGTCTGTGACCCAGGAGACTAAGGGTGCTTCCACTTTCATCCTCTTCATCTTCTCACCCATCTTCACACAGTCTGTCCCCACTCCCCATGTGCTTGTGTGTGGGCCAGGGGAAAGTTTCAGTTAATGGTGTGTGCTTGGTCTTGTATGTCACGGTCACCTTGTTGGCGGACTCCCTATCCCATAGGATGCTGCGGACTCAAGCAATTGAAGTGTATATAGGTGGGAGGGAAGGAGAGAGACTGGGAGAGGGAAAGAGGGAGACTGGGAGAGGGAAAGAGGGAGACTGGCAGGGAAGTAGAGAGACTGGGAGAGGGAAAGAGGGAGACTAGCAGGGAAGTAGAGAGACTGGGAGAGGGAAAGAGGGAGACTGGCAGGGAAGGAGAGAGACTGGGAGAGGGAAGGAGAGAGACTGGGAGAGGGAAAGAGAGAGAATGGGAGGGAAGTAGAGAGACTGGGAGAGGGAAAGAGGGAGACTGGGAGGGAAGGAGAGAGACAGGGAGGGAAGGAGAGAGACTGGGAGAGGGAAAGAGAGAGACTGGGAGGGAAGGAGAGAGACTGGGAGGGAAGGAGAGAGACTGGGAGAGGGAAAGAGAGACTGGGAGGGAAGGAGAGAGACTGGGAGAGGGAAAGAGAGAGACTGGGGGGAAGGAGAGAGACAGGGAGGGGGAAAGAGAGAGACTGAGAGGGAAAGAGAGAGACGGGGAGGGAAAGAGAGATATGGAGAGGAAAAGAGAGAGACTGGGAGAGGGAAGGAGAGAGAGAGAGAGGGAAAGAGAGACTGAGAGGGAAAGAGAGACTTGGAGAGGGAAAGAGAGACTGGGAAATAACAGAATTGAAAGGAAGACTATGGTTGAAGAAGTGAAATATGATAATGTTGTAATATAACCTTTATTTAACTAGGCATGTCAGTTAAGAACAAATTCTTATTTATAATTACGGCCTACCCCGGCTAAACCCGGACCACGCTGGGCCAATTGAACCAGGGTCTGTAGTGACGCCTCTAGCACTGAGATGCAGTGCCTTAGACCGTTGCGCCACTCGGGAGTCATGACACTTGTCAGTGGATGACAATGAACGATTTGTGTGTGTGTGTGTGGGGGGATTATGTTTCCTGTATGAAACGGGTCATTCACACCCCAAAACAACAGCCATTAGAGTGCAGAGCCTTACAATAGTAATCTAGCCTCTCTGTCTGCCCCCATCAATCTCTCTGTCTGCCCCCATCAATCTCTCTGTCTGCCCCCATCAATCTCTCTGTCTGCCCCCATCAATCTCTCTGTCTGCCCCCATCAATCTCTCTGTCTGCCCCCATCAATCTCTCTGTCTGCCCCATCAATCTCTCTGTCTGCCCCCATCAATCTCTCTGTCTGCCCCATCAATCTCTCTGTCTGCCCCATCAATCTCTCTGTCTGCCCCATCAATCTCTCTGTCTGCCCCATCAATCTCTCTGTCTGCCCCCATCAATCTCTCTGTCTGCCCCATCAATCTCTCTGTCTGCCCCCATCAATCTCTCTGTCTGCCCCATCAATCTCTCTGTCTGCCCCATCAATCTCTCTGTCTGCCCCATCAATCTCTCTGTCTGCCCCCATCAATGCTCTGTCTGCCCCATCAATGCCCCATCAATCTCTGTCTGCCCCCATCAATCTCTCTGTCTGCCCCCATCAATCTCTCTGTCTGCCCCCATCAATCTCTCTGTCTGCCCCCATCAATCTCTCTGTCTGCCCCATCAATCTCTCTGTCTGCCCCCATCAATCTCTCTGTCTGCCCCCATCAATCTCTCTGTCTGCCCCCATCAATCTCTCTGTCTGCCCCATCAATGCCCCATCAATCTCTCTGTCTGCCCCCATCAATCTCTCTGTCTGCCCCCATCAATCTCTCTGTCTGCCCCCATCAATCTCTCTGTCTGCCCCCATCAATCTCTCTGTCTGCCCCCATCAATCTCTCTGTCTGCCCCATCAATCTCTCTGTCTGCCCCCATCAATCTCTCTGTCTGCCCCATCAATCTCTCTGTCTGCCCCATCAATCTCTCTGTCTGCCCCATCAATCTCTCTGTCTGCCCCATCAATCTCTCTGTCTGCCCCATCAATCTCTCTGTCTGCCCCCATCAATCTCTCTGTCTGCCCCCATCAATCTCTCTGTCTGCCCCATCAATCTCCATGTCTGCCCCCATCAATCTCTCTGTCTCTTCCTTCTTATCCCTCTTCATTCTCTCTATCAACAGCATCTATCTCTTCCCCAGCTTTCTGTCCGTCTCTCTCTTTCCTTCTTTCCATCTCTGTCTCTCTGTCACTCTCTCTCTGTGCCAAGCTCGTACAGTAGTCGGACATCTCCACGCCTTCCTGCTCCAATGAGTCACTCAGTTCATTGGTCGCTTGTGTGTGTGTGTGTGTGTGTGTGTGTGTGTGTGTGTGTGTGTGTGTGTGTGTGTGTGTGTGTGTGTGTGTGTGTGTGTGTGTGTGTGTGTGTGTGTGTGTGTGTGTGTGTGTGTGTGTGTGTGTGTGTGTGTGTGTGTGTTATGTAGTCACACACACAGCATTGAACATTTCCTCTTCCGGTGGAGGGGTTTTGAAACAGACCTCGTCTGAGGCCCTGACCTCTTGATCTCCAGTGACCTCCATTTACTCAATGTGCATCCTGCATACTGCATTTGTTACTGCATACTGTTACTGCATACTGTTACTGCATACTGTTACTGCATACTGCATTTTGCACTACATTTGCACTCTGTATATAGATTTTCTATTTTCTATTGTGTTATTGTCTGTATGTTTGTTTACTGTGTAACTCTGTGTTGTTTTTGTCACACTGCTTTGCTTTGTCTTGGCCAGGTCTCAGTTGTAAATGAGAACTAGTTCTCAACTGGCCTACCTGGTTAAATAAAGGTGAAATAAAACCTACCTGGTTAAATAAAGGTGAAATATATATATATATATTTTTTTTAAATCTGTCTGTCGAGAGAAAGTGTTTGTTCGGTGTGTGTGTGTGTGTATTTTGCATGCGCTTCTGACCTCGGCATATTATCATTTCTGTTCATGTGTGGATTCTTTCGTTTTATATTGCATCAAAGTCAGAGGCACTTAGTTCTCACAGACTCGTCGACTTGGGTGTCAAACTATTCTCTCAGATCATCTGGAAACAGTTGATAGTGGATTCAGTCTTGCACTTAAAGACAATCAAGCCAAGAGACGTTCGCTGAGGTTAATCACATCACACACATCTTTCTTCTATGTGTGTTTACAGTACTCCTGTATGTGTGTTTACAGTACTCCTGTATGTGTGTTTACAGTACTCCTGTATGTGTGTTTACAGTACTCCTGTATGTGTGTTTACAGTACTCCTGTATGTGTGTTTACAGTACTCCTGTATGTGTGTTTACAGTACTCCTGTATGTGTGTTTACAGTACTCCTGTATGTGTGTTTACAGTACTCCTGTATGTGTGTTTACAGTGGCCCTTTTAGCTGTTTTAATGCTTGAGTAGTCTCCTCTCATGTCCGTGTGAGGCCCAGGAGAACCCCCCCCCCCCCCCCACACACACAAAAAACTATTACATCTAGAAAAGGTGGATGTGAAAGTTAGTGGTGGTTTCACACTCTGGACCTCAGACACACCGGTCTCTTCTGTCCCACAGTGGTGGTTTCACACTCTGGACCTCAGACACACCGGTGTCTTCTGTCCCACAGTGGTGGTTTCACACTCTGGACCTCAGACACACCGGTCTCTTCTGTCCCACAGTGGTGGTTTCACACTCTGGACCTCAGACACACCGGTGTCTTCTGTCCCACAGTGGTGGTTTCACACTCTGGACCTCAGACACACCGGTGTCTTCTGTCCCACAGTGGTGGTTTCACACTCTGGACCTCAGACACACCGGTCTCTTCTGTCCCACAGTGGTGGTTTCACACTCTGGACCTCAGACACACCGGTGTCTTCTGTCCCACAGTGGTGGTTTCACACTCTGGACCTCAGACACACCGGTCTCTTCTGTCCCACAGTGGTGGTTTCACACTCTGGACCTCAGATTTGTGGCTCTTACTAAAACATTGACACATTACCTTATTAGGTCTTTTCTCTCTATTCCAGTTTTCATCTCAGGGTTTTGGTTTTGATTCATAGTAGCGGTTTGCATTTAGGTATGGTGTTTCTCGGATTCTGACGTGTGATTGGTGGATTGTCTCTGAGCAGAGAAGACAGTGTGGGTAGTTGAACACTGGATGTTCCCAGAACATGCGACAGTCATAGTGGAAACCACAAGCTGAACAACTGGGTATCGAGATGTCTCTCCAAAATACTGGTGACTGTGATCTTATGCCCACTTTTACTCTATATAGGCCTGGCCTTTCCACACTAACTGTTACACACACTCACACACACACGGTTCTCTGTGAAGCGTGAGTAACTCCAGGACCCCTTGCTATTCTGTCGATCTATCCTACCCCTGCTGACTCACTGAGACAGTATGTCTCACATATCGTGGCTTCATGAACTCACACACACACTCACATTTACAGCACAGTTAGCAACCCTCACATTGGGCTTTCTATCCCAATCTTTTAGACACACTCTCACACACACATGTTCACCTTGGTTTAGTGTCGGTCAGCCCACTCACAGCCTCTGAGCATCAAGTCACCAACATTTGTAACACTTCCATTCAAAGATGGCCATTAATACTTTTTGGAATGAGTGACATTGGCTCATCCATAGCAACAGAGATAAACACACAGAGACGGCAACACACGCTCACACAAATGCCACCATGACAAGCGACCTGACACGCTCTCTCAAACTGCCACAAGCACACAGGAAAGACTGTCTCCCATGTGGTTTCCGCCCATGCGAGCAAAGGAACACGTTGGTTTTATTCGGTTTATTCACTTTTTTATACTGGTGGTTGGAGCAACGGCTCAAAGGCGGGCGCTTGTTTCAGGGGAAAGGAATTCAGTGTCAGAGAGCGAGAGAGGGGCTAACGAAAGAGAGAGAGGATTGACGAAAAGAGGGAGGGCACTCCAATAGAGAGAGTACCTTGGCAAAGATTATTAGTCTCTCAGCAGTGAGGCTACGTGTTCAAAGAGTAGGAAAAGCTGGAGAAAGACGACAAAGAGAAGGATGGAAAGTTGAAAAAAGGTTATCCAACAGCCGACTATTATCCACAGCAGAAAAGAGAACAGAAGGGAGAGACACAAGAGAAGATGCTTGTAACTAAGAGGCTGAGGCAGAAACTTCAAAACTCTTCGCAGTAGCTTGTTGCTGACCGACTGACCGTCTTAGGACAGACCTGGGATTGGTATTAGACACTGGAAGTAGTCACTCTCGTTTAAACACTTTGTGGAACGAACTGACTTTGGGTCAGTTAGCACGTAAGCGGTTAGCAATGGACCTGCTCATGGACCCGGCGGTCATCACGACCATCCTGGTGGTAGTTGCTCACATCCTCACTGCGGCCATTGTGTGGTTATACCGCCGACGGCAAACCCCTCGTTTTATACCAGGTATGTACTCCTTCAAGATGCTCCTCATCGCCTTCTATCACTGATGCCTCCTCAGACAAGGAGAAGGTGTTTGGAGTGACACTCCTGGCTTCCTACTTCCTCTTTAGACTCCTCAGTTTTTGACTCTTGTCAGCATGTCTTGTGTTGGCATGATAGCTTGTTCACTGCTGTGTTGCTGGTTGGAATTGGAAGGAGTGGATGATCAGCCTTCTAGTCAGTGTAGTGGGGGTTTAATTCATGTAGATGACTGTTAGCATGTAGCTTCTTTCTGTTAGACTTCAGTTTGAGAAGCTTGTTACTTTTCAGCGAGCAAATGTATTTTAGTCTGAATTGAGTTCTCTTTGGACTGAGACAGTGTTTGTCTGATCAGAACTATTCTAGCACAGTTGTCCTTATTTGGCCTTTTCACAGCTACCTGTCGTGTGTCATTGTTTCATATCAACCTAATTGGAGTAGACATTCTCGTTTGTCAGGCTCTGTATGTGTTGGCCAGTTAAGTCTCTTACGGCTGTTTGAAGTCCGCTTTTGTAATATCGTGTAAACCTAATTCAATGAACAGAAAGTCACTTTGGTGACAACTAACTCAGTCCCGTCATGTGGACAATTATGCTAAGCTAATGGTAAACAAATGTGTCATTTTAACGTTGCAGTCCTGTAAGAGGCATACATCCTTTAATGTAAAGCCTAATACAAGATATGGAGTATGTCATATTTGGTCTGTGTCCAACTATCTATAATCCCAATGTTAAGTGACTTTGATAGTGGCTATGAATAGGCTATTTAATCATTAGCCATAAAGACAACAGTGGCCGCTAAAGGACGCTCTGCTAATTGTTGGGAAGATTTAATTTATATCCTTCCCTCACAGGAGTATAATATCTAGCGTGACATGAGTCTTACGGTAATGAGACATGCCTACAGAAACTGTGTTTGTACGTAATATATATTATGGGGTTGGTAGGAGCTGAGGAACGGTGAGGTTTGTCCGGCTCTGTGTTCTACAGTGATGCCTTGGAAACAGTGCCCTTTTCCTACTGCCACTTCCTATTTATACAGGAACCTACTTTCACTGTTTATCTAAAGGGACTGGATAGGAAAGCTGTGCTGTGTGCCATTTCCTGGGGCTGTGTGTGGGTGGCATGGTGTGTGTGTGTGTGTGTGTGTGTGTGTGTGTGATGCAGGCTTGCGTGTTTAGGCTTGCTAAAGTGCGGTACAGACTGATACAGCGTTGTGTGTGTCTGTCTGTCTGTCTGTCTGTCTGTCTGTCTGTCTGTCTGTCTGTCTGTCTGGTGTGTGTCTGTGTGTGTGTGTGTGTGTGAGATGCTAGCGCACTGGCTTTATTTTTAGCTGCAGCAGTAAGCAGCAAGCAAGACGTGGCACAGCGCAGTGATGGTTTGGGCAGGGTGAGGAGCTGTGTGTGTTTTGTGCTCTTTTGTGAGTGTGTATTGTGTAGGGGCATTTACATGTAAAAGGTGTAAGGGCATTTACATGTAAAAGGACCCATGAGAACCAACATGTTTTAATTTTTTTATTTTTTTATTTCACCTTTATTTAACCAGGTAGGTCAGTTGAGAACAAGTTCTCATTTACAACTGCGACCTGGCCAAGACAAAGCAAAGCAGTGTGACAAATAACAACACAGAGTTACACATTAAACAAACAGTCAAAAACACAATATAAAAATCTATATACAGAGTGCAAAATGTAGTGCAAAAATGCAGTAAGGTTAGGAGGTAGGACAATAAATAGACTATAGTGGTGACATAAATTACAGATTATCATCATTAACACAGGAATTAAGGATGTGCAAATTATTATGTGCAAATAGATATACTGGAGTGCAAGATTAGTGAAAATAACAAAAATAAATATGGGGATGAGGTAGTAGTGTGGGCTATTTACAGAAGGGCTATATACAGGTGCAGTGATCGATAAGCAGCTTTGACAGCTGATGTTCATAGGAGCATATCAAATTGGGTGTCAAATGAAAGCGAAGAGTGTTTTTGGAAAATTAAGGTATAGATTAGTGTTAAACCATTTTCCATCTTAAAAATTAGGCATAAGTACATTTATATGTATGGATAAACAGATGGAAAAGGGGTCTTCTACATTTATATGTATGGATAAACAGATGGAAAAGGGGTCTTCTACATTTATATGTATGGATAAACAGATGGAAAACATCTACAGTTGAAGAGAAATATTGCCTTGTGCAATATTGTAATTCTGTTACCAAAAACCCACATCTTTAAGATATTTTCCAAATTCTCTCCTTCATGAGGAGGGAAAGTTCACAGAAGTAACAAGTAATGGTAGACCTACCAATTAGTTATAGTGATTTTACTGATGTCAAGTTTGTTTATTCATTATTAAAGGGATGCTTCAGGATTTTGGCAATGAGGCCCTTTATCTATTTCTCCAGAGTCAGGTGAACTAGTGGATACCATTGTTGTGTCTCTGTGTCCAGTATAAAGGAAGTTAGAGGTACAAATAGTATCCATGAGTTAATCTGACTCTGCCAAAGTCCGGGAGTATCTCTTTAAGTAATTAGAACTCGTAATTCCATTAACAAATTAGTGGAATTACCAAACAATCTGTAATGGAATTACTGCTACTGAATTGGCTACAATGGGAAATCATAATAGTCACAACAAATGAGAGTCATACTACTGTGATCCCTTCCACTGGCATTCTGTTATATCCAGTTGATATCATAAACGTACAGAGCCTTCAGAAAGTATTCAGACCCCTTGACTTTTTCCACATTTTGTTACTTAAAAAAAAAAATATATATTTCACCTTTATTTAACCAGGTAGGCCAGTTGAGAACAAGTTCTCATTTACAACTGCGACCTGGCCAAGACAAAGCAAAGCAGTGCGACAAAAAACAACACAGAGTTACACAGTAAACAAACATAGTCAAAAACACAATAGAACATCTATATACAGAGTGCAAAATGTAGTGCAAAAATGCAGTAAGGTTAAGAGGTAGAACAATAAATAGACCATAGTGGTGAAATAAATTACAGATTATCATCATTAACACAGGAATGAAGGATGTGCAAATTATGATGTGCAAATAGAGATACTGGAGTGCAAGATTTGTGAAAATAAGAAAAATAAATATGGGGATGAGGTAGTAGGGTGGGCTATTTACAGAAGGGCTGTATACAGGTGCAGTGATCGATAAGCAGCTTTGACAGCTGATGCTTAAAGTTATTGAGGGAGATAGGAACCTCTAGCTTCAATGATTTTTGCAATTCGTTCCAGTCATTGGCAGCAGCGAACTGGATGGAATGGCGGCCAAAGGAGGTGTTGGCTTTGGGGATGACCAGTGAGATATACCTGCTGGAGCGCATGCTACGGGTGGGTGTTGCTATAGTGACCAGTGAGCTGAGATAGGGCGGGGATTTACCTAATAAAGACTTATAGATGACCTGGAGCCAGTGGGTTTGGCAACGAATATACAATGAAGGCCAGCCAACGAGAGAATACAGGTCGCAGTGGTGGGTAGTGTATGGGGCTTTGGTGACAAAACGGATGGCACTGTGATAGATTACATCCAGTTTGCTGAGCAGAGTGTTGGAGGCTAGTTTGTAAATGACATCCCCGAAGTCAAGGATCGGTAGGATAGTCAGTTTTACAAGGGCATGTTTGGCAGCATGAGTGAAGGAGGCTACGTTACAGCCTTATTCTAAAATACATTTTTCTCAGCAATCTACACACAATAACCCATTTTGACAAAGCGAAAACAGGTTTTTACATTTTTTTTGCAAATGTATAAAAAAAATTAAACGGATACCTTATTTACATAATTATTCAGACCCTTTGCTATGAGACTCGATATTGATCTCAGGTGCATCCTGTTTCCATTGATCATCCTTGAGATGTTTCTACAACTTGATTGGAGTCCACCTGTGGTAAATTTAATTGATTCAACATGATTTGGAAAGGCACACACCTGTCTATATAAGGTCCCACAGTTGACAGTACATGTCAGAGCAAAAACCAAGCCATGAGGTTGAAGGAATTGTCCGTAGAGCTTCGAGACAGGATTGTGTCAAGGCACAAAACATTTCTGCAGCATTGAAGGTCCCCAAGAACACAGTGGCCTCCACCATTCTGAAATGGAAGACTATCTTCCTAGAGCTGGCTGCCTGGCCAAACTGACCAATCAGGGGAAAAGGGCCTTGGTCAGGGACTCTACTGTACTCCACTCTACCTACTCTGTGGCTCTGTATTGTGTTGTACTGTACTCCACTCTACCTACTCTGTGGCTCTGTATTGTACTGTACTGTACTCCACTCTACCCTACTCTGTGGCTCTGTATTGTACTGTACTGTACTCCACTCTACCCTACTCTGTGTACTGTACTCCACTCTACCCTACTCTGTGTACTGTACTCCACTCTACCCTACTCTGTGTACTGTACTCCACTCTACCCTGCTCTGTATTGTGCTGTATTGTACTCCACTCTACCCTACTCTGTGGCTCTGTATTGTATTCCACTCTACCCTACTCTGTGGCTCTGTATTGTACTGTATTGTACTCCACTCTACCCTACTCTGTGGCTCTGTCTTGTACTGTACTGTACTCCACTCTACCTACTCTGTGGCTCTGTCTTGTACTGTACTGTACTCCACTCTACCTACTCTGTGGCTCTGTCTTGTACTGTACTGTACTCCACTCTGTGGCTCTGTATTGTGTTGTACTGAACTCCACTCTACCTACTCTGTGGCTCTGTATTGTACTGTACTGTACTCCACTCTACCTACTCTGTGGCTCTGTATTGTACTGTACTGTACTCCACTCTACCTACTCTGTGGCTCTGTATTGTACTGTACTGTACTCCACTCTACCTACTCTGTGGCTCTGTATTGTACTGTACTGTACTCCACTCTACCTACTCTGTGGCTCTGTATTGTACTGTACTGTACTCCACTCTACCTACTCTGTGGCTCTGTATTGTACTGTACTGTACTCCAGTCTAACCTACTCTGTGGCTCTTTATTGTACTGTACTGTACTCCAGTCTAACCTACTCTGTGGCTCTGTATTGTACTGTACTGTACTCCACTCTACCTACTCTGTGGCTCTGTATTGTACTGTACTGTACTCCAGTCTAACCTACTCTGTGGCTCTGTATTGTACTGTACTGTACTCCAGTCTAACCTACTCTGTGGCTCTGTATTGTACTGTACTGTACTCCAGTCTAACCTACTCTGTGGCTCTGTATTGTACTGTACTGTACTCCAGTCTAACCTACTCTGTGGCTCTGTATTGTACTGTACTGTACTCCAGTCTAACCTACTCTGTGGCTCTGTATTGTACTGTACTGTACTCCACTCTACCTACTCTGTGGCTCTGTATTGTACTGTACTTCTGTGCTGTGATGTCCAAACTTGTGAAACATGAGGAGAAGGAAATTAATATGTGGTTCATTCTCATGGAACTGTCCAAAACATTAAGAAACAGATACAAATGTTGAATATGAAAATGCCTGATTTAAACATAACACTGAAATATTAAATATTCTAAATTATACAATTAGCATAAAATTAAATCTGACTTTTTCCCAATTTGACCTCTAGCCCTTTCGGTAATGAGAAGGCCAAGTTAAGGGAGTGTTTGAGAATAAGAACCTCATTCTCAACTCATAAGCGAATACATTTACTTAACTTGTGCTCATCTAAGGACTACACCTCTAGATGATGCATCATGGGTAATGAGACATGCCTTCAGACACTGTGTTTATGTAATAGATATTATAGTTTAATGTGAACTTAAACTAGTATCATTTCAAATTGTATTATTTATGGACAAACTACAGCAACATATTTGGTTTTATTCAAATAAGTTTGTTTTTTCAGAATAATGTAAAATAAATCAAACTACCAAAAACTAGACCTCTTAGTCGTCAGAATGGTTGTTGATTTTTGCAGATATATCATTGATTTGTAACTCAATTTACGACAGACATTTTAGAACTGGTTTGATGAGACTCACCCATCCATAATTCAGCAGTTCTGTGTTGTCCACATCAGGGACATATGATTTAATTCCTTTACCGTAATTCTGTTACTGGGTGTAAATACACTTCATTTACTGTAGTTCAATAACCAATAAGAGATGTATTTGTTTTACTTATGATGTCATGTCATAGCTGACACCCCATTCTTTCTGCAGATATTCAAGAGTTTTTGGAAAACGTGTTCGCATGGGCCCCCTCTATCCTGCTGGGGAGATTTTATCCTAATTCCGTTACCAATGTTTGCATCTGCACAGTTCTTCCGCTAAATTAGTTTTGGTAAATATTTTTGTGGAAATTGTTAAAAGTAGTCCTTCTGCATAGAGTTGTATAGTTTGTTAAACTTTGACATCAATGGTTTTTGTTTGGTATACATTTTAAAGTGAAAAAACTCAGTTACCTTTGATTTGCCCATAGCCTGCATTTGTATGTGGTTACATTAAAGATGGCTTAGCCTATGTGGTTCCCTGCCGTTTAATCAACCATGATGGTGTAGGCCACACCTTCCCTGTCCTGTCAAAGCCTATATGCACTGTGAGGATCTTGGCATTGAATAAAGATAACGTCACAGAAATGCTGAGTTACAATGTGTGTTATGGTGTCCCTCAGAACCTATGGCTGCCAGACCTAACTAAGACTTCAATCAAGCCATTCTCACCACTTGAGGTACTAATTGGCCTACAATACAACTTTGTCCTTAAAACTGATGTAAGATCAGATCTCCCTACAAGGCCCAGTTTAACCCATTATAAGCTTCAAGTATAATCTTTCCAGTTTGTGAAAGGCAATAAATGACCAAACACCACAGGTCAGCCCTAATGTACGTACGGTCTTAGTGTTCCCACCACTCCTGTTTATGGCTTACTACCCCATTGGTCAACGTCAGCCAGAGTGTGGGAGATTGCTTTATGACAGGTGTTATAAGGTCCTGAGTTAAAGGTCCACACACCATAACACACTGGCCTATGTGGTCAAATGTACTTTGCACAGGGGCTGGTCAACCTTCAACTGTACCTCTCAGCTAGATTTCTGAGTATCGTGTCTTTCCAGTACGCCTAAAATATCTCTATATATATTATATTGAAATACCTCCCACCTGCTGACGGAGGAGGAGAGATGTACCAGTCTCTGAGTGCCACTGCTGACGGAGGAGGTGAGATGTACCAGTCTCTGAGTGCCACTGCTGACGGAGGAGGAGAGATGTACCAGTCTCTGAGTGCCACTGCTGACGGAGGAGGAGAGATGTACCAGTCTCTGAGTGCCACTGCTGACGGAGGAGGAGAGATGTACCAGTCTCTGAGTGCCACTGCTGACGGAGGAGGAGAGATGTACCAGTCTCTGAGTGCCACTGCTGATGGAGGAGGTGAGATGTATCAGTCTCTGAGTGCCACTGCTGACGGAGGAGGAGAGATGTACCAGTCTCTGAGTGCCACTGCTGACGGAGAAGGAGAGATGTACCAGTCTCTGAGTGCCACTGCTGACGGAGGAGGTGAGATGTACCAGTCTCTGAGTGCCACTGCTGACGGAGGAGGAGAGATGTACCAGTCTCTGAGTGCCACCTGCTGACGGAGAAGGAGGGGAGATGAACTCTGACATTAGATGACTGTGAAAGTGAAAGGGGCACAGAGAGAGATCACACTCTGAAATATGGAGAAAAGAGGTTTGACAGCAAGCAGCGCGAGGAGGAGAAGACTTGGTGTGCGGGGACTTCCTCTGTTTAATTGAATGAGTCTGAAGAGAGAAGCGACAGAAGAGGAGAGATTAGATGTGATAACAAGAGAGGGAGGGAGTGAGGGACAAGCATTCTGCGTGGTATTAAGAGCGTAAGCTGTCTGGTATTTATAGTTTGGAGGGCCGAGGGAGAGACGTAAATGAACAACACTCTCACTCTAAAAACAGAGGAGGAAGTCCTCTTGAAAACAAGAATGGAGTGAACAGAGGCAAAGGACAAAAAGGAACGAGTGATGAGGATTGGATATGTGGAGAGAGTAAAGAGGTCACTATAGGAGAAAAACACGGCTACTTGAGTGACGCATCATCGACAGGAGGAGAACGAGAGAGGAGAGCGAGAGAGGAGAGGAGAGCGAGAAAGGAGAGGAGAGCGAGAGAGGAGAGGAGGAGAGGAGAAGAGAGAGGAGAGGACGAGTGTTCGTGCGTTTGTGGACTCTTCCGGCAGAGCGTGTTGTCATTGTGTGTCACGAGTGTTTTTGCGTGCGTCACTGCTTTCGTTGGGGCTGTCTAGGCGTGTTGTGTGCCAGCTCTAAACTATAGGTCTTACCAGGTCTTAGTATTTCTTTAAGAAACCAGCGTGTGGCCATGGCAGCCCTTGCTGTGATGTCACCTTGACTGCCTGTCTCCCAGGGATAATGTCAATGTTCCGGTCACATGTTCATATCCATCACATTGTTGTTCTCTGAAGCTAAGATGCTGACTCGCTGTTTCAGTTCTACTATTGATTTTGTTCCTGTTGTTTAAATTGAAACATGACAATGCAGAAATTATTGTAGAGGCTAGTATTGTGAAAGGTTTTATCTCTGCTATCTATCTCTGCAATATCGACAGATGTTAAGGCATGTAGGAATAGGCTAGCTGAAAATGCTGTTGTATCAAGGGAATGCTTAGTCATAGGAAAGAGGGTTACATTTGTAAATGTTTAATGTTTTAGTCATTCAGCAGACGCTCTTATCCAGAGCGACTTACAGTTAGTGCAGTCATCTTAAGATAGCTAGGTGGGACAACCTCATACCACAGCCATAGTAAGTACAATATTCCTCTATAAATGAACCATAAGTAGGGTTACAATGAAGGATGAGTCAATGCTGAGGACCTGCGACAAAGGTGTGTCTTTGTCCTCCTGTTCTGTGATTGTTAGTGGGTGTGTATGGTGCCAGGGGAGGGTGGCTCTCAGCTCAAGACCCATCTTGTTCGCTTGTAGCTAGCTGGTGCTTGTACCATTCTGCATAGAACCAGCCTGGAGAGGAGTCAAGAAATCTTGGACATTTCTCCAATAGACCACCTCATAAACACAGATACACACTACAGCCCTGACCCAAAACATATTTTTATAGTTTTATCTCACTGACCAAGGCAGCTACTCAGGTTATTATTATCTGAAGTAGCTCTCCTCTCCTCTCCTCTCCTCTCCTCTCCTCTCCTCTCCTCTCCTCTCCTCTCCTCTCCTCTCCTCTCCTCTCTTCGTCTGTTTTCCTGTCTTTATTAAATCAGATGACATCACAAGCTCTGCAGATCTTTTTGTGATCAGACAAGAGGTCTTAAACACACACAACACACTGACTGTCAGGAAGCACCATGACTGGGGTCTCTACAATGTACAGCCAGGGGGGTTCTTCTGGGATTGTGGTAAATGTGTGTTCCCAGGCCTAGAAAGGGAAAAGAAAAAGAAAAAGATTCTATTGATGTTGGTTACAGTCTAGGGCTAGCAATGTCTGCTTTCTGTTAGTCAGAGAGAGCACTCTGTGTTTAAGAGGTGTGTGTGTGTTCACATGGCAACAGACTGGAATCAAAACACTGGAGTCTGCTGCTTGCTTGATTGCTTGAGTGGATGACATCATCATAAAGGGACACTTCAGGACTATAAACGAGCACATTCTCTTTTTGACTTCCTTATCTACCTCAACCAGCGTTTGATAAACAATCTCTCGAAGACTGAAGAAGGAAAAACCCTCTTATTTCCAACTCCGTTGCCTCAACCTCTTGTTTCCACATCTTGACAGGATACAAATCTCAATCCGAGGACTGCAGCCTTAAGATACTTTTAAAGAGAGCAGGAGGGAGAGAGAGGCTGAGAGAGAGGCTGAGAGAGAGGCTGAGAGAGCGAACCACAGCTCTGAACCGGCTCTGTCGGCAGAGCCGCTGCTCAACAGCTGCATTTTAGAGCACAAGGTGTCTGTCGTGCACCAAGAGTGAACGAGAAAAAGAGTGTGCCTCAGACCAGTGAGGTAGCAGGGACAGGAGTGACCGAGGGAGTGGGAGAGATTAAGGGTGGAAGAACCAGAGGGAGGGGTTGGAGAGTCCGTCCTTATTTGCCGGGGGGCGGGGGGGGGCAGGGCAGGGCAGGGCAGGCAGCCTGTGACTTTGACACACACGTGTGACTGCTCCAGCGAGAGAGAGCTGGCCAGGAGAAATGGCAACGACAGCAGGACTGGTGGAATGAGAGGGGACACAGGAAGATAGAGGGGGCCCAGAAATAAGTCCTTCTGCTTGCCTGAGACGCGGGGAGACTAGTCCTTGCAAGAAGTGTTTTTGGGAGAATCAAATTCATTGTTTTGACATTGTGGAAACTGGAATAGAAATTTGTTTGTTACCTGAATTGGAATAAGACACGTGGACTTCCTCTGAAAGAGACTACTCTTGTTCTGGGATTGAGGAATACTTACTTGTTTACATGGACTCTCTCTGTTTTGATACTTGACTTTGGAATGACACATGTGGACTTGGAATGACACATGTGGACTTGGAATGACACATGTGGACTGGGAGAGAAATGAGGAAGTGATTGTAGAAGCCAGGTAAAGGAAAGAGGAAGGAAAGAAAGAAATCCAGAAAGGTAGAACGGTGAAAAGCAGGATGTGGCAGGACTACCATAACGAGTACCGTCTCAATGCTCACCTGCACTCTCTCATGTGCTGTGCAGGTCAGTGCCTGTTTGAGTTGGTTCATGGAAAGTGTAATGTGTGTGTATGCATGTGTTGTTCACTGTATAGTAGGTACAGTTGAAGTTGGAAGTTTACATACACTTAGGTTGACGTCATTAAAACTCATTTTTCAACCACTCCACAGATTTCATGTTAACAAACTATAGTTTTGGCAAGTCGGTTAGGACATCTACTTTGAGATTATTTAACTTATAATTCACTATATCACAATTCCAGTGGGTCAGAAGTTTACATACACTAAGTTGACTGTGCCTTAAAACAGCTTGGAAAATTCCAGAAAATGATGTCATGGCTTTAGAAGCTTCTGATAGGCTAATTGACATCATTTGAGTCAATTGGAGGTGTACCTGTGGATGTATTTCAAGGCCTTCAAACTCAGTGCCTCTTTGCTCGACATCATGGGAAAATCAAAAGAAATCAGCCAAGACCTCAGAAAGAAATTGTAGACCTCCACAAGTCTGATTCATCCTTGGTTGCAATTTCCAAACGTCTGAAGGAACCACGTTCATCTGTACAAACAATAGTACGCAAGTATAAACACCATGGGACCACGCAGTTGTCATACTGCTCAGGAAGGAGACGCGTTCTGTCTCCTAGAGATGAACATACTTTGATGCGAAAAGTGCAAATCAATCCCAGAACAACAGCAAAGGACCTTGTGAAGATGCTGGAGGAAACGGGTACAAAAGTATCTATATCCACAGTAAAAAGAGTCCTATATTGACATAACCTGAAAGGCCGCTCAGCAAGGAAGAAGACACTGCTCCGAAGCCGCCATAAAAAAGCCAGACTACGGTTTGCAACTGCACATCGGGACAAAGATCCTACTTTTTGGAGAAATGTCCTCTGGTCTGATGAAACAAAAATAGAACTGTTTGGCCATAATGACCATCGTTATGTTTGGAGGAAAAAGGGGGAGGCTTGCAAGCCGAAGAACACCATCCCAACCATGAAGCACGGGGGTGGCAGCATCATGTTGTGGGGGTGCTTTGCTGCAGGAGGGACTGGTGCACTTCACAAAATAGATGGCATCATGAGGAAGGAAAATTATGTGGATATATTGAAGCAACATCTCAAGACATCAGTCAGGAAATTAAAGCTTGGTCGCAAATGGGTCTTCCAAATGGACAATGACCCCAAGCATACTTCCAAAGTTGTGGCAAAATGTCTTAAGGACAACAAAGTCAAGGTATTGGAGTGGCCGTCACAAAGCCCTGACCTCAATCCTATATAAAATTTGTGGGCAGAACTGAAAAAGCGTGTGCGAGCAAGGAGGCCTACAAACCTGACTCAGTTACACCAGTTCTGTCAGGAGGAATGGGCCAAAATTCACCCAACTTATTGTGGGAAGCTTATGGTAGGCTACCCGAAACAATTGACCCAAGTTAAACAATTTAAAGGCAATGCCACCAAACACTAATTGAGTGTATGTAAACTTCTGACCCACTGGGAATGTGATGAAAGAAATAAAAGCTGAAATAAATCATTCTCTCTACTATTATTCTGACATTTCACATTCTTAAAATAAAGTGGTGATCCTAACTGACCTAAGACAGGGAATTTTTACTAGGATTAAATGTCATGTGTAAACTTCCGACTTCAACTGTAAGTGTTATTTACATAGATAGATAGATAGATAGATATTGTAAGTTGATATAGATAAATAAGGAGTATTTGGATGGTTAACTATACTATACTGAATATGTACACTATACATTGGTGGATGTTGGATGGTTAACTATACTATACAGGTCGATGGCAGAGAAATACTTCAATAGCTAAATGTGCGTATGATATAAGTGAGGGTAATAAACGGATGTTAAACTGATGGATGCATAATTGTTAAACTAGGTCCTAGCACCCCAACAGTTCCAGATCTATGTTGCCGACGGCACGGCACCCCGGTGAGGCATTATATAGTCTATTAGCCGCCGGCAGGAAGGACCTCCTGTAGCGCTCTCTGGCACACCGTGGTGGGATCAGTCTGTGACTGAAAGTGCTCCTCTGCGTCATAACCATAGCGTGCAGAGGGTGGGTGACGTTGTCCATGATGGCCAGCAGTTTGGCCAGGATCCGTCTCTCCGCCACCTCCTCTAGAGTGTCAAGGCTCATCCCCAGGACAGAGCTAGCCTTCCTGATCAGCTTATTTACCCAAGAAGCATCACTGGCTTTTATGTTGGCTCCCCAGCACACCATTGCAAAAAAACACAGACTGGTAGAAGGTATGCAGTAGTTTACTGCACACGTTGAAGGACCTGAGCCTCCTCAGAAAATACATTCGGCTCTGGCCCTTTTTGTAAAGTGCATTTTGACAGTATTCAGACCCCTTCACATTTTCCACATTTTGTTACGTTACAGCCTTTTAGAAATGTTTGCTAATTTATTTAAAAAAAAAACGGAAATATTACATTTACATAAGTATTCAGACCCTTTACTGATTTGAATCACAAACCATTACAGCCTCAGGTCTTCTTGGGTTTGACGCTACAAGCTTGGCACACCTGTATCTTCTATCCAGATCCTCTCAAGCGTTGTCTTGGCTTTGTGCTTAGGGTCATTGTCCTGTTGGAAGGTCTGAGGTCCTGAGTGCTCTGGAGCAGGTTTTCATCAAGGATCTCTCTGTACTTTGCTCCGTTCATCTTTCCCTCGATCCTGACTAGTCTCCCAGTCCCTGCTGCTGAAAACATCCCCACAGCATGATGCTGCCACCACTATGCTCCACCGTAGGGATGGTGCCAGGTTTCCTCCAGACGTGACGCTTGGCATTCAGGTCTAAGAGCAATCTTTGTTTCATCTGACCAGAGAATCTTGTTTCTCATGGTCTAAGAGTCCTTTAGGTGCCTTTTTGGCAAACTCCAAGCGGGCTGTCATGTGCCTTTTACTGAGGAGTGGTTTCCGTCTTGCCACTCTACCATAAAGGCCTGATTGGTGGAGTGCTGCAGAGATGGTTGTCCTTCTGGAAAGTTCTCCCATCTCCACAGAGGAACTCTAGACCTCTGTCAGAGTGACCATCGGGTTCTTGGTCACCTCCCTGACGAAGGCCCTTCTTCCCCAATTGCTCAGTTTGGCCGGGTGGCCAGCTCTAGGAAGAGTCTTGGTGGTTCCAAAGTTCATCCATTTAAGAAAGATTGGGGTCACTGTGTTCTTGGGAACCTTCAGTGCTGTAGAAATTATTTGGTACCCTTCCCCAGATCTGTGCCTCGACACAATCCTGTCTCGGAGCTCTACGGACAATTCCTTTGACCTCATGGCTTGGTTTTTGCTCTGACATGCACTGTTAACTGTGGGACCTTATATAGATAGATGTGTGCCTTTCCAAATCATGTCCAATCAATTGAATTTACCACAGGTGAACTCCAGTCAAGTTGTAGAAACATCTCAAGGATGATCAATGGAAACAGGAAGCACCTGATGTCAATTTCGAGTCTCATAGCAGAATGTCTGAATACTTATATAAATAAGGTATTTCTGTTTTTTATTGTTAAGATATTTTCAAAAATTTCTAAAAACCTGTTTTCGTTTTGTCATTTTGGGGTATTGTGTGTAGATTGCTGAGGATTTTCAAAAATGTATTTTAGAATAAGGCTGTAACGTAACAAAGTGGAAAAAGTCAAGGGGTCTGAATACTTTCTGAATGCACTGTAGGCTTAATAAAACGTGTTAGGGTTTGTGTAGGCTGTCACCCTGTGTGTCTCCCGTGTTTGTGTTGGTGTAGGCTGTCACCCTGTGTGTCTCCCGTGTTTGTGTTTGTGTAAGCTGTCACCCTGTGTGTCTCCCGTGTTTGTGTTTGTGTAGGCTGTCACCCTGTGTGTCTCCCGTGTTTGTGTTTGTGTAGGCTGTCACCCTGTGTGTCTCCCGTGTTTGTGTTTGTGTAGGCTGTCACCCTGTGTGTCTCCCGTGTTTGTGTTTGTGTAGGCTGTCACCCTGTGTGTCTCCCGTGTTTGTGTTTGTGTAGGCTGTCACCCTGTGTGTCTCCCGTGTTTGTACATTGATCAAAAATATAAACGCAACATGCAACAATTTCAAAGATTTTACAGAGTTACAGTTCATATAAGGAAATCAGTCAATTGAAATAAATTAATTAGGTCCTAATCTATGGATTTCACATGACTTGTAATACAGATATATATCTGTTGGTCACAGATACCAGTCAGTATCTGGTGTGACCACCATGCAGCGTGAAATCTCCTTCACATAGAGTTGATCAGGTTGCTTGATTGTGGCCTGTGGAATATTGTCCCACTCTTCAATGGCTGTGCGAAGTTGCTCGATATTTGCGAGAACTGGAACATGCTGTCGATCCAGAGCATCCCAAACATGCTCAATGGGTGGAATGTCTGGTGAGTATGCAGACCATGGAATAACTGAGACATTTTCAGCTTCCAGGAATTGTGTACAGATCCAGGTGGCTCATCTCTGACCATCCTGCAGGTGAAGAAGCCGGATGTGGCGGTTCTGGGCTTGCGTGGTTAGACGTGGCCGTTAGACGTGGTTGTGATAGTCCCTCAACTTGAGACATCTGTGGCATTGTGTTGTGACAAACCTGCACATTTTAGAGTGGCACCTGTGTAATGATCATGCTGTTTAATCAGCTTCTTCATACACCAAACCTGTCAGGTTGATGGATTATCTTGGCAAAGGAGAACAATTCTCACTAACAGGGATCTTTTATTTCAGCTCATGAAACATGGGACCCATAACTGACTTTTACTTTGTGTAGATTGTAGCGTTGTGTGTTCTGTTGACAACTCCTTGAGCTATTCCTGCACTACATCGACCAATGTTGTTTACAGTGTGAAGAGTCACTTAGTAGTGGTAGTGTGTGTGAGCGTGTGTGTGTTGTGTTTGGACAGTGTTGAGGGGTGTATACTGCTGAACAATGTCTCCCTGTGTGGTGGAATGCGTGCCTTTCTGTGGCTGTCACACATACAAACACAGCACACAGACAACCCTGTTGGTTTATAGGCTCGTCCCTTGGCAATGGACATGTGTTCCCTGTGGCAGTTGTAAATGTGGGGTATCATGTTAATTCCTGTGCCAAACCTAGGGGCGCAATGCTTGTTTAATATACTGTCACCAATGGCCGGTTTTGATTAAGACAGAGCCTAACCTATATATCTCAAAGAAAGCTTTGTGTTCCTGCTGAGCAGGCTAGGCTAGGCTAGGCTAGGCTAGGCTAGGTCGTGCTTTCCTGTTGAAACAATTTAGCAAGACCGTGTTAGAATGTTGAGGGACTATCACAACCACGTCTAACGGTGTGCCTAGGGCTTGCCCCCTGCGTAAAATGTTTGTAATGGGTCATATAGTGTGTGTGTGTGTGTGCATGCGTGTCACTTTACCCCACTAGGTTTGACCACATTCAGGGTTCAGATCTATAAAATATCAGTCTGTCATTATCAAAAAGAGACCGCAAAGAGAAATAAAAGCTCACTAAGGACCACTTGTGTTTACATACTGTAATGGGAACATGTGTGTGTGTGTGTGTGTTCACACAGTTTTGAATGTGGTATGTAATGCATGTAGGCCTATCTGGCGTGAGGAAGTGAGACAACCTATCCTCCCCCACATGGCAACTCTGTTATAGCGTCACCTTGGCAACCACATCAACAGTGGATCCTATCAAGGTCGAGTCGGGGAAGTACCAGCAGGAAGTATTCTCTGATTGGTTGGAGCTGGGAAAGACAAGAGTGAATGTTGCCAAATATGATCATTGTCATTATATAGGGGGTTAAGATATGATTTGAATGTGGCTTGTGGTTTTGGTTTGTGATTCAAATCATGTTAGCTGTTAAATAGTTTCAGCACTTATGTCCTTGCTAACATGGCCAGATGGTAACAACCAGGGGGAAGCAGGAAGAGGCATCCCAATGGAGGGAGTCAGATATGAACAGGAAGGCTACCCGTCTACATGCAGTACATAGAGAGACCCAGACATGAGGAGAAAGAGTGGCTCCATGGGGGAGGGGGAGGTGATAACAGCAGCCAAGCCTGCCATCAGGTTCTATTCTGGGCATTGCTGTGCCACTCCTCTGGTTGACGTGGTCTGGACTGAGCTCAGAACCGACAGCAACAGAAATGGGCTGGGAGGTCCCTCTCCCTGTCCCTGGCCATGTCCCTGTCCATGTCCCTGTCCCTGGTCCTGGCCCTGGTCCTGGTCCTGGCCCTGGCCCTGCTGCTACAGCTGGTATTGACAAGTTCACTAGGCTCCTTTCTCGGGTCAAGGACATGTTGCACTGTCACAAACAAGCTACAGTGTCACTAACACTCAACAAACGTAGAGCTCATACAAAACAAAGGTATGAGGAGGAGGAATTCTCCCAGACTGTTGTGTCCTTCATTCCAGACTAATAGATTGAGTGGAGCGCTGCCTGAACCAGACAGCTGAACGCTGCGCCCCCAGGCAGCCTTAGTACAGAAATGTTTCCGGGCCATGGAGAGTGAATCTAAATAATCCAGGAATGACGCTCCATCTCTTTTTCTCTCCTCTCTGTTTTCTTCTCCAGACGAACGAGACAGAGTGCAGAAGAAAACCTTCATGAAATGGGTCAACAAACATCTCATCAAGGTACGGTACTGCTTCTCACCACCATTTGGGGGGTTTGTGGGGGGTTGTGGGGGGTTTGTTGGGGGTTGTGGGGGTTTGTGGGGGTTTGTGGGGGGTTGTGGGGGGTTTGTTGGTGGGTTGTTGGGCACACACACACACACACACACACACACACACACACATGCAGAGGCATATCGTGACTCAGAGCATTGTAGAAGTTGAACCAGATTAGTAGTTCTAGATGAGTTGTTAAATTCCACACAGGGCTGAAGGAGCCCTGCCCCGCCTCCAGCACTGACTCAGTTTTGTTTCTGTCTGTGAAACATTCTTCTCATTACTCTATGGAAGCAGATGCCTGGAGGTTATTATTTTTCTGCCTCACTAGCTCCAATAATATGATTAGAAGTAGTAGCAGGTTAAGGTGACAGTCTGTCTGTCCAGTGGCCAACTGTTCATGTCCCCCTCACACCAACGGCTGTACCATTGAGAGCATCTTGCCTGCCTGCATCACTGCCTGGTATGGCAACAGCACAGCCCTCGATCGCATGGCGCGGACAGCCCAGGTCATCACTGGGGCCGAGCTCCCTGCCAGCCAGGACATCTATATCAGGCGGTGTGGTAGGAAGGCCAGGAAAACCGTTAAACTCCAACCACCCAAGCCACAGACTATTCTCTCTGCCTCAGCACGACAAGTCTGGCACCAACAGGGTCTTGAACAGCTTCTGTCCCCAAGCAGTGAGACTGTTAAACAGTTAACTACATATCTGTCTGAGTTAACCTTGTATCTGTATTGATCTTTTTTTCTATTTTGTCTCTCTGCACAATCACACACACACACACACACACACACACACACACACACACACACACACACACACACACACACACACACTCACACACATACAAGCTGCTGTTTATCTTGGATCCTGTTGCCTAGTCACCTTACCCCAAACATACACTACATAACCAAAAGTATGTGGACACCTTCTCGTCATTATTATGGAGTTGGTCCCTCCTTTGCTGCTATAACAGCCTCAACTCTTCTGGGAAGGCTTTCCACTAGATGTTGGAACATTGCTGTAGGGACTTGCTTGCATTCATCCATAAGAGCATTAGTGAGGTCGGGCACTGATGTGGGGCGATTAGGCCTGGCTCGCAGTCGGCGTTCCAATTCATCCCAAAGGTGTTCGATGTGGTTGAGGTCAGGGCTCTGAGGAGGCCAGTCAAGTTCTTCCATACCGATCTCAACAAACCATTACTGTATAGACCTTGCTTTGTACATGGGGGCATTGTCATGCTGAAACAGGAAAGGGCCTTCCCCAAACTGTTGCCACAAAGTTAGAAGCACAGAATCGTCTAGAATGTCATTGTATGCTGTAGCGTTAAGATTTCCCTTCACTGGAACTACGGGGCCTGAACCATGAACAACAGCCCCAGACCGTTATTCCTCCTCCACCAAACTTTACAGTTGGCACTATGCATTGGGGCAGGTAGTGTTTCCTGGCATCCGCCAAACCCAGATTTGTCCGTCGGACTGCCAGATGGTGAAGCGCAATTCATCACGTGTTTCCACTGCTCCAGAGTCCAATGGCGGTGAGCTTTACATCACTCCAGCCGACGCTTGGCAATGCACATGGTGATCTTAGGTTTGTGTGTGGCTGCTCGGCCATGGAAACCCATTTCATGAAGCTCCCAACAAACAGTTGTGCTGACTTTGCTTCCAGAGGCAGTTTGGAACTCGGTAGTGAGTGTTGCAACCGAGGAAAGACGATTTCTCTGAACTCAGCGTCCCGTTCTGTGAGCTTGTGTGGCTGAGCCATTGTTGCTCACAATAACAGGGCTAACTGTTGACCGGGGCAGCTCTAGCAGGGCAGAAATTTGACCAACTGACTTGTTGGAAAGGTGGCATCCTATGTAGGGCGGCAGGTAGCCTAGCGGTTAGAGCGTTGGGCCAGTAACCGAAAGGTAGCTGGTTCGAATACCCAAGCCGACAAGGTGAAAAATCTGTCGACGTGTCCTTGAGCAAGGCACTTAACCCTCATTTGCTCCAGGGGCTGAAGCTGTAGGTAGGCTGTGATTATAAATAATAATTAGTTCTTAACTGACTTGGGTTAAATACATTATTTTATAAATAAATGACTGTTGCGTTGAACATCACTGAGTTCTTCAGTACGGCCATTCTACTGCTAATGTTTGTCTGTGGAGATTGCATGGCGGGTGGGGCTGAAATAGCAAAATCTATTTGAAGGGGTGTCCACCTACTTTTGTATATATAGTGTATCTACCTCCGTCACTCCAGTATCCCTGCACATTGTAAATATGGTATTGGAACTGACCCTGCATTTTTTATTTTTTATTTAACCTTTATTTAACTAGGCAAGTCAGTTAAGAACAAATTCTTATTTACAATGACGGCCTACCTACAGGCTTCCTGCGGTAACAGGGAGCTGGGATTAAAAATATAAAATAAATAAAATATAAATATAGGACCAAACACACATCATGACAAGAGAGACAAAACAACACTACATAAAGAGAGACCTAAGACAACAACATAGCAAGGCAGCAACACATGACAACACAGCATGGTAGCAACACAACATGACAACACAGCATGGTAGCAACACAACATGACAACAACATGGTAGCAACACAACATGACAACAACATGGTAGCAACACAACATGACAACAACATGGTAGCAACACAACATGACAACATGGTAGCAACACAACATGACAACACAGCATGGTAGCAACATAACATGACAACACAGCATGGTAGCAACACAACATGACAACACAGCATGGTAGCAACACAACATGACAACACAGCAAGGCAGCAACACATGACAACACAGCATGGTAGCAACACAACATGACAACAACATGGTAGTAGTACAACATGGTAGCAGTACAACATGGTAGCAGTACAACATGGTAGCAACACAACATGACAACATGGTAGCAGTACAACATGGTAGCATACAACATGGTAGCAGTACAACATGGTAGCAGTACAACATGACAACATGGTAGTAGTACAACATGGTAGCAGTACAACATGGTAGCAGTACAACATGGTAGCAACACAACATGACAACATGGTAGCAGTACAACATGGTAGCAGTACAACATGGTAGCAACACAACATGACAACATGGTAGCAGTACAACATGGTAGCAGTACAACATGGTAGCAGTACAACATGGTAGCAATACAACAGGGTACAAACATTATTGGACACAGACAACAGCACAAAGGGCAAGAAGGTAGAGATGACAATACATCACACAAAGCAGCCACAACCATATTGTATTGTCTGCTTACTTACTTACTTATTGTGTTCTTCTTGTTCCTGGTGTGTTTTTCTAGTATTACATGTTATTGATAGTTGCATTGTTGGGTTTTGAGTTTGAAGGAAGGCATTTCACTGCATGACATTAAAACCTGAAACCACCACACACCGCGGACATAGATCACATAGACTGGGCATTCCACCACATGATTGTGAAATGGGCGCCTGACCTCTACTCTCTAGTGCACTACATATATCTACGCTGTATTGTTATGCTGGTCAGACGGACTCAGGATGGGAACCAACGTTGGCACAGACACACACACCGCTGGCCCGGCGCCGCTGTCTGTAACACAACGTTCAGTTGGCGTTAAGGAGAGTTTTATTTACTGGAGCTGGATGGAGCAGTGACCTTTCACTGTCTGGGAGGGGAGGGGAGTAATTACATGAAGAGAGAGAGAGGGGGAGATGAAGAAGGAGGGAGGGAAAGAGGAATTGGGTGGAATGGAGAGAAAGAGAAGGCTAGAGGCAGAAAGATGACATAAGAAAGGATGGAAGGCTTGCAGCGATAAAATGAATGAAAGTGTTAACGACACCTGTATTTGGTATTGATAGACATTAATATCAACTCATTATTATAAGATGATAATAAATATGATGGCTTACATGAAGTACAGATAGTAACAGATATGTCCCAGTGGTAACAGAATATTATGGTGCACATACAACGTATTCAGACCCCTTGACTTTTCCACATTTTGTTACGTTACAGCCTTATTCTAAAATGTATTATATAACATGTTTTCCTCATCAATCTACACACAATACAATACACAATACCCCATAATGACACAATACCCCATAATGACACAATACCCCATAATGACACAATACCCCATAATGACACAATACCCCATAATGACACAATACCCCATAATGATACAATACCCCATAATGACACAATACCCCATAATGACTCAATACCCCATAATGACACAATACCCCATAATGACACAATACCCCATAATGATACAATACCCCATAATGACACAATACCCCATAATGACACAATACCCCATAATGACACAATACTCCATAATGACACAATACCCCATAATGACACAATACCCCATAATGACACAATACCCCATAATGACACAATACCCCATAATGACACAATACCCCATAATGATACAATACCCCATAATGACACAATACCCCATAATGACACAATACCCCATAATGACACAATACCCCATAATGACACAATACCCCATAATGACACAATACCCCATAATGACACAATACCCCATAATGACACAATACCCCATAATGACACAATACCCCATAATGACACAATACCCCATAATGACACAATACCCCATAATGACACAATACCCCATAATGATACAATACCCCATAATGACACAATACCCCATAATGATACAATACCCCATAATGACACAATACCCCATAATGACACAATACCCCATAATGACACAATACCCCATAATGATACAATACCCCATAATGACACAATACCCCATAATGACACAATACCCCATAATGACACAATACCCCATAATGACACAATACCCCATAATGACACAATACCCCATAATGATACAATACCCCATAATGACACAATACCCCATAATGATACAATACCCCATAATGACACAATACAATACAATACACAATACCCCATAATGACACAATACCCCATAATGACACAATACCCCATAATGATACAATACCCCATAATGACCCAATACCCCATAATGATACAATACCCCATAATGACACAATACCTCATAATGACACAATACCCCATAATGACACAATACCCCATAATGACACAATACCCCATAATGACACAATACCCCATAATGACACAATACCCCATAATGACACAATACCCCATAATGATACAATACCCCATAATGATACAATACCCCATAATGATACAATACCCCATAATGACACAATACCCCATAATGACACAATACCCCATAATGATACAATACCCCATAATGACACAATACCCCATAATGACACAATACCCCATAATGACACAATACCCCATAATGACACAATACCCCATAATGATACAATACCCCATAATGACACAATACCCCATAATGATACAATACCCCATAATGACACAATACAATACAATACACAATACCCCATAATGACACAATACCCCATAATGACACAATACCCCATAATGATACAATACCCCATAATGACCCAATACCCCATAATGATACAATACCCCATAATGACACAATACCTCATAATGACACAATACCCCATAATGACACAATACCCCATAATGACCCAATACCCCATAATGATACAATACCCCATAATGACCCAATACCCCATAATGACCCAATACCCCATAATGACACAATACCTCATAATGACACAATACCCCATAATGACACAATACCCCATAATGACACAATACCCCATAATGACACAATACCCCATAATGACACAATACCCCATAATGATACAATACCCCATAATGACACAATACCCCATAATGATACAATACCCCATAATGACACAATACAATACAATACACAATACCCCATAATGACACAATACCCCATAATGACACAATACCCCATAATGATACAATACCCCATAATGACCCAATACCCCATAATGATACAATACCCCATAATGACACAATACCTCATAATGACACAATACCCCATAATGACACAATACCCCATAATGACACAATACCCCATAATGATACAATACCCCATAATGACACAATACCCCATAATGACACAATACCCCATAATGACACAATACCCCATAATGATACAATACCCCATAATGATACAATACCCCATAATGACACAATACCCCATAATGACACAATACCCCATAATGACACAATACCCCATAATGACACAATACCCCATAATGACACAATACCCCATAATGACACAATACCCCATAATGATACAATACCCCATAATGACACAATACCCCATAATGACACAATACCCCATAATGACACAATACCCCATAATGACACAATACCCCATAATGACACAATACCCCATAATGACACAATACCCCATAATGATACAATACCCCATAATGACACAATACCCCATAATGACACAATACCCCATAATGACACAATACCCCATAATGACACAATACCCCATAATGACACAATACCCCATAATGACACAATACAATACAATACACAATACCCCATAATGACACAATACCCCATAATGACACAATACCCCATAATGATACAATACCCCATAATGACCCAATACCCCATAATGATACAATACCCCATAATGACACAATACCTCATAATGACACAATACCCCATAATGACATCAATACCCCATAATGACACAATACCCCATAATGACACAATACCCCATAATGATACAATACCCCATAATGACACAATACCCCATAATGATACAATACCCCATAATGACACAATACCCCATAATGACACAATACAATACAATACACAATACCCCATAATGACACAATACCCCATAATGACACAATACCCCATAATGATACAATACCCCATAATGACCCAATACCCCATAATGATACAATACCCCATAATGACACAATACCTCATAATGACACAATACCCCATAATGACACAATACCCCATAATGACACAATACCCCATAATGATACAATACCCCATAATGACACAATACCCCATAATGACACAATACCCCATAATGACACAATACCCCATAATGACACAATACCCCATAATGACACAATACCCCACAATGACACAATACCCCATAATAACACATTACCCCATAATGATACAATACCCCATAATGACCCAATACCCCATAATGATACAATACCCCATAATGACACAATACCTCATAATGACACAATACCCCATAATGACATCAATACCCCATAATGACACAATACCCCATAATGACACAATACCCCATAATGATACAATACCCCATAATGACACAATACCCCATAATGATACAATACCCCATAATGACACAATACCCCATAATGACACAATACAATACAATACACAATACCCCATAATGACACAATACCCCATAATGACACAATACCCCATAATGATACAATACCCCATAATGACCCAATACCCCATAATGATACAATACCCCATAATGACACAATACCTCATAATGACACAATACCCCATAATGACACAATACCCCATAATGATACAATACCCCATAATGACACAATACCCCATAATGACACAATACCCCATAATGACACAATACCCCATAATGACACAATACCCCATAATGACACAATACCCCATAATGACACAATACCCCATAATGACACAATACCCCATAATGACACAATACCCCATAATGATACAATACCCCATAATGATACAATACCCCATAATGACACAATACCCCATAATGACACAATACCCCATAATGACACAATACCCCATAATGATACAATACCCCATAATGACACAATACCCCATAATGACACAATACCCCATAATGACACAATACCCCATAATGACACAATACAATACAATACACAATACCCCATAATGACACAATACCCCATAATGACACAATACCCCATAATGATACAATACCCCATAATGACCCAATACCCCATAATGATACAATACCCCATAATGACACAATACCTCATAATGACACAATACCCCATAATGACATCAATACCCCATAATGACACAATACCCCATAATGACACAATACCCCATAATGATACAATACCCCATAATGACACAATACCCCATAATGATACAATACCCCATAATGACCCAATACCCCATAATGATACAATACCCCATAATGATACAATACCCCATAATGACACAATACCCCATAATGATACAATACCCCATAATTACACAATACCCCATAATGACACAATACCCCATAATGACACAATACCCCATAATGATACAATACCCCATAATGACACAATACCCCATAATGACACAATACAATACAATACACAATACCCCATAATGACACAATATCCCATAATGACACAATACCCCATAATGATACAATACCCCATAATGACACAATACCCCATAATGACACAATACCCCATAATGACACAGTACCCCATAATGATACAATACCCCATAATGACACAATACCCCATAATGACACAATATCCCATAATGACACAATATCCCATAATGATACAATACTCCATAATTACACAATACCCCATAATGACACAATACCCCATAATGACACAATACAATACAATACACAATACCCCATAATGACCCAATACCCCATAATGATACAATACCCCATAATGACACAATATCCCATAATGACACAATACCCCATAATGATACAATACCCCATAATGACACAATACCCCATAATGACACAATATCCCATAATGACACAATACCCCATAATGATACAATACCCCATAATGACACAATACCCCATAATGATACAATACCCCATAATGACAAAATACCCCATAATGATACAATACCCCATAATGATACAATACAATACACAATACCCCATAATGATACAATACCCCATAATGATACAATACAATACTCTGTTGTAGTCATCTATGTTCCTTTATAATGCTGTCCTATCAGCCTAGTATCTCTACTGTTGACAGCCCACCTAGCGCAGGTGTTTACATAGCACACAGCCACAGAGCTCATGGCTGTTCAGTAGAGGCTGACAGACAGACAGTACAGGTGACTTCATCACCCAGTCAGTCTGTTCCTGTGTTTGTCTTGGCTCTCTCTATTCGCTGACATGACTCTCATTTACCTGACTGCACCCATGTTTACATCAGCTGACAGACTGTGGTCTGGTCTGTGTGTATAGCTGCCTCTGGGAGTGTGTGTGTGTGTGTGTGTGTGTGTATAGCTGCCTCTGGGAGTGTGTGTGTGTGTGTGTGTGTGTGTATAGCTGCCTCTGGGAGTGTGTGTGTGTGTGTGTGTGTATAGCTGCCTCTGGGAGTGTGTGTGTGTGTGTGTATAGCTGCCTCTGGGAGTGTGTGTGTGTGTGTGTGTGTGTGTGTGTATAGCTGCCTCTGGGAGTGTGTGTGTGTGTGTGTGTATAGCTGCCTCTGGGCGTGTGTGTGTGTGTGTATAGCTGCCTCTGGGAGTGTGTGTGTGTGTGTGTGTGTGTGTGTGTGTGTATAGCTGCCTCTGGGAGTGTGTGTGTGTGTGTGTGTGTGTGTGTATAGCTGCCTCTGGGAGTGTGTGTGTGTGTGTGTGTGTGTGTGTGTGTGTATAGCTGCCTCTGGGAGTGTGTGTGTGTGTGTGTGGGTGTGTGTGTGTATAGCTGCCTCTGGGAGTGTGTGTGTGTGTGTGTGTGTGTGTGTGTGTGTATAGCTGCCTCTGGGAGTGTGTGTGTGTATAGCTGCCTCTGGGAGTGTGTGTGTGTGTATAGCTGCCTCTGGGAGTGTGTGTGTGTGTGTGTATAGCTGCCTCTGGGAGTGTGTGTGTGTGTGTGTATAGCTGCCTCTGGGAGTGTGTGTGTGTGTGTGTGTGTGTGTGTATAGCTGCCTCTGGGAGTGTGTGTGTGTGTGTGTGTATAGCTGCCTCTGGGAGTGTGTGTGTGTGTGTGTGTGTGTGTGTGTGTGTGTGTGTATAGCTGCCTCTGGGAGTGTGTGTGTGTGTGTGTGTATAGCTGCCTCTGGGAGTGTGTGTGTGTGTGTGTGTGTGTGTGTGTGTGTGTGTGTGTGTATAGCTGCCTCTGGGAGTGTGTGTGTGTGTGTGTATAGCTGCCTCTGGGAGTGTGTGTGTGTGTGTGTGTGTGTATAGCTGCCTCTGGGAGTGTGTGTGTGTGTGTGTATATACACAGATCAAACACACATCCATATTAACACTGCCCTCACCGCAAACTGTGGTTTTAGGGACCTGTGTTGACAGCTCGCCAGGAATGCAATGACACAACTAGCGGCGGTTTTCAAAACACTGGTTAAACCTTGTCCTGTATACTATACTGAACAAAAATATAAACATGTAAAGCCCTCAACTCTGGACCTCAACTCTGGACCTCAACTCTGGACCTCAACTCTGGACCTCAACTCAATGAACACATGGTTCCCCTCTAATCAGGGACCGATTTAGAACTAGGACACCAGGTGGGTGCAATTAATTATCAGGTAGAACAGAAAACCAGCAGGCTCCGGACCTCGTAGGGTAAGAGTTGAATACCCCTGATATAAAGGGTTGGTTCCATGTTTCATGAGCTGAAATATAAGATCCCTGAAATTCCATACGTACAAAAATATTATTTCTCTCACATTTTGTGAACAAATATATTTACATCCCTGTTAGTGAACATTTCTCCTTTGTCAAGATAATCCATCTACCTGACAGGTGTGGCATATCAAGAAGCTGATTAAACAGCATGATCATTACACAGGTGCACCTTGTGCTGGGGACAATAAAAGGCCAGTTTTGAAGGAGTGTGCAATTGTTGCCAGAGAATTGAATGTTAATTTCTCAACCATAAGCCGCCTCCAATGTCATTTTTGTGAATTTGGCAGTGCATCCAACCGGCCTCACATCCGCAGACCACGTGTAACCACGCCAGCCCTGGACCTCCACATCAGGCTTCTTCACCTGCAGGATGGTCTGAGAACATCCACTCGGACAGCTGATGAAACAGGAGTATTTCTGTCTGTAATAAAACTAATTCTGATTGGCTTGGTCTGGCTCCTCACCTGCCCAGTCATGTGAAATCCGTAGATTAGAGCCTAATGAATTTCAATTGACTGATTTCCTTATGAACTGTAACTCAGTAAAAATGTTGATATTGTTGCATGTTGTGCTTATATTTTTGTTCAGTGTAAATATGGAGAATCTGTGTCCGGGAAACAGACCCTCAGACACCCACAGTAGACCTATACCAGACAAGGCAGGTAGCTCTGAAACCGACCCTCAGACACCCACAGTAGACCTAAACCAGACAAGGCAGGTAGCTCTGAAACCGACCCTCATACATCCACAGTAGACCTATACCAGACAAGGCAGGTAGCTCTGAAACCGACCCTCATACATCCACAGTAGACCTATACCAGACAAGGCAGGTAGCTCTGAAACCGACCCTCAGACACCCACAGTAGACCTATACCAGACAGGGCAGGTAGCTCTGAAACCGACCCTCAGACACCCACAGTAGACCTATACCAGACAAGGCAGGTAGCTCTGAAACCGACCCTCAGATACCCACAGTAGACCTATACCAGACAAGGCAGGTAGCTCTGAAACCGACCCTCATACATCCACAGTAGACCTATACCAGACAAGGCAGGTAGCTCTGAAACCGACCCTCAGACACCCACAGTAGACCTATACCAGACAAGGCAGGTAGCTCTGAAACCGACCCTCAGACACCCACAGTAGACCTATACCAGACAAGGCAGGTAGCTCTGAAACCGACCCTCAGACACCCACAGTAGACCTATACCAGACAAGGCAGGTAGCTCTGAAACCGACCCTCAGACACCCACAGTAGACCTATACCAGACAAGGCAGGTAGCTCTGAAACCGACCCTCAGACACCCACAGTAGACCTATACCAGACAAGGCAGGTAGCTCTGAAACCGACCCTCAGACACCCACAGTAGACCTATACCAGACAAGGCAGGTAGCTCTGAAACCGACCCTCAGACACCCACAGTAGACCTATACCAGACAAGGCAGGTAGCTCTGAAACCGACCCTCAGACACCCACAGTAGACCTAAACCAGACAAGGCAGGTAGCTCTGAAACCGACCCTCAGACACCCACAGTAGACCTATACCAGACAAGGCAGGTAGCTGTGGAGACATTCAGTTGTATAAAGAGAATAGAAGAAGAGGCTGGATCTCAACAGAAAAAGCAGAGTGTGCAGTGCATCAATATACACTGAGTGACAAAACATTAAGAACACCTTCCTAGTATTGAGTTGCATCCCCCCCTGTCGCCTTCAGAACAGCCTCAGTCTGCCGGGACATTGAGTTGCATCCCCCCTGTCGCCTTCAGAACAGCCTCAGTCTGCCGGGACATTGAGTTGCATCCCCCCTGTCGCCTTCAGAACAGCCTCAGTCTGCCGGGACATTGAGTTGCATCCCCCCTGTCGCCTTCAGAACAGCCTCAGTCTGCCGGGACATTGAGTTGCATCCCCCCTGTCGCCTTCAGAACAGCCTCAGTCTGCAGGGACATTGAGTTGCATCCCCCCTGTCGCCTTCAGAACAGCCTCAGTCTGCCGGGACATTGAGTTGCATCCCCCCTGTCGCCTTCAGAACAGTCTCAGTCTGCCGGGACATGGAGTTGCATCCCCCCTGTCGCCCTTAAGAACAGCCTCAGTCTGCCGGGACATTGAGTTGCATCCCCCCTGTCGCCTTCAGAACAGTCTCAGTCTGCCAGGACATGGAGTTGCATCCCCCCTGTCGCCCTTAAGAACAGCCTCAGTCTGCAGGGACATTGAGTTGCATCCCCCCTGTCGCCCTTAAGAACAGCCTCAGTCTGCCGGGACATGGACTCTGCAAGGTGCCCAAAGCGTTCCACAGAGATGCTGGCCAGTGTTGACTCCAATGATTCCCACATTTGTGTTAAGTTCTCTGGATGTCCTTTGGGTGGTGTACCATTCTTGATAAACGTGAAAAACCCAGCAGCGTTGCAGTTCTTAACACAAACCGGTGCGCCCGGCACCTACTACCATACCCTGTTCAAAGGCACTTAAATCTGTTGTCTTGGCCATTCATACTTCTTTAACCTGTCTCCTCCCCTTCATCTACACTGATTGAAGTGGATTTAACAAGTGACATCAATAAGGGATCATATCTTTCACCTGGATTCACCTGGTCAGTCTGTCATGGAAAGAGCAGGTGTTCTGTACACTCAGTGCAGATGACTCCAAAAGCATGAGTTCCACCTCACATACAAATAGACGTTATGTACTAACTAGTGTGCGTGTGAGATCCAGGTGTCTCTTTGGGTGGCAGCACACTAACTGTAGCATAGCAGTGGAACGGACAGCTGCGAGGAACCAACCATGACTTGTCTACTAACTGAACAACACCCAGATATAGCATGCATGTTTATCAACCCCACTGTTTATGGTAGCCTAGTCCCATTCTGCTCTCTCTGCATCCCTAAACTGAACTGGGATTGAGCAATTATTATTAAATGAATTCTGTACAATATAAAGACTGCATTAGGGGAGGGGGGGTAGTTTTACAACTGAATGCATTCAACTGAAATGTGTCTCTGAATCAGAGAGGTGCGGTGAGCAGCCTTTATCCACATCCACATCTTCGGCGCCCAGGGAACAGTGGGTTAACTGCCTTGCTCAGGGGCAGAACGACAGATTTTTTACTTATCATCTCGGGGATTCGATCCATCAATGTGTTGTAATCATAATTGGTGTGAATGTAGTTGATTACACAAATAATGGGACGGCAGGTGGCCTGGAGGGTAGGAGGGTAGGAGGGCAGGTGGCCTGGAGGGTAGGAGGGTAGGAGGGCAGGTGGCCTGGAGGGTAGGAGGGTAGTAGGGCAGGTGGCCTGGAGGGTAGGAGGGTAGGAGGGCAGGTGGCCTGGAGGGTAGGAGGGGAGGAGGGCAGGTGGCCTGGAGGGTAGGAGGGGAGGAGGGCAGGTGGCCTGGAGGGTAGGAGGGTAGGAGGGCAGGTGGCCTGGAGGGTAGGAGGGGAGGAGGGCAGGTGGCCTGGAGGGTAGGAGGGGAGGAGGGCAGGTGGCCTGGAGGGTAGGAGGGTAGTAGGGCAGGTGGCCTGGAGGGTAGGAGGGGAGGAGGGCAGGTGGCCTGGAGGGTAGGAGGGGAGGAGGGCAGGTGGCCTGGAGGGTAGGAGGGTAGGAGGGCAGGTGGCCTGGAGGGTAGGAGGGGAGGAGGGCAGGTGGCCTGGAGGGTGGGAGGGCAGGTGGCCTGGAGGGTAGGAGGGGAGGAGGGCAGGTGGCCTGGAGGGTAGGAGGGGAGGAGGGCAGGTGGCCTGGAGGGTAGGAGGGGAGGAGGGCAGGTGGCCTGGAGGGTAGGAGCGTTGGGTCAATAACCAAAAAGGTTGCTTGATCAATTTAACACATCGATTCAACACGAAATGTGGAACACATTGACGTGTCATTCTTTGGAACTTCCTGTGCCGAGAAGTGTCAGCAAAATGTAATGTAATCCGGTTGAATAGGGAAGACATTTAATCATGGAGGCAGTGAAATAGTTCCAGTAAGTGGAATGAAGATGACCACACACACACACACACACACACACACACACACACACACACACACACACACACACACACACACACACACACACACACTAAAACACTGTTATCGCACAAGAGATCATATTTCCATTCAGAAGTAATCACAACCCCACCCCATGATATCTGTCTAATTAACTCAAGATGAACTCTTCAACACCCACAACCATGATAACATCCCCAGGTGGCTTCATCTCTTCTAGCAAGAGACTCCCGTGCTGCTTCCAATCCTAGACTATTGAGATGCACCCATGGGGAGAGCTGACCGTTGACCAAAAGGACATTCTCTGTTGTCACAGAGAATGTCACAGTTGTAAATGAGAACTTGTTCTCAACTGACCTACCAGGTTAAATAAAGGTGAAATAAAAACTAAAACATAGAGAAGGACCATTGTTCCTGTGCCGTTTGGATCCTCACATTAAAAGGCACACGTCGCCCTCTGATGGAATAATGTGGAATTTACACTATTGCAGCTCACGATTAAAATGCAGTGAAATGTTTGTATGTTTACAGCTCAGTTTGCTGTGTTGTGTAATTATAGAACATTTTATTATAGAACAGTTTATTATAGAACAGTTTATTATAGAACAGTTTATTATAGAACAGTTTATTATAGAACATTTTATTATAGAACAGTTTATTATAGAACAGTTGTCCTCAAACATATATGTGTTGTGAATGTGACCCACTAAAAGCCTGGCCTCTTGTGACCGTTTAAGATGATTCTGGGTGCTAAGATTAGTCTAGCATGGCTCTAGCCCAGTCTTACCCAGGGCACACGAGGACTCTTAACCCCAACAAATAGAACTGAAGTCAGGTCAGTGCACACACACCCCTCCTCCACTAGCCCCTGGCCTTCTGCTGTAGGTAACCAGAGAGTTACATCTCTCAGGTCTGTGATGGCTGCTTTCACCTGCACCATCTGTTCACACAGAGGACCTTTCTCTCTCTAATACGTTCTTAGGTTATCCATCACTCAATGCAGACCATGAATATAACACAAGCAAGAGTCTCCTCATCATTCATTACTAGTACATAATCCCTGTCTTCTAGAAACCTCTTCACATGTTCTAGTACATAATCCCTGTCTTCTAGAAACCTCTTCACATGTTCTAGTACATAATCCCTGTCTTCTAGAAACCTCTTCACATGTTCTAGTACATAATCCCTGTCTTCTAGAAACCTCTTCACATGTTCTAGTACATAATCCCTGTCTTCTAGAAACCTCTTCACATGTTCTAGTACATAATCCCTGTCTTCTAGAAACCTCTTCACATGTTCTAGTACATAATCCCTGTCTTCTAGAAACCTCTTCACATGTTCTATTACATCTCCTCCTTCTAGAAACCTATTCACGTGTTCTATTACACCTCCTCCTTCTAGAAACCTCTTCACATGTTCTATTACACCTCCTCCTTCTAGAAACCTCTTCACGTGTTCTATTACACCTCCTCCTTCTAGAAACCTCTTCACATGTTCTATTACACCTCCTCCTTCTAGAAACTCTTCACATGTTCTATTACACCTCCTCCTTCTAGAAACCTCTTCACGTGTTCTATTACACCTCCTCCTTCTAGAAACCTCTTCACATGTTCTATTACACCTCCTCCTTCTAGAAACCTCTTCACATGTTCTATTACACATCCTTCTTCTAGAAACATCTTCACATGTTCTATTACACCTCCTCATTCTAGAAACATCTTCACATGTTCTATTACACCTCCTCCTTCTAGAAACCTCTTCACATGTTCTATTACACCTCCTCCTTCTAGAAACATCTTCACATGTTCTATTACACCTCCTCCTTCTAGAAACATCTTCACATGTTCTATTACACCTCCTCCTTCTAGAAACCTCTTCACATGTTCTATTACACCTCCTCCTTCTAGAAACCTCTTCACATGATCTATTACACCTCCCTGTCTTCTAGAAACCTCTTCACATGTTCTATTACACCTCCTCCTTCTAGAAACCTCTTCACATGTTCTATTACACCTCCTCCTTCTAGAAACATCTTCACATGTTCTATTACACCTCCTCCTTCTAGAAACATCTTCACATGTTCTATTACACCTCCTCCTTCTAGAAACCTCTTCACATGTTCTATTACACCTCCTCCTTCTAGAAACCTCTTCACATGTTCTATTACATCTCCCTGTCTTCTAGAAACCTCTTCACATGTTCTATTACACCTCCCTGTCTTCTAGAAACCTCTTCACATGTTCTATTACACCTCCTCCTTCTAGAAACATCTTCACATGTTCTATTACACCTCCTCCTTCTAGAAACCTCTTCACATGTTCTATTACACCTCCTCCTTCTAGAAACCTCTTCACATGTTCTATTACATCTCCCTGTCTTCTAGAAACCTCTTCACATGTTCTATTACATCTCCTCCTTCTAGAAACCTCTTCACATGTTCTATTACATCTCCTCCTTCTAGAAACCTCTTCACATGTTCTATTACACCTCCTCCTTCTAGAAACCTCTTCACGTGTTCTATTACACCTCCTCCTTCTAGAAACCTCTTCACATGTTCTATTACACCTCCTCCTTCTAGAAACATCTTCACATGTTCTATTACACCTCCTCCTTCTAGAAACCTCTTCACATGTTCTATTACACCTCCTCCTTCTAGAAACCTCTTCACATGTTCTATTACATCTCCTCCTTCTAGAAACCTCTTCACATGTTCTATTACACCTCCTCCTTCTAGAAACCTCTTCACGTGTTCTATTACACCTCCTCCTTCTAGAAACCTCTTCACATGTTCTATTACACCTCCTCCTTCTAGAAACATCATCACATGTTCTATTACACCTCCTCCTTCTAGAAACCTCTTCACATGTTCTATTACACCTCCTCCTTCTAGAAACATCTTCACATGTTCTATTACACCTCCTCCTTCTAGAAACCTCTTCACATGTTCTATTACACCTCCCTGTCTTCTAGAAACCTCTTCACATGTTCTATTACACCTCCCTGTCTTCTAGAAACCTCTTCACATGTTCTATTACACCTCCTCCTTCTAGAAACATCTTCACATGTTCTATTACACCTCCCTGTCTTCTAGAAACCTCTTCACATGTTCTATTACACCTCCTCCTTCTAGAAACCTCTTCACATGTTCTATTACACCTCCTCCTTCTAGAAACATCTTCACATGTTCTATTACACCCCCCTCCTTCTAGAAACATCTTCATATGTTCTATTACACCTCCCTGTCTTCTAGAAACCTCTTCACATGTTCTATTACACCTCCTCCTTCTAGAAACCTCTTCACATGTTCTATTACACCTCCTCCTTCTAGAAACATCTTCACATGTTCTATTACACCTCCTCCTTCTAGAAACCTCTTCACATGTTCTATTACACCTCCTCCTTCTAGAAACCTCTTCACATGTTCTATTACACCTCCCTGTCTTCTAGAAACCTCTTCACATGTTCTATTACACCTCCTCCTTCTAGAAACCTCTTCACATGTTCTATTACACCTCGTCCTTCTAGAAATCTCTTCACATGATCTATTACACCTCCCTGTCTTCTAGAAACCTCTTCACATGTTCTATTACACCTCCTCCATCTAGAAACCTCTTCACATGTTCTATTACACCTCCTCCTTCTAGAAACATCTTCACATGTTCTATTACACCTCCTCCTTCTAGAAACCTCTTCACATGTTCTATTACACCTCCTCCTTCTAGAAACCTTCTTCACATGTTCTAGTACATAATCCCTGTCTTCTAGAAACCTCTTCACATGGTTCTATTACACCCTCCTCCTTCTAGAAAAGCATCTTCACATGTTCTATTACACCTCCTTCCTTCTAGAAACCTCTTCACGTGTTCTATTACACCTCCTCCTTCTAGAAACATCTTCACATGTTCTATTACACCTCCTCCTTCTAGAAACCTCTTCACGTGTTCTATTACACCTCCTCCTTCTAGAAACCTCTTCACATGTTCTATTACACCCCCCTCCTTCTAGAAACCTCTTCACATGTTATATTACACCTCCTCCTTCACTCAGCTTTCTTTGATTTGGTCCTCCTCATATAGATCTGTTATCCTTATTTCCTTAACCTTTTTGCTCTCTCTCTCTCTCTCCCTCTCTCTTCTCTCTCCTCTCTTCGACTCTTCTCGTCTCTCTCTTCTCTCATCTCTTCTCTCTGCTTCTCTCTCTCCCCCTCTCATCTCGGACTCTCGCCCCCCCCTCTCTCTCTCTGTCTCTCTCTCTCCCCCCCCTCTCTCTCCTCTCTCTCCTCTCATCATCTCTCTCCTCTCTTTCTCTCCTCTCTCTCTCCCCCCCTCTCTCCTCTCTCCTCTTTCACTCTCTTCTCGCCCTCTCTCTCCTCTCTTCTCTTCTCTCTCTCTCTCTTCTCTCCTCTCTCTCTCTCTACCTCTATCTCTCTCCCTCCTCCTTCCTCTCTCCTCTCACTCTCTCTCTTCTCTCTCTTCTCTCTCCCACCCCCTCTCTCCTCTCTCCCCTCTCTCTATCTCTCACTCTCTCTCTCTCTCTGTCTCTCTCTCTCTGTCTCTCTCTCTCTCTCTCCTCTCTCTCTCTCTCTCTCTCTCTCTCCTCTCTCACTTCTCTCTCTCTCTCTCTCTCTCTCTCTCTCTCTCTCTCTCTCTCTCTCCTCTCTGTCCTATAGGTGAGGAAGCACATCACAGACCTGTACGAGGACTTGAGAGATGGACACAACTTGATCTCCCTGCTGGAGGTCCTCTCTGGAGTCACCCTGGTAAGACACATACACACACACACACACCACACTCACCAAGACACACCCGGTCACAGACCTTCACACCTCTACGACCATCACACACACGGTCATGTCCCGGTACACTGTGTCACACCCTGTGACGCACCCTCCCTCACACTGAGGAAGACATCCTCAGAGCACATCTTTTAGTGATCTTAGGTTCATTACCACATATCGGTGTCTAATAATGTAAATATTACAGTTAGGGATCTAAATAGTACTTTATTCCCTAGTGCACTACTTTTGACTAGAGTTCATTGGGGCCTAGTCAAGAGTAGTGCACTATATAGGGTATAGGGTGCCATTTCAGATGCCGCCAGAGACTTGCTAGGAGCACATGATGACGCACTGTAACTCTGTGACAGACAGGTGGAGAAAGACTGCTGACTGGTCCACCTAGACGCTGACTCTCCTTTTACTGTCTGTGTGATGCATTTACCTCAAATCTGAACCACAGAGTGAGTGTGAGTGTGGGTGAGTGAGTGAATGAGTGTGTGAGTGAGTGAGTGAGTGAGTGAGTGAGTGAGTGAGTGAGTGAGTGAGTGAGTGAGTGTGTGAGTGAGTGTGAGAGTGTGTGAGTGAGTGAGTGAGTGAGTGAGTGAGTGAGTGAGTGAGTGAGTGAGTGAGTGAGTGAGTGAGTGAGTGAGTGTGTATATGTGAGTGAGTGTGTGTGTGAGTGAGTGTGTGTGTGAGTGAGTGAGTGTGAGTGTGAGTGAGTGTGTGTGTGTGTGTGTATATGTGAGTGTGAGTGAGTAAATGTGAGTGTGAGTGTATGTGTGTGTGTATGTGTGTGTATATGTGAGTGTGAGTGAGTAAATGTGAGTGTGAGTGTATGTGAGTGTGTATGTGTGTGTATATGTGAGTGTGAGTGTGTGTATATGTGAGTGTGAGTGTGTGTATATGTGAGTGTGAGTGTGTGTATATGTGAGTGTGAGTGTGTGTATATGTGAGTGTGTGTATATGTGAGTGTGAGTGTGTGTATATGTGAGTGTGGGTGTGTGTATACAGTGGGGAGAACAAGTATTTGATACACTGCCGATTTTGCAGGTTTTCCCACTTACAAAGCATGTAGAAGTCTGTAATTTTTATCACAGGTACTCTTCAACTGTGAGTGACAGAATCTAAAACAAAAATCCAGAAAATCACATTGTATGATTTTTAAGTAATTAATTTGCATTTTATTGCATGACATAAGTATTTGATACATCAGAAAAAAATTACTTAATATTTGGTACAGAAACCTTTGTTTGCAATTACAGAGATCATACGTTTCCTGTAGTTCTTGACCAGGTTTGCACACACTGCAGCAGGGATTTTGGCCCACTCCTCCATCCAGATCCTTCAGGTTTCGGGGCTGTCGCTGGGCAATACGGACTTTCAGCTCCCTCCAAAGATTTTCTATTGGGTTCAGGTCTGGAGACTGGCTAGGCCACTCCAGGACCTTGAGATGCTTCTTACGGAGCCACTCCTTAGTTGCCCTGGCTGTGTGTTTCGGGTCGTTGTCATGCCGGATGACCCAGCCACGACCCATCTTCAATGCTCTTACTGAGGGAAGGAGGTTGTTGGCCAAGATCTCGCGATACATGGCCCCATCCATCCTCCCCTCAATATGGTGCAGTCGTCCTGTCCCCTTTGCAGAAAAGCATCCCCAAAGAATGATGTTTTCACCTCCATGCTTCACGGTTGGGATGGTGTTCTTGGGGTTGTACTCATCCTTCTTCTTCCTCCAAACACGGCGAGTGGAGTTTAGACCAAAAAGCTCTATTTTTGTCTCATCAGACCACATGACCTTCTCCCATTCCTCCTCTGGATCATCCAGATGGTCATTGGCAAACTTCAGACGGGCCTGGACATGCGCTGGCTTGAGCAGGGGGACCTTGCGTACGCTGCAGGATTTTAATCCATGACGGCGTAGTGTGTTACTAATGGTTTTCTTTGAGACTGTGGTCCCAGCTCTCTTCAGGTCATTGACCAGGTCCTGCCGTGTAGTTCTGGGCTGATCCCTCACCTTCCTCATGATCATTGATGCCCCATGAGGTGAGATCTTGCATGGTGCCCCAGGCCGAGGGAGATTGACTGTCATCTTGAACTTCTTCCATTTTCTAATAATTGCGCCAACAGTTGTTGCCTTCTCACCAAGTTGCTTGACTATTGTCCTGTAGCCCATCCCAGCCTTGTGCAGGTCTACAATTTTATCCCTGATGTCCTTACACAGCTCTCTGGTCTTGGCCATTGTGGAGAGGTTGGAGTCTGTTTGATTGAGTGTGTGGACAGGTGTCTTTTATACAGGTAACGAGTTCAAACAGGTGCAGTTAATACAGGTAATGAGTGGAGAACAGGAGGGCTTCTTAAAGAAAAACTAACAGGTCTGTGAGAGCCGGAATTCTTACTGGTTGGTAGGTGATCAAATACTTATGTCATGCAATAAAATGCAAATTAATTATTTAAAAATCATACAATGTGATTTTCTGGATTTTTGTTTTAGATTCCGTCTCTCACAGTTGAAGTGTACCTATGATAAAAATTACAGACCTCTAAATGCTTTGTAAGTAGGAAAACCTGCAAAATCGGCAGTGTATCAAATACTTGTTCTCCCCACTGTATGTGAGTGTGAGTGTGTGTATATGTGAGTGTGAGTGTGTGTATATGTGAGTGTGAGTGTGTGTATATGTGAGTGTGAGTGTGTGTATATGTGAGTGTGAGTGTGTGTATATGTGAGTGTGGGTGTGGCCTCTTAGCAGTTTACTATTGATTTGATATGAGTGTGGGTGTGGCCTCTTAGCAGTTTACTATTGATTTGGTTTTGTTTTAATTTCATCCAGCTCTACCTCTTTCTCACGTTCTCTTTCTCTTTCATCCCTCTCTTTTGGAACATGGCCTCATCTTCATCCTCCACCCTTCTCCCACTCTCCTCCTCCCCCTTCCTCTCCGGACGGTAGCAGCTCAAGGGTGTGTCCCCGCTGAGGAGGGTGTGTGTGTCCCGAGCTCCCCCGCTCATCTTGCTCGTGGGGGAGGAGGTGGAGGATGGAGCTCAGGGAGTACGTTTGACCCCCAACCCTCACCCGGATCCTCACCCCATAGACCGTGTTTTAAGACTGCATGCCAGTGGAGTTCTGTGATGTCATAATCCAAGACGCACATTTACACACTCAAACGTATCTCTGGTCTCACACAAGCATTTTCTCAACCTTTTCCCATTCAAACACAGACATTCTCAAAGACGCAGACAGTTGCTTGACACAGGTTCAAACATTACACGCACATCATCTTCACCACTACAAGCAATACAGAAGAGTTACTTAGACAAAACCTCCTTAGACATTCCTTCAAAGGTTCAATTGCATTTGAATTGTTTTATGTGTCAGCATCTTGGCTGGGGCTGTATAACAGTGGCCTCTTCCTCCCCTCACCTCTCTTCCTCTGCATGGAGTTCTCGGTTTGGCCTGAGTGCTTCAGAAAGCCCTGCTACAGTACTGGTACTGCTGACTGCAGTAATAACTATACCTAACCCAGCCCAGTGTCACACACACTCCTGCATCTTGCAATTCCAGCAGCTTTGCTGTGTGTGTTCGTGTGTGTGTGTGTGTGTGTGTGTGTGTGTGTGTGTGTGTGTGTGTTCTGTCAGACTGTCAGTGATTGACTGAGTATATGTGTGTGAGTCAGCCAGCCAAGGATTGTGTGTGTTTGAGAGAGTGACAGGGAAAAAGTATGTGTGTGTGTGTTTGAGAAAAGTATTAGACTGCCCAAACCAGCATGGTTTGCAGATGTACTTTTTCTGGTTTGCAGATGTTTTTCCTGGGTTGTTTCCTGCTCTGCTGTGAGGACGCTTGTTGGCATGTCTTTGACAACAGTTGAAGACAGCACCCTCTAGGATAATGAAATGCCTTTACAGCGGTTTTCCCCTCACTGCACTTTGAATTGGGAACGACACTTATCATGGCTTATATATAGTATATCTCTCTCACTGGTCTGCATTGTGAGAAGATCTCAAAAAGTGTTCATACGCTTATCTCTTATTTAAATGTTTTACTTCATTTTTCAGCCCAGAGAAAAGGGTCGGATGCGATTCCACCGGCTCCAGAATGTCCAGATTGCCCTGGACTTCCTCAAACAGAGACAGGTACAACTGACACCTGCCGCTCTCAAACGCACTCAATATTTCAGCAGGTACTCATGCTCTCATTGATACACATTGAGCTAAGCCATATCCATACAAAGCACATCCATAAATAAAATGATAGATAGATAGATAGGTAGATAGATAGACTGATCTGAGAAAGCAGGATGGAATATGGAGGGTATTCACACCTCACACAAAAATATAGCCTTTGTAGTATTCAATGTTGCAATGGAGAGCAAGAGGTCATGTGATGTCTGGTTAATAACATGGAGCACATGGTTACCCAGTTTATTTATCAAGCCCTTTCTACATCAGCCGATCTCACAAAGTGCTATACAGAAACCCAGCCTAAAACCCCAAACAGCAAGCAATGCAGATGTAGACACTCCCTAGAAAGGCAAAAACCTAGGAAGAGACCTAGAGAGGAACCAGGCTCTGAGGGGTGGCCAGTCCTCTTCTGGCTGTGCCGGGTGGAGATTATAACAATTCATGGCCATTAAGGCCAGTTCTTTCTCCAAGATGTTCAAATGTTCATAGATGACCAGCAGGGTCAAATAATAATCATGGTGGTTGTAGAGGTTGCAACAGGTAAATACAACAGATTAATACAACAGGTAAATACAACAGGTTAATACAACAGATTAATACAACAGGTAAATACAACAGGTTAATACAACAGGTTAATACATCAGGTAAATACAACAGGTAAATACAACAGGTTAATACAACAGGTAAATACATCAGGTAAATACAACAGGTAAATACAACAGGTAAATACAACAGGTTAATACAACAGGTTAATACATCAGGTAAATACAACAGGTAAATACAACAGGTTAATACAACAGGTAAATACATCAGGTAAATACAACAGGTTAATACAACAGGTTAATACAACAGGTTAATACATCAGGTAAATACAACAGGTTAATACAACAGGTTAATACATCAGGTAAATACATCAGGTAAATACAACAGGTAAATACAACAGGTAAATACAACAGGTTAATACATCAGGTAAATACAACAGGTAAATACAACAGGTTAATACAACAGGTAAATACATCAGGTAAATACATCAGGTTAATACATCAGGTAAATACAACAGGTTAATACAACAGGTAAATACAACAGGTTAATACAACAGATTAATACAACAGGTAAATACAACAGGTTAATACAACAGGTAAATACATCAGGTTAATACAACAGGTTAATACAACAGGTTAATACAACAGGTTAATACATCAGGTTAATACATCAGGTAAATACATCAGGTAAATACAACAGGTAAATACAACAGGTTAATACAACAGGTTAATACATCAGGTTAATACATCAGGTAAATACAACAGGTAAATACATCAGGTAAATACAACAGGTAAATACATCAGGTAAATACAACAGGTAAATACAACAGGTAAATACATCAGGTAAATACATCAGGCAAATACAATAGGTAAATACATCAAGTAAATACATCAGGTAAATACATCAGGTAAATACATCAGGTAAATACATCAGGTAAATACAACAGGTTAATACATCAGGTAAATACATCAGGTAAATACATCAGGTAAATACAACAGGTTAATACAACAGGTAAATACATCAGGTAAATACATCAGGTAAATACATCAGGTAAATACATCAGGTAAATACATCAGGTAAATACAACAGGTTAATACATCAGGTAAATACATCAGGTAAATACAACAGGTTAATACATCAGTAAATACATCAGGTAAATACAACAGGTAAATACATCAGGTAAATACATCAGGTAAATACATCAGGTAAATACATCAGGTAAATACATCAGGTAAATACATCAGGTAAATACAACAGGTTAATACATCAGGTAAATACATCAGGTAAATACAACAGGTTAATACAACAGGTAAATACATCAGGTAAATACATCAGGTAAATACATCAGGTAAATACATCAGGTTAATACATCAGGTTAATACATCAGGTAAATACAACAGGTAAATACATCAGGTAAATACATCAGGTAAATACATCAGGTAAATACATCAGGTTAATACAACAGGTAAATACATCAGGTAAATACATCAGGTAAATACATCAGGTAAATACAACAGGTAAATACATCAGGTAAATACAACAGGTAAATACATCAGGTAAATACATCAGGTAAATACAACAGGTAAATACATCAGGTAAATACATCAGGTAAATACATCAGGTAAATACATCAGGTAAATACATCAGGTAAATACATCAGGTAAATACAACAGGTAAATACATCAGGTAAATACATCAGGTAAATACATCAGGTTAATACAACAGGTAAATACATCAGGTAAATACATCAGGTAAATACAACAGGTAAATACAACAGGTAAATACAACAGGTAAATACATCAGGTAAATACAACAGGTAAATACATCAGGTTAATACATCAGGTAAATACAACAGGTAAATACATCAGGTAAATACATCAGGTAAATACATCAGGTAAATACATCAGGTAAATACATCAGGTAAATACATCAGGTAAATACATCAGGTAAATACAACAGGTAAATACATCAGGTAAATACATCAAGTAAATACATCAGGTAAATACATCAGGTAAATACATCAGGTAAATACATTCCAGTCCACTTTTCTGTTGCATGTCAAAGCTTCAGTAAGTTCACCACTAGGCCTGGCGTTAAATTCTCCCATTCTACATGTTTCAGGTCAAACTGGTGAACATCCGGAATGATGACATCACAGACGGCAACCCCAAGCTGACACTGGGCCTCATCTGGACCATTATCCTGCACTTCCAGGTCTGTGCTGCTCTGTGTGTTCTATTTCTATGTTGTGGTTTGCCACCCTGCTCTATACTTTGTTTTGTGTTCTACTACTTGTTGCCAAGTCAACCTCACAAAGAGGGTTTAACCTCAAGGGTCTTTTCTTGGTTTAATCAAATAAATCAATGATTTCTATGTTGTGGCTAATCTGTGATTGGTTTGAGAGTCTGCTATGTGATTGGTTTGAGAGTCTGCTATGTGATTGGTTTGAGAGTCTGCTATGAAATTGGTTTGAGAGTCTGCTATGTGATTGGTTTGAGAGTCTGCTATAAAATTGGTTTGAGAGTCTGCTATGTGATTGGTTTGAGAGTCTGCTATGTGATTGGTTTGAGAGTCTGCTATGTGATTGGTTTGAGAGTCTGCTATGAAATTGGTTTGAGAGTCTGCTATGTGATTGTTTTGAGAGTCTGCTATGTGATTGGTTTGAGAGTCTGCTATGTGATTGGTTTGAGAGTCTGCTATGTGATTGGTTTGAGAGTCTGCTATGTGATTGGTTTGAGAGTCTGCTATGTGATTGGTTTGAGAGTCTGCTATGAAATTGGTTTGAGAGTCTGCTATGTGATTGTTTTGAGAGTCTGCTATGTGATTGGTTTGAGAGTCTGCTATGTGATTGGTTTGAGAGTCTGCTATGTGATTGGTTTGAGAGTCTGCTATGTGATTGGTTTGAGAGTCTGTTATGTGATTGGTTTGAGAGTCTGCTATGTGATTGGTTTGAGAGTCTGCTATGTGATTGGTTTGAGAGTCTGCTATGTGACTGGTTCCAATCACGCAGAGGCAGAGGTGGTGACCTTACAGCTAATGTTGATTTCTCAGCCATGTGTGTGTGTGGCTAGATAGTTCTCTGCCAGGAGCAGGCTAGATTTAGGAGTCTTTTGTGTATCTTGCCAGTGTGGGTGTTGACTTGAGTTGTTGCGTTGTCTGTAGATGTTGTGCCAATCTGCTATACTGCTCTAGGGAAGCCTCATAAGGCTATGGTCTGCTGTACTGCTCTAGGGAAGACTCATAAGGCTATGATCTGCTATACTGCTCTAGGGAAGCCTCATAAGGCTATGATCTGCTGTACTGCTCTAGGGAAGCCTCATAAGGCTATGGTCTGCTGTACTGCTCTAGGGAAGCCTCATAAGGCTATGGTCTGCTGTACTGCTCTAGGGAAGCCTCATAAGGCTATGGTCTGGTGTACTGCTCTAGGGAAGCCTCATAAGGCTGTGGTCTGGTGTACTGCTCTAGGGAAGCCTCATAAGGCTATGGTCTGGTGTACTGCTCTAGGGAAGCCTCATAAGGCTATGGTCTGGTGTACTGCTCTAGGGAAGCCTCATAAGGCTATGGTCTGGTGTACTGCTCTAGGGAAGCCTCATAAGGCTATGGTCTGGTGTACTGCTCTAGGGAAGCGTCATAAGGCTATGGTCTGGTGTACTGCTCTAGGGAAGCCTCATAAGGCTATGGTCTGGTGTACTGCTCTAGGGAAGCCTCATAAGGCTATGGTCTGGTGTACTGCTCTAGGGAAGCCTCATAAGGCTATGGTCTGGTGTACTGCTCTAGGGAAGCCTCATAAGGCTATGGTCTGGTGTACTGCTCTAGGGAAGCCTCATAAGGCTATGGTCTGGTGTACTGCTCTAGGGAAGCCTCATAAGGCTATGGTCTGGTGTACTGCTCTAGGGAAGCCTCATAAGGCTATGGTCTGGTGTACTGCTCTAGGGAAGCCTCATAAGGCTATGGTCTGCTGTACTGCTCTAGGGAAGCCTCATAAGGCTATGGTCTGGTGTACTGCTCTAGGGAAGCCTCATAAGGCTATGGTCTGGTGTACTGCTCTAGGGAAGCCTCATAAGGCTATGGTCTGGTGTACTGCTCTAGGGAAGCCTCATAAGGCTATGGTCTGGTGTACTGCTCTAGGGAAGCCTCATAAGGCTATGGTCTGGTGTACTGCTCTAGGGAAGCCTCATAAGGCTATGGTCTGCTGTACTGCTCTAGGGAAGCCTCATAAGGCTATGGTCTGGTGTACTGCTCTAGGGAAGCCTCATAAGGCTATGGTCTGGTGTACTGCTCTAGGGAAGCCTCATAAGGCTATGGTCTGGTGTACTGCTCTAGGGAAGCCTCATAAGGCTATGGTCTGGTGTACTGCTCTAGGGAAGCCTCATAAGGCTATGGTCTGGTGTACTGCTCTAGGGAAGCCTCATAAGGCTATGGTCTGGTGTACTGCTCTAGGGAAGCCTCATAAGGCTATGGTCTGGTGTACTGCTCTAGGGAAGCCTCATAAGGCTATGACCTGCTATACTGCTCTAGGGAAGCCTCATAAGGCCCGTGTGTTTATTTTGAAGACACTAGTAGCAGTGTTTAAAAGATGGAGAAGAGTGGCTAAGTGTGTCACATAGTTTACCTTGGCATGTCCTTGTGCTGTTGTGGAAAATACCCACCAGGCAGGGCATTGCAGTAGGTCAGGCCAGGTCCCAAGATGGATGGACACACACACACACACACACACACACACACACACACACACACACACACACACACACACACACACACACACACACACACACACACACACACATACAGCTGGCCTCAGGAACCCAGGCGTGAATGGACTCTCAAGGTCAACATGTTTGGACACGAATCAGTCAAGCGAACCCAAATCTACCCTTCCTGTATCCACAGATCAAAGGTCTCAAACTAAATGTTCTCCTTTTTAGAAGTCAAACTTCTCTATAAAAGTAAAAGACAGAAGCGAGATGCCAGTATTTTGACAGCTGGTAAGAGAGTTTATCTATATTTATCATGGCTGTTTATTTACCACCACAGACGGATGCTGGCACTAAGACCTCACTCAGCTGTAGAAGGAAACAGGAAACAGGAAAAAGCCCATCCAAATATTAATCAGCATAATAAATGCGCAACCAGAGGAAAAGAAACACTAGACCATCTTTACTCCATATCTTCCTGATTCCTGCTTACAATCAAAAACTAAATCAGGAAGCACCAGTGACTCGGTCAATAAGGAAGTGGTCAGATGATGCAGATGCTAAGCTACAGACTAGAATATGTTCCGGGATTCTTCCGATGGCATTGAGGAGTACACCACATCAGTCACTGGCTTCATCAATAAGTGCATCGATGACGTCGTCCCCACAGTGACTGTACGTACATACCCGAACCAGAAACCATGGATTACAGGCAACATCCGCACTGAGCTAAAGGGTAGAGCTTCCACCTTCAAGGAGCGGGACTCCAACCTGGACGCTTATTTTAAATCCCACTACGCCCTCAGGTGAACCACCATCAAACAGGCAAAGCGTCAATGCAGGACTAAGACTGAATCCTACTACACCGGCTCCGACGCTCGTCGGATGTGGCAGGGCTTGCAAACTATTACAGACTACAAAGGGAAGCACAGCCGAGAGCTGCCCAGTGACACAAGCCTACCAGACGAGCTAAATCACTTCTATGCTTCGAGGCAAGCAACACTGAGGCATGCATGAGAGCATCAGCTGTTCCAGGCGACTGTGTGATCACACTCTCCGTAGCCAACGTGATTTAGAGATTTAAACGGGTCAACATCCAGCAGGGCCAGACAGATTACCAGGACATGTACTCCGAACATGCGCTGACCAACTGGCAAGTCTCTTCACTGACATTTTCAACCTGTCCCTGACTGAGTCTGTAATACCAACATGTTTCAAGCATACCACCATAGTCACTGTGCCCAAGAACACTAAGGTAACCTGCCTAAATTACTACAGACCTGTAGCACTCACATCTGTAGCCATGAAGTGATTTGAAAGGCGGTTATGGCTCACATCAACACCATTTTCCCAGAAACCCTAGATCTGTTTGAGCAAACCGCTCGAACAGATCCACAGATGATGCAATCTCTATTACACTCCACACTGCCCTTTCCCACCTGGACAAAAGGAACACCTACGAGAGAATGCTATTCATTGACTACAGCTCAGCGTTCAACACCATAGTGCCCTCAAAGCGCATCACTAAGCTAAGGATCCTGGGACTAAACACCTCCCTCTGCAACTGGATCCTGGACTTCCTGACGGGCCGCCCCCAGGTGGTAAGGGTAGGTAACAACACATCTGCCACGCTGATCCTCAACACTGGGGCCCCTCAGGGGTGTGTAATTCCCTCCTGTACTTCCTGTTCCCTCACGACTGCGTGGCCAGGCACGACTCCAACACCATTATTAAGTTTGCTGACGACACAACAGTGGTAGGACTGATCACCGACAACGACAAGACAGCCTATAGGGAGGAGGTCAGAGACCTGGCCGTGTGGTGCCAGGATAACAACCTCTCCCTCAACGTAATCAAGACAAAGGAGATGATTGTGGACTACAGGAAAAGAAGGAATGAGCACACCCCCATTCTCATCAACAGGGCTGTAGCAGATTGAGAGTTTCAAGTTCCTTGGTGTTCACATCACCAACAAACTATCATGGTCCAAACACACCAAGACAGTCGTGAAGAGGGCACGACAAAGCCTATACCCCCTCAGGAGACTGAAAAGATTTGGGATGGGTCCTCAGATCCTCAAAAGGTTCTACAGCTGCAACATTGAGAGCATCCTGACTGGTTGTAATCACCACCTGGTACGGTAACTGCTTGGCCTCCGACCGCAAGGCACTACAGAGGGTATTGCGTACGGCCCAGTACATCACTGGGGCCCAGCTTCCTGCCATCCAGGACCTCTATACCAGGTGGTGTCAGAGGAAGGCCCTAAAAATAGTCAGACTCCAGCCACCCCAGTCAGAGACTGTTCTCTCTGCTACCGCATAGACTAGACTAACCGGTGCCCTCGCAAATTGACTCTGTACCGGTGTATATATTTTTCTGTTTTTTATTTCTTTACTTAAAAATTGCACTGTTGGTTAGGGCTTGTAAGTAAGCATTTCACTGTAAGGTCTACACCTGTTGTATTGTTGGTTAAGGGCTTGTTAGTAAGCATTTCACTGTAAGGTCTACACTTGTTGTATTGTTGGTTAAGGGCTTGTTAGTAAGCATTTCACTGTAAGGTCTACACCTGTTGTATTGTTGGTTAACGGCTTGTAAGTAAGCATTTCACTGTAAGGTCTACACATGTTGTATTGTTGGTTAAGGGCTTGTTAGTAAGCATTTCACTGTAAGGTCTACACCTGTTGTATTGTTGGTTAAGGGCTTGTTAGTAAGCATTTCACTGTAAGGTCTACACCTGTTGTATTGTTGGTTAACGGCTTGTAAGTAAGCATTTCACTGTAAGGTCTACACATGTTGTATTGTTGGTTAAGGGCTTGTTAGTAAGCATTTCACTGTAAGGTCTACACCTGTTGTATTGTTGGTTAAGGGCTTGTTAGTAAGCATTTCACTGTAAGGTCTACACCTGTTGTATTGTTGGTTAAGGGCTTGTTAGTAAGCATTTCACTGTAAGGTCTACACCTGTTGTATTGTTGGTTAAGGGCTTGTTAGTAAGCATTTCACTGTAAGGTCTACACCTGTTGTATTGTTGGTTAAGGGCTTGTTAGTAAGCATTTCACTGTAAGGTCTACACCTGTTGTGTTGTTGGTTAAGGGCTTGTTAGTAAGCATTTCACTGTAAGGTCTACACCTGTTGTGTTGTTGGTTAAGGGCTTGTTAGTAAGTATTTCACCGTAAGGTCTACACCTGTTGTATTGTTGGTTAAGGGCTTGTTAGTAAGTATTTCACCGTAAGGTCTACACCTGTTGTATTGTTGGTTAAGGGCTTGTTAGTAAGTATTTCACCGTAAGGTCTACACCTGTTGTATTGTTGGTTAAGGGCTTGTTAGTAAGCATTTCACCGTAAGGTCTACACCTGTTGTATTGTTGGTTAAGGGCTTGTTAGTAAGCATTTCACCGTAAGGTCTACACCTGTTGTATTGTTGGTTAAGGGCTTGTTAGTAAGCATTTCACCGTAAGGTCTACACCTGTTGTATTGTTGGTTAACGGCTTGTAAGTAAGCATTTCACTGTAAGGTCTACACATGTTGTATTGTTGGTTAAGGGCTTGTTAGTAAGCATTTCACTGTAAGGTCTACACCTGTTGTATTGTTGGTTAAGGGCTTGTTAGTAAGCATTTCACTGTAAGGTCTACACCTGTTGTATTGTTGGTTAACGGCTTGTAAGTAAGCATTTCACTGTAAGGTCTACACATGTTGTATTGTTGGTTAAGGGCTTGTTAGTAAGCATTTCACTGTAAGGTCTACACCTGTTGTATTGTTGGTTAAGGACTTGTTAGTAAGCATTTCACTGTAAGGTCTACACCTGTTGTATTGTTGGTTAAGGGCTTGTTAGTAAGCATTTCACTGTAAGGTCTACACCTGTTGTATTGTTGGTTAAGGGCTTGTTAGTAAGCATTTCACTGTAAGGTCTACACCTGTTGTATTGTTGGTTAAGGGCTTGTTAGTAAGCATTTCACTGTAAGGTCTACACCTGTTGTGTTGTTGGTTAAGGGCTTGTTAGTAAGCATTTCACTGTAAGGTCTACACCTGTTGTGTTGTTGGTTAAGGGCTTGTTAGTAAGTATTTCACCGTAAGGTCTACACCTGTTGTATTGTTGGTTAAGGGCTTGTTAGTAAGTATTTCACCGTAAGGTCTACACCTGTTGTATTGTTGGTTAAGGGCTTGTTAGTAAGCATTTCACCGTAAGGTCTACACCTGTTGTATTGTTGGTTAAGGGCTTGTTAGTAAGCATTTCACCGTAAGGTCTACACCTGTTGTATTGTTGGTTAAGGGCTTGTTAGTAAGCATTTCACTGTAAGGTCTACACCTGTTGTATTGTTGGTTAAGGGCTTGTTAGTCAGCATTTCACTGTAAGGTCTACACCTGTTGTATTGTTGGTTAAGGGCTTGTTAGTCAGCATTTCACTGTAAGGTCTACACCTGTTGTATTGTTGGTTAAGGGCTTGTTAGTCAGCATTTCACTGTAAGGTCTACACCTGTTGTATTGTTGGTTAAGGGCTTGTTAGTAAGCATTTCACTGTAAGGTCTACACCTGTTGTATTGTTGGTTAAGGGCTTGTTAGTAAGCATTTCACTGTAAGGTCTACACATGTTGTATTGTTGGTTAAGGGCTTGTTAGTAAGCATTTCACTGTAAGGTCTACACCTGTTGTATTGTTGGTTAAGGGCTTGTTAGTAAGCATTTCACTGTAAGGTCTACACCTGTTGTATTGTTGGTTAAGGGCTTGTTAGTAAGCATTTCACTGTAAGGTCTACACCTGTTGTATTGTTGGTTAAGGGCTTGTTAGTAAGCATTTCACTGTAAGGTCTACACCTGTTGTATTGTTGGTTAAGGACTTGTTAGTAAGCATTTCACTGTAAGGTCTACACCTGTTGTATTGTTGGTTAAGGGCTTGTTAGTAAGCATTTCACTGTAAGGTCTACACCTGTTGTATTGTTGGTTAAGGGCTTGTTAGTAAGCATTTCACTGTAAGGTCTACACCTGTTGTATTGTTGGTTAAGGGCTTGTTAGTAAGCATTTCACTGTAAGGTCTACACCTGTTGTGTTGTTGGTTAAGGGCTTGTTAGTAAGCATTTCACTGTAAGGTCTACACCTGTTGTGTTGTTGGTTAAGGGCTTGTTAGTAAGTATTTCACCGTAAGGTCTACACCTGTTGTATTGTTGGTTAAGGGCTTGTTAGTAAGTATTTCACCGTAAGGTCTACACCTGTTGTATTGTTGGTTAAGGGCTTGTTAGTAAGTATTTCACCGTAAGGTCTACACCTGTTGTATTGTTGGTTAAGGGCTTGTTAGTAAGCATTTCACCGTAAGGTCTACACCTGTTGTATTGTTGGTTAAGGGCTTGTTAGTAAGCATTTCACTGTAAGGTCTACACCTGTTGTATTATTGGTTAAGGGCTTGTTAGTAAGCATTTCACTGTAAGGTCTACACCTGTTGTATTGTTGGTTAAGGGCTTGTTAGTAAGCATTTCACTGTAAGGTCTACACCTGTTGTATTGTTGGTTAAGGGCTTGTTAGTAAGCATTTCACTGTAAGGTCTACACCTGTTGTATTGTTGGTTAAGGGCTTGTTAGTCAGCATTTCACTGTAAGGTCTACACCTGTTGTATTGTTGGTTAAGGGCTTGTTAGTAAGCATTTCACTGTAAGGTCTACACCTGTTGTATTGTTGGTTAAGGGCTTGTTAGTAAGCATTTCACTGTAAGGTCTACACCTGTTGTATTGTTGGTTAAGGGCTTGTTAGTCAGCATTTCACTGTAAGGTCTACACCTGTTGTATTGTTGGTTAAGGGCTTGTTAGTCAGCATTTCACTGTAAGGTCTACACCTGTTGTATTGTTGGTTAAGGGCTTGTTAGTAAGCATTTCACTGTAAGGTCTACACCTGTTGTATTGTTGGTTAAGGGCTTGTTAGTAAGCATTTCACTGTAAGGTCTACACCTGTTGTATTGTTGGTTAAGGGCTTGTTAGTAAGCATTTCACTGTAAGGTCTACACCTGTTGTATTGTTGGTTAAGGGCTTGTTAGTAAGCATTTCACTGTAAGGTCTACACCTGTTGTATTGTTGGTTAAGGGCTTGTTACTAAGCATTTCACTGTAAGGTCAACACCTGTTGTATTGTTGGTTAAGGGCTTGTTAGTAAGCATTTCACTGTAAGGTCTACACCTGTTGTATTCTTCGCACGTGACAAATAAACGTTGATTTGATTTGACTTCCCGTGCCCGACCACTAGGAGGTGCTGTGGGCAAAACAGAGCACTAATGATGACGTCACCTCACAAGGCAAGCCGGTTACCACGGAGACACGCCTCATGACTATACAGCCACTTTATTCAGCAGAACGGTGTGAGCCCAGGGAGGGAGGGGAGGGAGGGAGGGAGGGAGAGAGAGAGAGAGAGAGAGAGAGAGAGAGAGCTAGTGTGGTGAAGTGATGCAGAACGAGGGATACAGGTAGAGAGGGATAACCCACTGCTGATGGACAGAATGGGGGCTGAAAACGACTGTTGCTCTGAAAGAGAAAGAATGGGAGGAAATGAAAGAGAGAAGATGGAACGATAGAGCTGTGTGTTTCTGGATAAATCTGATCAAACCAAATGTTATTTGTCGCAGGCTTCATAAACAATAGGTGTTGACTAACAGTGAAATGCTTCCTGAAGACGTGCTTCCCAACAATACAGAGAGAAATTGAATTGAGAAATTATTTTAAAAATAGTAACATAAGGAATGAATACACAATAAGTAATGATATCTTATACACTGAACAAAAATATCAATGCAACATGTTAAGTGTTTGTCCCAAGTTTCATGAGTTTCAGTCCCAGAAATTTGACATACAGTACGCACAAAAAGCAAATTTTTCTAAATGTTTTGCTCAAATTTGTTTACATACATGTTAGCGGGCATTTCTCTTTTGCCAAAATAATCCATCCACCTGACAGGTGTGGCATATCTAGAAGCTGATTAAACAACATGATCATTACACAGGTCTACCTTGTGCTGGGGGCAATAAAAGGTCACTCTACAATGTACAGTTTTTTCACACAACACAAAGCCACAGAATGACTGCAGGAATGTCTACCAGAGCTGTTGCCAGACAATTGAATGTTCATTTATCTACCATAAACCAACTCCGACGTTGTTTTAGAGAATTTGGCAGTACGTCCATCGGCCTCACAACCGCAGACCATATGTAACCACGCCAGCCCATGACCTCCACATCCGGTGTCTTCACCTGCGGGATTGTCTGAGACCAGCCACCCGGATAGTTGATGAAACTGTGGGTTTGTACAACCGAAGAATTTCAGCAAAAACTGTTTACGGGAAGCTGACCTGCGTGCTTGTCGTCCTCACCAGAGTCTTGACCTGACTGCAGTTTGGTGTCGTAACTGACTTCTGTGTGCAACTGCTCACCTTAGATGGCCACTGTGATGCTCTAAGTGTGCTTTTCACGGAGGAATCCCGGTTTCAACTGTAAAGGGCAGATGGCAGACAGCATATAAGGCGTTGTGTGGGTGATCTTTTTGCTGATGTCAACGTTGTGAACAGAGTGCCCCATGGTGGCGGTGGGGTTATGATATGGGCAGGCATAAGCTAAGGACAACGAACACAATTCCATTTTATAGATGTCAATTTGAATGCACAGAGATACTGTGATGAGATCCTGAGGCCCATTGTCGTGCCATTCATCCCCCTTCATCACCTCATGTTTCAGCATAATGCACGACCCCATGTCGCAAGAATCTGTACACAATTCTTGAAAGCTGAAAATAGATAGATAGATAGATAGATAGATAGGTACTTTATTTATCCCCCGGGGGGGAAATTTCATTGTCAAGCAGCTACAACAAAAACACAGGGCAGGTGCAAAATGCCACAACGAAAGTACACAAAAGACAGATACACGGTACATGATACATAGAGCGGCAGTATGAAAAAGTATAGAAATACAAGATATCTGGAGTGCAAAAAAAAGCTATAAAAGGACATTGCATAGTATGAGTGGTTGGCTGAATATGTACACTATACATTGGTGGATGTTGGATGGTTAACTATACTATACAGGTCGATGGCAGAGAAATACTTCAGTAGCTAAAAATGTGTATGATATGAGCGAGGGTAATAATAGTTTACTTAATAGACAGACTGGGTAAATGAACAGGTAAGTGAAAATTTTGCATGGTTAAATTAGCTGTGCAGTTAGGTATACAGTTATATTTACAGATAAGTGAATACTTGCATGTTTACACAAACTGTACAGGTAAATGACAGGAAGAGATACTTTAATAGCTAAATGTGTGTATGATATCATTTGGGGTAATAATAGTAATTCCCTTAAAATACAGTCCTTAGTACGTAGGGTTTAATTACAGACAACTGCACTTATTGCACATTTGATATACTAAAAGCAATGAGAAAAGGTGCAACTGACAGGATACTAATATGCATTCCTGAGTGAATGCCTACGTAAGTTAAGTCCAATAATTACTTACAATATTGCATGTGATATAATATAACAACTGTACATAAGTATGTATATACAGACCTGTATTAATAAATAGGTCCTGAGTGGATGAGTGCTGACGGACCAGAGTTACTCACGGATGGATGCATAATTGTTAAACTAGGTCCTAGCACCCCAACAGTTCCAGATCTATGTTGCCGACGGCACGGCACCCCGGTGAGGCATTATATAGTCTCATAGCCGCCGGCAGGAAGGACCTCCTGTAGCGCTCTCTGGCACACCGTGGTGGGATCAGTCTGTGACTGAAAGTGCTCCTCTGCGTCATAACCATAGCGTGCAGAGGGTGGGTGACGTTGTCCATGATGGCCAGCAGTTTGGCCAGGATCCGTCTCTCCGCCACCTCCTCTAGAGTGTCAAGGCTCATCCCCAGGACAGAGCTAGCCTTCCTGATCAGCTTATTTACCCGAGAAGCATCACCGGCTTTGATGTTTGCTCCCCAGCACACCACTGCAAAAAAGATGGCACTGGCCACCACAGACTGGTAGAAGGTATGCAGTAGTTTACTGCACACGTTGAAGGACCTGAGCCTCCTCAGAAAGTAGAGTCGGCTCTGGCCCTTTTTGTACAGGGCCCCGGTGTTACCAGCCCATTAGCCTGTTGTCCATATGGACACCCAGGAACTTGTATGACTCAACCATTTCCACATCCATCCCCTTTATAGGGACTGCAGTCAGTTGTGCCTTGGTTCTCCTGAAGTCCACCACCATCTCCTTAGTTTTGCTGATGTTGAGCTGAAGGTGGTTCTGCTCACACCACAACACAAAGTCACTGATTGTGCTCCTGTACTCCTCCTCCTGCCCACCCCTGATGCACCCTACAATAGCAGAGTCATCCGAGAACTTCTGTAGGTGGCATGTTTCAGAGTTATATCTGAAGTCTGAGGTGTAGAGGGTGAACAGGAAGGGGGACAGGACCGTACCCTGGGGGGCCCCTGTGTTGCTAACTGCCCGTTCTGACACACAGCTCTGTAGTCGCACAAATTGTGGCCTACCGGTCAGGTAGTCCGTGACCCAGGAGACTAAGGGTGCTTCCACTTTCATCCTCCTCATCTTCTCACCCAGTAGCAGGGGCTGAATGGTATTGAAGGCACTGGAGAAGTCAAAAAACATGACCCTCACAGTGCAACCTGCGTTGTCCAGGTGAGAGTAGGCCCTCTGCAGAAGGTAGATGATTGCATCATCCACCCCGATGTTGCGCTGGTATGCAAACTGCAGGGGGTCCATTGATGAACACACCAGGGGTCTGAGGTGAGCGAGGACTAACCTTTCCAGGGTCTTCATGATGTGGGATGTTAGCGCTACAGGTCTGAAGTCATTCAGGACAGTGGGGTGTGCCTTCTTGGGCACTGGGACGAGGCAGGATGTTTTCCACAGCACAGGGACCCTTTCTAGGCTCAGGCTAAGGTTGAAAAGACGCTGGAGTATTCCACACAGTTGGTCAGCACAGACCCTCAGCACCCTTGGGCTGATGCCATCAGGGCCCGCCGCTTTCCACTGGTGTAGTCTCTCCAGCTCTCTCTTCACTTGGTTGGTGGTGAAAGCCAGCCCAGGTGGGGAGGTGGGGGGAAGGGGGGTGTTGAGGATCAGTCCAGGGGGGGCAGGGGCGGAGGTGGGGTCACTGATTGTCTCAGCAGAGGTGCTGTGAGCAAAGTGGGGGTGGGATAGCCGTGAGGGTGTGTGGTCTGGGGAGCTGGAGGGGAGGTGGACAGGTCCCGTATCGCACCTGTTAAAAAATTGGTTCAGCTCATTGGCTCTGTCCTGGGTCCCCTCCGTCTGCCCACTGTTTGACTTTTTGAAGCCAATGATATTTCTCATACCCTTCCACACCTCTCTCACCTGGCTCTGCCTCAGCTTGTCCTCCATCTTCTCCTTATACACTCTCTTCCCCTCAGCAATCCGCAACTTCAGCTCCCTCTGGACGCATTTTAATTTGTCCTTGTCCTTCTCCTTGAAGGCCCTCTTCTTCTCATTCAGCAGGGCCTTCAGGTCGCTGGTGACCCAGGGTTTATTGTTTGGGAAACAGCGTACCTTCCTGGTGGGTACAGTGTTGTCTACACAAAAATTAATATAGTCTGTTATGCAGTCAGTGAGTCCATCGATGTCCTCCCCATGAGCCTCACAGAGCACATCCCAGTCTGTTGTTTCAAAGCAGTCCTGTAGGGCCTCATTCGCCTCCGGGGACCATCTCCTAATAGTCCTGGTGGTTGCAGGCTGCTGTTGGACCATAGGCCTGTAGAGTGGGGTGAGGTGGACAAGGTTGTGATCCGATCTACCGAGGGGAGGGAGTGCAGTGGAGTTGTATGCATCCTTCACATTAGCATATAACAAGTCCAGAGTTTTATTATTCCTGGTTGGGCACTTCACGAACTGTTTGAACGTGGGCAGCGTTGAAGAGAGAGATGCATGGTTAAAATCCCCCGAAATGGCAAAGAAAGCACTGGGATGTGCTGTCTGTAACCTCGCGATAACAGAGTGGATGTCCCAGTTCTTCAATGGCCTGCAAAAGTTTGGAATAGTTTTCTTTATTTTTACTATTTTCTACATTGTAGAATAAAAGTGAAGACATCAAAACTATGAAATAACACATATGGAATCATGTAGTAACCAAAAAAGTGTTAAACAAATCAAAACATTTGAGATTCTTCAAAGTAGCCACCCTTTGCCTTGATGACAGCTTTGCACACTCTTGGCATAGGGGTTGACATGATTTTTGAATGTGACTTCACCTTCCTCTGTCCCCCATACATACTGTACGTCTGTAAGGTCCCTCAATCAAGTATTGAATTTCACAGATTAAACCTCAAGGACCAGGGAGCTTTTCGAAAGCCTCATAAAGAAGGGCTGTGATTGGTAGATGGATAACAATAACAAATCCGACATGTAATATCTCTTTAAGCATGGTCAAGTTTATAATTATGCTGTGGATGATGTATTAAACCTCCCAGACACATCAAATATACAGTCGTCCTTCTGAACTGAGCTGCAGGACAGGGAGGAAACTGCTCAGAGATGTTACCGTGAGGTCGTTGGTGATTTTAAAACGGCTACAGAGTTCAATGGCTATGATGGGAGAACTGAGGATGGATCAACAACAAGCAAAGGAGTACATAGACTTTTTGTCCTAAATGCAAAGCCTTATGTTTGGGCCAAATCCAACACACCACTGAGTAACTACCTCTTTATTTTCAAGCAAATACTGGCTGCATGATAGTATGGGTACGCTTGATATCAGCAAATACTGGCTGCATGATAGTATGGGTACGCTTGATATCAGCAAATACTGGCTGCATGATAGTATGGGTACGCTTGATATCAGCAAATACTGGCTGCATGATAGTATGGGTACGCTTGATATCAGCAAATACTGGCTGCATGATAGTATGGGTACGCTTGATATCAGCAAATACTGGCTGCATGATAGTATGGGTACGCTTGATATCAGCAAATACTGGCTGCATGATAGTATGGGTACGCTTGATATCAGCAAATACTGGCTGCATGATAGTATGGGTACGCTTGATATCAGCAAATACTGGCTGCATGATAGTATGGGTACGCTTGATATCAGCAAATACTGGCTGCATGATAGTATGGGTACGCTTGATATCAGCAAATACTGGCTGCATGATAGTATGGGTACGCTTGATATCAGCAAATACTGGCTGCATGATAGTATGGGTACGCTTGATATCAGCAAATACTGGCTGCATGATAGTATGGGTACGCTTGATATCAGCAAATACTGGGGAGTTTTTCACGATGAAAATACACATAATGGAGCTAAGCACAGGAAAAGTCCTAGAGGAAATCCTGCTTCAGTCTGCTTTCCACCAGAGACTGGAAAGAGATATTCACCTTCAGCAGGACAATAACATACAACACAAGGACACATCTACACTGGTGCTTACAAAGAAGACACTGAATGTTCCTGAGTGGCCAAGTTATAGTTTTGACTTAAATCTGATTTAAAACGTTTTTTTTTTTCAATTTCTTTCTAGCCATGACCCACAACATCTTTATAGAGCTTAGAGAATTTTGAAAATAATAATAGGCAAATGTTGTACAATCCAGGTGTGGAAATCTCTGAGACCCAGAAAGACTCACAACTGTAATCGATGGCCAAGGTGTTTCTAACATGTATTGACACAGGGAGATGAATACTTATGCAACAACTATATTTTAGTTGTTGAATTTTGATGTTAGAATGTGTTCCACTTTCACATCAGAGTATTTTGTGTTGATTGTTTACAAATAATTACAATTGAATCCATTTTAATCCCACTTTGTTTTAAACACAACAGAATGTGAAGAAATCCAAGGGGTCTGAATACTTTTGCATCGTAGGTATCGACAAAGTTTAGTGTGTGTGAGTCAAATGAGTTTCATCTGACTGAATGTCTGAACAAAAAAAGATCCTATATGAACATGATTTTATTGAACAATAACACAAAATACAAAAAATGTACAGACGAGAACATCAACAATGTAGACGGGTGTTATACAGTATGTGAACGTGTATATCAACTCAATGTAGACGGGTGTTATACAGTATGTGAACGTGTATAGAGTCTCAATGTAGACGGGTGTTATACAGTATGTGAACGTGTATATCAACTCAATGTAGACGGGTGTTATACAGTATGTGAACGTGTATAGAGTCTCAATGTAGACGGGTGTTATACAGTATGTGAACGTGTATATCAACTCAATGTAGACGGGTATTATACAGTATGTGAACGTGTATATCAACTCAATGTAGACGGGTATTATACAGTATGTGAACGTGTATATCAACTCAATGTAGACGGGTGTTATACAGTATGTGAACGTGTATATCAACTCAATGTAGACGGGTGTTATACAGTATGTGAACGTGTATAGAGTCTCAATGTAGACGGGTATTATACAGTATGTGAACGTGTCTAGAGTCTCAATGTAGACGGGTGTTATACAGTATGTGAACGTGTATAGAGTCTCAATGTAGACGGGTATTATACAGTATGTGAACGTGTATAGAGTCTCAATGTAGACGGGTATTATACAGTATGTGAACGTGTATATCAACTCAATGTAGACGGGTGTTATACAGTATGTGAACGTGTATAGAGTCTCAATGTAGACGGGTATTATACAGTATGTGAACGTGTATATCAACTCAATGTAGACGGGTGTTATACAGTATGTGAACGTGTATATCAACTCAATGTAGACGGGTGTTATACAGTATGTGAACGTGTATAGAGTCTCAATGTAGACGGGTGTTATACAGTATGTGAACGTGTATATCAACTCAATGTAGACGGGTGTTATACAGTATGTGAACGTGTATAGAGTCTCAATGTAGACGGGTGTTATACAGTATGTGAACGTGTATAGAGTCTCAATGTAGACGGGTGTTATACAGTATGTGAACGTGTATAGAGTCTCAATGTAGACGGGTGTTATACAGTATGTGAACGTGTATATCAACTCAATGTAGACGGGTATTATACAGTATGTGAACGTGTATAGAGTCTCAATGTAGACGGGTGTTATACAGTATGTGAACGTGTATATCAACTCAATGTAGACGGGTGTTATACAGTATGTGAACGTGTATATCAACTCAATGTAGACGGGTGTTATACAGTATGTGAACGTGTATAGAGTCTCAATGTAGACGGGTATTATACAGTATGTGAACGTGTATAGAGTCTCAATGTAGACGGGTATTATACAGTATGTGAACGTGTATAGAGTCTCAATGTAGACGGGTGTTATACAGTATGTGAACGTGTATATCAACTCAATGTAGACGGGTGTTATACAGTATGTGAACGTGTATATCAACTCAATGTAGACGGGTGTTATACAGTATGTGAACGTGTATAGAGTCTCAATGTAGACGGGTGTTATACAGTATGTGAACGTGTATATCAACTCAATGTAGACGGGTGTTATACAGTATGTGAACGTGTATATCAACTCAATGTAGACGGGTATTATACAGTATGTGAACGTGTATAGAGTCTCAATGTAGACGGGTATTATACAGTATGTGAACGTGTATATCAACTCAATGTAGACGGGTGTTATACAGTATGTGAACGTGTATATCAACTCAATGTAGACAGGTATTATACAGTATGTGAACGTGTATAGAGTCTCAATGTAGACGGGTATTATACAGTATGTGAACGTGTATAGAGTCTCAATGTAGACGGGTGTTATACAGTATGTGAACGTGTATAGAGTCTCAATGTAGACGGGTATTATACAGTATGTGAACGTGTATAGAGTCTCAATGTAGACGGGTATTATACAGTATGTGAACGTGTATAGAGTCTCAATGTAGACGGGTGTTATACAGTATGTGAACGTGTATATCAACTCAATGTAGACGGGTGTTATACAGTATGTGAACGTGTATATCAACTCAATGTAGACGGGTGTTATACAGTATGTGAACGTGTATAGAGTCTCAATGTAGACGGGTATTATACAGTATGTGAACGTGTATAGAGTCTCAATGTAGACGGGTATTATACAGTATGTGAACGTGTATAGAGTCTCAATGTAGACGGGTGTTATACAGTATGTGAACGTGTATATCAACTCAATGTAGACGGGTGTTATACAGTATGTGAACGTGTATATCAACTCAATGTAGACGGGTGTTATACAGTATGTGAACGTGTATAGAGTCTCAATGTAGACGGGTGTTATACAGTATGTGAACGTGTATATCAACTCAATGTAGACGGGTGTTATACAGTATGTGAACGTGTATATCAACTCAATGTAGACGGGTATTATACAGTATGTGAACGTGTATAGAGTCTCAATGTAGACGGGTATTATACAGTATGTGAACGTGTATATCAACTCAATGTAGACGGGTGTTATACAGTATGTGAACGTGTATATCAACTCAATGTAGACAGGTATTATACAGTATGTGAACGTGTATAGAGTCTCAATGTAGACGGGTATTATACAGTATGTGAACGTGTATAGAGTCTCAATGTAGACGGGTGTTATACAGTATGTGAACGTGTATAGAGTCTCAATGTAGACGGGTATTATACAGTATGTGAACGTGTATAGAGTCTCAATGTAGACGGGTATTATACAGTATGTGAACGTGTATAGAGTCTCAATGTAGATGGGTGTTATACAGTATGTGAACGTGTATAGAGTCTCAATGTAGACGGGTATTATACAGTATGTGAACGTGTATAGAGTCTCAATGTAGACGGGTGTTATACAGTATGTGAACGTGTCTAGAGTCTCAATGTAGACGGGTATTATACAGTATGTGAACGTGTATATCAACTCAATGTAGACGGGTGTTATACAGTATGTGAACGTGTATAGAGTCTCAATGTAGACGGGTATTATACAGTATGTGAACGTGTATATCAACTCAATGTAGACGGGTGTTATACAGTATGTGAACGTGTATATCAACTCAATGTAGACGGGTATTATACAGTATGTGAACGTGTATAGAGTCTCAATGTAGACGGGTGTTATACAGTATGTGAACGTGTCTAGAGTCTCAATGTAGACGGGTGTTATACAGTATGTGAACGTGTATAGAGTCTCAATGTAGACGGGTGTTATACAGTATGTGAACGTGTATATCAACTCAATGTAGACGGGTGTTATACAGTATGTGAACGTGTATAGAGTCTCAATGTAGACGGGTATTATACAGTATGTGAACGTGTATAGAGTCTCAATGTAGACGGGTATTATACAGTATGTGAACGTGTATAGAGTCTCAATGTAGACGGGTGTTATACAGTATGTGAACGTGTATATCAACTCAATGTGGACGGGTGTTATACAGTATGTGAACGTGTATAGAGTCTCAATGTAGACGGGTGTTATACAGTATGTGAACGTGTCTAGAGTCTCAATGTAGACGGGTATTATACAGTATGTGAACGTGTATATCAACTCAATGTAGACGGGTGTTATACAGTATGTGAACGTGTATAGAGTCTCAATGTAGACGGGTGTTATACAGTATGTGAACGTGTATATCAACTCAATGTAGACGGGTGTTATACAGTATGTGAACGTGTATAGAGTCTCAATGTAGACGGGTGTTATACAGTATGTGAACGTGTATATCAACTCAATGTAGACGGGTATTATACAGTATGTGAACGTGTATATCAACTCAATGTAGACGGGTGTTATACAGTATGTGAACGTGTATAGAGTCTCAATGTAGACGGGTGTTATACAGTATGTGAACGTGTATATCAACTCAATGTAGACGGGTGTTATACAGTATGTGAACGTGTATATCAACTCAATGTAGACGGGTGTTATACAGTATGTGAACGTGTATAGAGTCTCAATGTAGACGGGTGTTATACAGTATGTGAACGTGTATAGAGTCTCAATGTAGACGGGTGTTATACAGTATGTGAACGTGTATAGAGTCTCAATGTAGACGGGTGTTATACAGTATGTGAACGTGTATATCAACTCAATGTAGACGGGTGTTATACAGTATGTGAACGTGTATATCAACTCAATGTAGACGGGTGTTATACAGTATGTGAACGTGTATATCAACTCAATGTAGACGGGTGTTATACAGTATGTGAACGTGTATAGAGTCTCAATGTAGACTGGTGTTATACAGTATGTGAACGTGTATATCAACTCAATGTAGACTGGTGTTATACAGTATGTGAACGTGTATATCAACTCAATGTAGACGGGTGTTATACAGTATGTGAACGTGTATAGAGTCTCAATGTAGACGGGTGTTATACAGTATGTGAACGTGTATATCAACTCAATGTAGACGGGTGTTATACAGTATGTGAACGTGTATAGAGTCTCAATGTAGATGGGTATTATACAGTATGTGAACGTGTATATCAACTCAATGTAGACGGGTGTTATACAGTATGTGAACGTGTATATCAACTCAATGTAGACGGGTATTATACAGTATGTGAACGTGTATAGAGTCTCAATGTAGACGGGTGTTATACAGTATGTGAACGTGTATATCAACTCAATGTAGACGGGTGTTATACAGTATGTGAACGTGTATAGAGTCTCAATGTAGACGGGTGTTATACAGTATGTGAACGTGTCTAGAGTCTCAATGTAGACGGGTATTATACAGTATGTGAACGTGTATAGAGTCTCAATGTAGACGGGTGTTATACAGTATGTGAACGTGTCTAGAGTCTCAATGTAGACGGGTGTTATACAGTATGTGAACGTGTATATCAACTCAATGTAGACGGGTATTATACAGTATGTGAACGTGTATAGAGTCTCAATGTAGACGGGTGTTATACAGTATGTGAACGTGTATATCAACTCAATGTAGACGGGTGTTATACAGTATGTGAACGTGTATAGAGTCTCAATGTAGACGGGTGTTATACAGTATGTGAACGTGTATAGAGTCTCAATGTAGACGGGTGTTATACAGTATGTGAACGTGTATATCAACTCAATGTAGACGGGTATTATACAGTATGTGAACGTGTATAGAGTCTCAATGTAGACGGGTGTTATACAGTATGTGAACGTGTATATCAACTCAATGTAGACGGGTGTTATACAGTATGTGAACGTGTATAGAGTCTCAATGTAGACGGGTGTTATACAGTATGTGAACGTGTATATCAACTCAATGTAGACGGGTGTTATACAGTATGTGAACGTGTATATCAACTCAATGTAGACGGGTGTTATACAGTATGTGAACGTGTATAGAGTCTCAATGTAGACGGGTGTTATACAGTATGTGAACGTGTATATCAACTCAATGTAGACGGGTATTATACAGTATGTGAACGTGTATATCAACTCAATGTAGACGGGTGTTATACAGTATGTGAACGTGTATAGAGTCTCAATGTAGACGGGTGTTATACAGTATGTGAACGTGTATATCAACTCAATGTAGACGGGTGTTATACAGTATGTGAACGTGTATAGAGTCTCAATGTAGACGGGTGTTATACAGTATGTGAACGTGTATATCAACTCAATGTAGACGGGTGTTATACAGTATGTGAACGTGTATAGAGTCTCAATGTAGATGGGTATTATACAGTATGTGAACGTGTATATCAACTCAATGTAGACGGGTGTTATACAGTATGTGAACGTGTATATCAACTCAATGTAGACGGGTGTTATACAGTATGTGAACGTGTATAGAGTCTCAATGTAGACGGGTGTTATACAGTATGTGAACGTGTCTAGAGTCTCAATGTAGACGGGTATTATACAGTATGTGAACGTGTATAGAGTCTCAATGTAGACGGGTGTTATACAGTATGTGAACGTGTATATCAACTCAATGTAGACGGGTGTTATACAGTATGTGAACGTGTATAGAGTCTCAATGTAGACGGGTATTATACAGTATGTGAACGTGTATAGAGTCTCAATGTAGACGGGTGTTATACAGTATGTGAACGTGTATAGAGTCTCAATGTAGACGGGTATTATACAGTATGTGAACGTGTATAGAGTCTCAATGTAGACGGGTGTTATACAGTATGTGAACGTGTATAGAGTCTCAATGTAGACGGGTATTATACAGTATGTGAACGTGTATAGAGTCTCAATGTAGACGGGTGTTATACAGTATGTGAACGTGTATATCAACTCAATGTAGACGGGTGTTATACAGTATGTGAACGTGTATATCAACTCAATGTAGACGGGTGTTATACAGTATGTGAACGTGTATATCAACTCAATGTAGACGGGTGTTATACAGTATGTGAACGTGTATATCAACTCAATGTAGACGGGTGTTATACAGTATGTGAACGTGTATAGAGTCTCAATGTAGACGGGTGTTATACAGTATGTGAACGTGTATAGAGTCTCAATGTAGACGGGTGTTATACAGTATGTGAACGTGTATAGAGTCTCAATGTAGACGGGTGTTATACAGTATGTGAACGTGTATATCAACTCAATGTAGACGGGTGTTATACAGTATGTGAACGTGTATAGAGTCTCAATGTAGACGGGTGTTATACAGTATGTGAACGTGTATAGAGTCTCAATGTAGACGGGTGTTATACAGTATGTGAACGTGTATAGAGTCTCAATGTAGATGGGTATTATACAGTATGTGAACGTGTATATCAACTCAATGTAGACGGGTGTTATACAGTATGTGAACGTGTATATCAACTCAATGTAGACGGGTATTATACAGTATGTGAACGTGTATAGAGTCTCAATGTAGACGGGTGTTATACAGTATGTGAACGTGTATAGAGTCTCAATGTAGACGGGTGTTATACAGTATGTGAACGTGTCTAGAGTCTCAATGTAGACGGGTGTTATACAGTATGTGAACGTGTATATCAACTCAATGTAGACGGGTGTTATACAGTATGTGAACGTGTATAGAGTCTCAATGTAGACGGGTGTTATACAGTATGTGAACGTGTATATCAACTCAATGTAGACGGGTGTTATACAGTATGTGAACGTGTATAGAGTCTCAATGTAGACGGGTGTTATACAGTATGTGAACGTGTATATCAACTCAATGTAGACGGGTGTTATACAGTATGTGAACGTGTATAGAGTCTCAATGTAGACGGGTATTATACAGTATGTGAACGTGTATATCAACTCAATGTAGACGGGTGTTATACAGTATGTGAACGTGTATATCAACTCAATGTAGACGGGTGTTATACAGTATGTGAACGTGTATAGAGTCTCAATGTAGACTGGTGTTATACAGTATGTGAACGTGTATAGAGTCTCAATGTAGACGGGTGTTATACAGTATGTGAACGTGTATAGAGTCTCAATGTAGACGGGTGTTATACAGTATGTGAACGTGTATATCAACTCAATGTAGACGGGTGTTATACAGTATGTGAACGTGTATAGAGTCTCAATGTAGACTGGTGTTATACAGTATGTGAACGTGTATAGAGTCTCAATGTAGACGGGTGTTATACAGTATGTGAACGTGTATAGAGTCTCAATGTAGACGGGTGTTATACAGTATGTGAACGTGTATAGAGTCTCAATGTAGACGGGTATTATACAGTATGTGAACGTGTATATCAACTCAATGTAGACGGGTGTTATACAGTATGTGAACGTGTATATCAACTCAATGTAGACGGGTGTTATACAGTATGTGAACGTGTATATCAACTCAATGTAGACGGGTGTTATACAGTATGTGAACGTGTATAGAGTCTCAATGTAGACGGGTGTTATACAGTATGTGAACGTGTATATCAACTCAATGTAGACGGGTGTTATACAGTATGTGAACGTGTATAGAGTCTCAATGTAGACGGGTGTTATACAGTATGTGAACGTGTATAGAGTCTCAATGTAGACGGGTATTATACAGTATGTGAACGTGTATAGAGTCTCAATGTAGACGGGTGTTATACAGTATGTGAACGTGTATATCAACTCAATGTAGACGGGTGTTATACAGTATGTGAACGTGTATATCAACTCAATGTAGACGGGTGTTATACAGTATGTGAACGTGTATATCAACTCAATGTAGACGGGTATTATACAGTATGTGAACGTGTATAGAGTCTCAATGTAGACGGGTGTTATACAGTATGTGAACGTGTATATCAACTCAATGTAGACGGGTGTTATACAGTATGTGAACGTGTATATCAACTCAATGTAGACGGGTGTTATACAGTATGTGAACGTGTATAGAGTCTCAATGTAGACGGGTGTTATACAGTATGTGAACGTGTATAGAGTCTCAATGTAGACGGGTGTTATACAGTATGTGAACGTGTATAGAGTCTCAATGTAGATGGGTATTATACAGTATGTGAACGTGTATAGAGTCTCAATGTAGACGGGTGTTATACAGTATGTGAACGTGTATAGAGTCTCAATGTAGACGGGTGTTATACAGTATGTGAACGTGTATATCAACTCAATGTAGACGGGTGTTATACAGTATGTGAACGTGTATATCAACTCAATGTAGACGGGTGTTATACAGTATGTGAACGTGTATAGAGTCTCAATGTAGACGGGTGTTATACAGTATGTGAACGTGTATATCAACTCAATGTAGACGGGTGTTATACAGTATGTGAACGTGTATATCAACTCAATGTAGACAGGTATTATACAGTATGTGAACGTGTATATCAACTCAATGTAGACGGGTGTTATACAGTATGTGAACGTGTATAGAGTCTCAATGTAGACGGGTATTATACAGTATGTGAACGTGTATAGAGTCTCAATGTAGACGGGTATTATACAGTATGTGAACGTGTATATCAACTCAATGTAGACGGGTGTTATACAGTATGTGAACGTGTAAAGAGTCTCAATGTAGACGGGTGTTATACAGTATGTGAACGTGTATATCAACTCAATGTAGACGGGTGTTATACAGTATGTGAACGTGTATAGAGTCTCAATGTAGACGGGTATTATACAGTATGTGAACGTGTATAGAGTCTCAATGTAGACGGGTGTTATACAGTATGTGAACGTGTATAGAGTCTCAATGTAGACAGGTATTATACAGTATGTGAACGTGTATAGAGTCTCAATGTAGACGGGTGTTATACAGTATGTGAACGTGTATAGAGTCTCAATGTAGACGGGTGTTATACAGTATGTGAACGTGTATATCAACTCAATGTAGACGGGTGTTATACAGTATGTGAACGTGTATATCAACTCAATGTAGACGGGTGTTATACAGTATGTGAACGTGTATAGAGTCTCAATGTAGACGGGTGTTATACAGTATGTGAACGTGTATATCAACTCAATGTAGACGGGTGTTATACAGTATGTGAACGTGTATATCAACTCAATGTAGACGGGTGTTATACAGTATGTGAACGTGTATAGAGTCTCAATGTAGACGGGTGTTATACAGTATGTGAACGTGTATAGAGTCTCAATGTAGACGGGTATTATACAGTATGTGAACGTGTATAGAGTCTCAATGTAGACGGGTGTTATACAGTATGTGAACGTGTATAGAGTCTCAATGTAGACGGGTATTATACAGTATGTGAACGTGTATAGAGTCTCAATGTAGACGGGTGTTATACAGTATGTGAACGTGTATAGAGTCTCAATGTAGACGGGTGTTATACAGTATGTGAACGTGTATAGAGTCTCAATGTAGACGGGTGTTATACAGTATGTGAACGTGTATATCAACTCAATGTAGACGGGTGTTATACAGTATGTGAACGTGTATATCAACTCAATGTAGACGGGTGTTATACAGTATGTGAACGTGTATAGAGTCTCAATGTAGACGGGTGTTATACAGTATGTGAACGTGTATATCAACTCAATGTAGACGGGTGTTATACAGTATGTGAACGTGTATATCAACTCAATGTAGACGGGTGTTATACAGTATGTGAACGTGTATAGAGTCTCAATGTAGACAGGTATTATACAGTATGTGAACGTGTATATCAACTCAATGTAGACGGGTGTTATACAGTATGTGAACGTGTATAGAGTCTCAATGTAGACGGGTGTTATACAGTATGTGAACGTGTATAGAGTCTCAATGTAGACGGGTGTTATACAGTATGTGAACGTGTATAGAGTCTCAATGTAGACGGGTGTTATACAGTATGTGAACGTGTATAGAGTCTCAATGTAGACGGGTGTTATACAGTATGTGAACGTGTATAGAGTCTCAATGTAGACGGGTATTATACAGTATGTGAACGTGTATATCAACTCAATGTAGACGGGTGTTATACAGTATGTGAACGTGTATATCAACTCAATGTAGACGGGTGTTATACAGTATGTGAACGTGTATATCAACTCAATGTAGACGGGTGTTATACAGTATGTGAACGTGTATAGAGTCTCAATGTAGACTGGTGTTATACAGTATGTGAACGTGTATATCAACTCAATGTAGACGGGTGTTATACAGTATGTGAACGTGTATAGAGTCTCAATGTAGACGGGTGTTATACAGTATGTGAACGTGTATAGAGTCTCAATGTAGACGGGTATTATACAGTATGTGAACGTGTATAGAGTCTCAATGTAGACGGGTATTATACAGTATGTGAACGTGTATAGAGTCTCAATGTAGACGGGTATTATACAGTATGTGAACGTGTATATCAACTCAATGTAGACGGGTGTTATACAGTATGTGAACGTGTATAGAGTCTCAATGTAGACGGGTATTATACAGTATGTGAACGTGTATAGAGTCTCAATGTAGACGGGTATTATACAGTATGTGAACGTGTATATCAACTCAATGTAGATGGGTGTTATACAGTATGTGAACGTGTATATCAACTCAATGTAGACGGGTGTTATACAGTATGTGAACGTGTCTAGAGTCTCAATGTAGACGGGTATTATACAGTATGTGAACGTGTATAGAGTCTCAATGTAGACGGGTGTTATACAGTATGTGAACGTGTATAGAGTCTCAATGTAGACGGGTATTATACAGTATGTGAACGTGTATAGAGTCTCAATGTAGACGGGTATTATACAGTATGTGAACGTGTATAGAGTCTCAATGTAGACGGGTGTTATACAGTATGTGAACGTGTCTAGAGTCTCAATGTAGACGGGTGTTATACAGTATGTGAACGTGTATAGAGTCTCAATGTAGACGGGTGTTATACAGTATGTGAACGTGTATAGAGTCTCAATGTAGACGGGTATTATACAGTATGTGAACGTGTATATCAACTCAATGTAGACGGGTATTATACAGTATGTGAACGTGTATAGAGTCTCAATGTAGACGGGTGTTATACAGTATGTGAACGTGTATAGAGTCTCAATGTAGACGGGTATTATACAGTATGTGAACGTGTATAGAGTCTCAATGTAGACGGGTATTATACAGTATGTGAACGTGTATATCAACTCAATGTAGACGGGTGTTATACAGTATGTGAACGTGTATAGAGTCTCAATGTAGACGGGTGTTATACAGTATGTGAACGTGTATAGAGTCTCAATGTAGACGGGTATTATACAGTATGTGAACGTGTATAGAGTCTCAATGTAGACGGGTGTTATACAGTATGTGAACGTGTATAGAGTCTCAATGTAGACGGGTATTATACAGTATGTGAACGTGTATAGAGTCTCAATGTAGACGGGTATTATACAGTATGTGAACGTGTATAGAGTCTCAATGTAGACGGGTATTATACAGTATGTGAACGTGTATATCAACTCAATGTAGACGGGTGTTATACAGTATGTGAACGTGTATAGAGTCTCAATAACACATTATGACCTGGGATTTGCAAGGAGCAACAATGTCATTGGTTAGTCACCAGATGGTATTTTAGAAAGCACATATTCATTTATTGTAATGGTTACAGGCAAGGATATAGGGTTTGGTGTTAGTAGTTCAAATCAAATGTAGGGTTGGGAAACAGGAAACTGTCCCCCTAAGGTTCACTGCTACCAGCCTGCTAGTAAGATCATTTCTGATTTGAGGACTCTGTTGTCAGGGTTAGAACCATAGGCCTATGACTCCACACTTTATCATGTCAAGTTAAGACCAGTTCTTTGTTATTTCAAAGATGTGTCACATTAGCAAAGCAGGCTCTCTGACTGCAGGCTAGACAAGTTGCTATCTCAGCAGTCCTTCTCAACACCAGCCACTTAAATTCAATTTTAGACATACTCAGCCCTGTCCTTCTCAACACCAGCCACTTAAATTCAATTTTAGACATACTCAGCCCTGTCCTTCTCAACACCAGCCACTTAAATTCAATTGTAGACATACTCAGCCCTGTCCTTCTCAACACCAGCCACTTAAATTCAATTTTAGACATACTCAGCCCTGTCCTTCTCAACACCAGCCACTTAAATTCAATTTTATACATACTCAGCCCTGTCCTTCTCAACACCAGCCACTTAAATTCAAATTTAGACATACTCAGCCCTGTCCTTCTCAACACCAGCCACTTAAATTCAAATTTAGACATACTCAGCCCTGTCCTTCTCAACACCAGCCACTTAAATTCAATTTTAGACATACTCAGCCCTGTCCTTCTCAACACCAGCCACTTAAATTCAATTTTAGACATACTCAGCCCTGTCCTTCTCAACACCAGCCACTTAAATTCAATTTCAGACATACTCAGCCCTGTCCTTCTCAACACCAGCCACTTAAATTCAATTTTAGACATACTCAGCCCTGTCCTTCTCAACACCAGCCACTTAAATTCAATTTTAGACATACTCAGCCCTGTCCTTCTCAACACCAGCCACTTAAATTCAATTTTAGACATACTCAGCCCTGTCCTTCTCAACACCAGCCACTTAAATTCAATTTTAGACATACTCAGCCCTGTCCTTCTCAACACCAGCCACTTAAATTCAATTTTAGACATACTCAGCCCTGTCCTTCTCAACACTAGCCACTTAAATTCAATTTTAGACATACTCAGCCCTGTCCTTCTCAACACCAGCCACTCAGCCCTGTCCTTCTCAACACCAGCCACTCAGCCCTGTCCTTCTCAACACCAGCCACTCAGCCCTGTCCTTCTCAACACCAGCCACTCAGCCCTGCTCTGGCCCTCAAGGCAGCAGTGTTTGCCAGTTGTCCTCTACTTGGTACTTCATCCATCAATTGAAGTCACTGTTTGGCGACGATGTTCATTCACCTAACGGATAATGGCTGTGTCTCAAATGCCACCTTCTTCTCAAAAAGTAGTGCTTTTATAACAATATATTCTGGCAACAAGCACTGTACTATACTATATGGATCATTTCACTTGTTTGTGACCTACCTATAACATTGAAAAATGTATAGCGCTATGTAAATTCAGTGCGCATACGTCTACCCTGACGCAACAGTGGTTCAAGGCTGGCTGCAGCTCCTCACCTTCACCACTAGGGGTCACCAGTTATCCCAACTTCATAGATGACCTGGCACACTAACAATGCTCTCAGCCAACTACACCCCGTCCCTCTCACAATCCCCGTCTCTCCCTGAGCTGTGGCTGCGTGCGATTGGCTAATCCACTCTGGCCTGGCTCTTTAATTCGTGCTTCTGTAATTCCTCCCCTGATAAGAAACTAATACATCATCATGCCCCAGCTCTGACCTGCTTCTGTGAAAGCACTAATTATAAGTTGCTGCCAAAGCAGAGAAATAGGACCAGCTTACTCTATATACCTCCTAATGTCCGTCATTTAGAGTGAAACATCAAAACCAAACTCAAATCAGCCCTTCTACACAGCCTTATATTCTCTCAAAATGCTAATTAAGTTGTAAAATACTCTCAATGACAATAATCAATAAGTCTGTCTCTAATGAAGCTGGTCCAGTACAGTGTAGGTTCCCTGAGGGGGTCATGTGACAGCTTTCAGATAACAAATTGGTAGTTGGAGGCTTCCAGGACATCATATCATATCCATAGGCCTCTGGGAGCTGATTTAGTGACTTACTGTCTGTTTTCCACTGTGGGGGTAATGGGAGAGCTGTGGATTGGACTCATCTACAAGTATCTATCATCACTGGAGAATACTCTGTATTTATGTTGTAATGGTCTTTATTTGGGGTCTGTGGGTAGATCTCTCTGCTGTCATACAATGCCTCAGGTCCTTGTGTGGGTGTTTCTTGATGTGTGCTTGTGCACACGTGTGTCTGTGTGTGTGTGTGTGCTCGTACAGTTGTCCACCAGCCGCACAGACAGTGAGATTTGAGTGTTTAAGGTGTGTTTGTGTAGTGTATGAGAGGAAAAGCTTGCTCCCTTTCTCCTCTCTCTTGCCATTACAGACAGTTTATTTTGTTAATCTCTCATACCTCTTGATCTTTTCAGAAACTCCTTAACACCCACTCTTTTCAACGTGCTTTAATGATCTCGGTATTGCAGAGAATTTTCTTTCCGTCAGTAGCAGCTTGCCAACCGGGGAAGCTTTTGAGTCGTGTGCGTGTGCGTGTGTGTGTGTGTGTGTGTGTGTGTGTGTGTTCACCGGTATTATCAGCTGATATTGGCCTTTTAAAAAAAAAATATCAGTATCGGACGAAAATGTTACCTATAACCGATATTCAATATATAGAATGAAATAAGGAAATATTATCTGGTCATTTTTGTCACAATGTAAGAAATTAACATCTGAAGCATATTTCTTGGACAATTGCTATTTTGGATGACAATTTCTGAGAACTTTTTCATTTCCCCGCTGTAACACAGTCTATTGGCGGATATATCGTATCGGTAAACTGTGTGTGTAAGTGTCTCACACCAAGAGAGCGGCAGAGAGAGAGGAGGAGGAAGAGGAGGGAGGCACGAGGAAGTGGATAGGAGGAGGAGAATAGAGGGAGGGAGATGGAAAGCTAGAGCAGCTGAGGCTGGGAGGCTGCAGCAGCCTGAAGATAAAGCGTTTTGCCTGCGAGGGAGAGCACCAACAAGAGAAGCCAGCGAGAGATGGGGGAATACAGGCTGCCTGCTGTTACTGTGCCTCCCGGTTTCCCCTGGATCTACACACACACACATATTCACAGCTGATCGGAGGATCGCCCTGCCCTGCAGGCACACACACACACACACTCTTGCTCTCTCTTCAGCTACACAGCTTCCCGGGAACACCGTATAAATTGGATCAATCTGACCATGCCTGTCTGACGGGGACCTTGTTCTCCCTTCATCCGGATCCCACTCTCCAGACTACCGGACTTATCCTCTGCATTTGCCTTACCCAGTCAGCTGTTCGTTTGCAGGCAGCATCAGTAGGGAGGTTAAAGCTGGGGATACTGAACCTTCCCTAACCAAGTCTAACCCAGTTTAGCCTACTCCTGTAGCCTAGCCTACTGTAGCCTAGCCTACTGTAGCCTAGGCCAGCCACCGCTGGTAATTCGATTAACTAGACCAGAGGAGACGAGTGGAGAGGGAGTGCCTTTTTAACCAACCGCCTATCTGCCTGCTTGGTTGCATGCAACCAGACCCTCTTTGCATGCATTGCTGTGGACTCATACTGGGAACACATACAGACCTGGATGAGTGTGGATGCTTATATACTGGAGTACTAGAGCAGTGTCCAATACTGCAGCAGCGATGTCTGAACAAGCCTGCCTGGCTGACAGATAGTGGCAAAGCTGGAGATGGACTGAGGGGTTAGTGATTGCATAGCACCAGCCACCAGCACGATCTCCCAGCAATCCTCCATTGTAGGGGGGATAAGATCAAGGCCAGTATCCAGGGGAGCCACGTGACGTCTGGAAAGCGAAAGGTTGGATCTTTACTCCCTGATACAGTACCAGAGACAAAGCTACAGGAACCACTACCAGCTTACGCTTCCTGAGATGTCTGGCTTCTCAATGAGACAACGCTACAGCTATCTTACCGTTCCTGATGCAATGTGGGATTGTAATCATTGAAGGATTGTTGAAGAAGGATAATGCAGGACATACCCGTATCACCTGGAGACTTCCAAGTCAGCACCATAATATTGACTTAACGCTCACTCAACGCCCCCAGGAGGTTTCTTTCGTATCGAGACCTCTCTGTGGTTAACAACCGTGTGAACTGAAGGAAAACAGGGGGGATCGTGGGAGTTGGCGAGGAGTCTGAGTCGCCGCCGTCCAGGCTCTGATTGAGTTTTTAACAAGCTGTTAGAGTATTGGCTGACTGTCCACTATCGCCCACCACCAATCTGGATAGTGGATATTAGCACAATGCTATCACCACTGGCTACTACAGAGCTAATGCTATCACAACCGCTACTACTTTGACTGTAGTTGACCGTTACTGCGCTGACAGCAATAACATTATCACAAGAGCGGAGAGTTATTAATAATATATGATTGTGTATACCTGGAGGCAAGCTTGAATAAAGTACTTGGATTACAGAATCCCCCGGAACAACAGGGAAAGCAGATTGCAAGCGAACTGCGTGTGTGTATGTGTGCAGGATGGCGCAAACAGAGCGGAATTGCAGATGACGTGATTTCTTTCCCCGCTGCAGAGCGACTGGGGTGATGTGCACTGAGTCAGACACACTGCATGTGTGTTTGTGTGCATGTCTGCACCGCAGCTCCCTCACATCTCACACTCTGACTCCATCGCAGGCAATGCCATAGACCCCATGGACTTCTCTCACACACACGTACACACACTCAGACATTGTGTGTATGAAACGACTGATGGACTGTGAAGGACACATCTGCAGTGCTCTGACTCACCGTCTCCTACATCAAACTCCTAGCCTCATTCAACATGCAGTATGTATGAGCCACATTGACTTTCGTTCTCACCTGCCAAACCTGGGATGAATGAACTACCGGAGACAAATTTATTTTCTCTTAAGCTGTGCTGAGTCTGATGACATGTTTCTGCCTCAATGTCCTTGACGTGAGTGCTGGGACCCTGCTGGGACGTCTGTGACCTGGCCATAGAAGCATAGCAACAGTGGGGGCCTCGGTGTTGCCTGAGCCTGTTTGAGGTGCAACAGCTGCAAGGAGACGGGGAGGGAAGGTGGGGAGAGGAGCACCTACGGACAGACAAGAGTTGTGACACGCAAGCCTGCAACAAGCACCTCGGCCGGGTGGACTGAACCAGACACTATGAGAAGGTGACGAGAGCCCACATCCCGTCTCTTCATTGTCATGTTCTATACTCCTGGCAAGCAACCAGAGCTAAACCTGCTTTCGTTAACGTCCCACCGAGAGATATCACATTGATATCTCTTTCGCCCGTCACTCTCTGCTGCACTGATCTGCCTGTCTTCCTGAGTGTCTGTTTTGCTTTGTATTTTTGCATCATCTGTCCTTCTCTTCCCTCTGTCATTCACTCTAACATGGGAAGCTCTATGGGTTGTGTGAGGCCTCCTAGGGAGGGAGGACACGGCTTCCCCCCGCTGTCCCCCAACCCCAAGCGGCGCCTCCGCTTCCGGCGGAAACGCAAAGGAAAGAAGCACCAGAAAGGAGGGTCGTCGGTGGGAGGGGAGAAAGGAGGGTCGTCGGTAGGAGGGGAGAAAGGAGGGTCGTCGGTAGGAGGGGAGAAAGGAGGGTCGTCGGTAGGAGGGGAGAAAGGAGGGTCGTCGGTAGGAGGGGAGAAAGGAGGGTCGTCGGTGGGAGGGGAGAAAGGAGGGTCGTCGGTAGGCTCGGAAGTGGAAAGCGTGAGGATAACCAACATACCAGAGGATGAAGAGGACAAAGGTACTGTCACAGAGGCAACCACAGCCTCGTTCAACACTATGAGTGATGTCGGAGCCAAAATCACCAATTTATCCGTGCCTCATGTCCAAACTCAATCCAGACTAACCCTGCCCAATGCTCTCTGTGCTGACTCTACGAGTGACAGCATGGGGGGGTTGGGTGGTAGCAGAGTGCTGGAACGGTCCCCTGAGCCAAGCCCAGTGTGGAGAAGGGTTTCCTACCCCGGAGCTGGGGGTGAGGAAGGGAGAACAAGCATTACCATAGAAGCCCCAAGCAGCCAAGGGCAACCCAGTGAGAACCCCAGCCCGACCCCAGACAACCCTGACCCATCTTTCCTGTCCCAGGTGCACACCACCCCTGGTGGGGGTCGGGTCTGCAAAGTCAGGGAGCGAGAACAAGGGGTCCTGGAGAGGCCTTGTATACTAAGACTCAAGAAAGAAAGGGAACGAGAAAAGAAACAAGAGAAGGAGGAGAAATCGGGGGAGGATGAAGGTGGGGGTGGGCTAGCAGGAACGCTGGGGGTTGCTTTTAACACCACTTCGGAAAAGGAGCTCAAAGGGGTGGTCCACATTCGCGAGGTAGATGGCCGGCTGTGTGTTGTGAGGACAGTCTACCCCAGTGACTTTGGGTCCCCGGTTTGGAGAGGGGACAGTTACCATGGCAACGAGGTAGAAGTAGAGGTACGTGCCGAGCCACCAGCCGCATCCCCAGTGACTGGGAACATCCTCAAAGTACAGCTTTCTGAGGAAGACATCATGAAAGCCAAAATGGACATCTCAGGTCTCAATATGACAACCAACCTTATGGGGAACCAGGAAACTACGAAAGTTGAGGGAACCTCAGAACAGGACCCTCTGTCCTCTGGCTATGCCAGTGACCTGCCACTAACCTCCCCAGAGACAGGGGGAGCCACCCAGGTGGACTGGGAAAGCTCCAGAGAGGGACTGGACTCTCCACCCCAGGTTCCCACAAAGCAGTTCCCTCAGGTCAGGGGAATTTTAATATTTTCCGCTCTGTCTCTTTTACTTGTGGAAGTGTGAATGTAGGCTACATATTTGGTGGTGTGTCCAGAATCCGGGCGGGAGAGCATATTTATGAATGTGTTGTGTACGCTAGTGTCACACATCTTTGTGTGAGAGAGATCATTTGTGCTTTTGTGTCTCTCTCTCTCTCTCTCTCTCTCTCTCTCTGTCTTCCTCTCTCCTTCTCCATCACTCATTATTTTCCTCACACCACCCACTCTTTCCTCTTACTTCTGACTGTGTGTGTGTGTTTCCTCAAATGGCAGGGTTCCTGACAGCATACTGAAACTTGTTATTTTGCAGTGGTGTATTGGTTTATGACATCATACGGCTGATGGGGGGATTCAATGGCCTCATTTGAGCTCCATAACAATAAGCTGTTCAGTAAAAGGATCTACTGACATTTGAAATATATTTACATTAACTTTAATGTTAATGTCCGTTCTAGCAATTCTATTTCTATGTCTGCTATATTGTAGGTCTTTAACCCCACAGTTGCTGGTGACCTTTTCACTGTTGTTACCAATAATGAACCTCAATTGATAATGGTAGTTAGTTGATACAGCACCTTTCTTGCTCAAAGTGCTTTACATTGACAGCAGGAAACTCCCTTCATGGCTGCCGACCTGTAGCACTCGGCCGTCAGTATATAATGTATGCTGTGATGGTATGATGTT